>QEPC01012873.1:1113557-1164622 GCA_003113815.1 Sphenodon punctatus | reverse complement strand
CTAGTTGTCAAATGATAGTCTCTCAGAATCACATGGAAAATGATTGTAACTAGGGTTCGGTGTGATCTACGCAAATATGTAAGGTATGCTTTGAAAAACTACATTCAGTGCCTGCATTGACTAACTTGCCAAAACAACTTCACACACAAATCCTGACTCATGAGCTGGGACCTAAAAATCATGAAACTGAAATAAAAATAACCAAAGTTTTTCCAGGGACTCTCAAGTTTGTGGGAATGGGAAGAGTAGCAGTTGCAGAACAACATAAGGTTGCTGCCTCATAAACAATGTTCTTCGGGATGGCTCTGAACATTGTCACAATGCCAACCCAACTTCAAAGTACTGTTTGGAATGAGTGGCAAGGTTTATTGTTTACTGCATGTGGCCTCGAGACTGTCATCATTCATGTGATTGTTCAAACAAGTAATCTGTGCTTGATATGACTGTGTATATAATGGCGCCCGAGAGCGTCCCATTGGTGAGCATGTTCGGAACCAGCTCACAAAACCATTGTTTGTAAGGCAGAAACCTTGAGCCACACCTATCAGGCGGGGATTTTTATCTTTTTTAAAAAGACACTGCCTGCCTGATTGGGGAAATAGACACAGATGGGGGGGCTGCCAGGAGAGTCAGGAGGAGGGGGGCATAGCCGGTAGTTGCAGAAGCCACCGGCGAGCCTGGAGCAGGGACTTGGGGGTCAGGGAAGCCCATGGGGAAATAGACACAGCTGGGGGAAGGCTGCTGGGAGGGTCACCCCATAGAGAGCCAGGAGGAGGGGGGCATAGCCAGTAGCCGCAGAAGCCGCGGAAGCCACCGGCAAGCCTGGAGCAGGGACTTGGGGTCGGGAAAGCACATGGGGAAATAAACACAGCTGGGGGGGCTGGTCAGTCAAGGGAGAGCTTGGCGAGAGAGGAAGAGGTGATAGCTGCGGTCGCCGTTTGCCCACCGTTTACAACAAAAGAATCGGGACAGCATCACAGTTATCAACCCTACAACACAATTTCTCGCAAATAAACCAATGATCCCATCTTCCATCCAACCAACAGGCATTATCATGAACAAAATAAACAATATCAAGCACAAACAATATCAACCCAAACCGAGCAATAAACATAAAAGGCTCACAGCAATAAAGAACATATGTGTACATTTATTAAAAAAAGGATAATGGAAAATGTAAAGTGTAGCTGTAGCAGTATTACTTTAGCTGCTTTAGCACTAAATTAGCAGTTAAATAAAGCACAGTTTAGAAGAATTAGCAGAAAAGTTCAAGCACTTACACAAAAACATATTTATGTTATCCAAAATCGATGGTATTCTATGAATTAGGAGGAAGAGATAGGACTCTCTCTCCTCCAGTCACGATGCGGTGCTTTTTCGTGGAGTGGGAAGATCAGAGTGTGTTAAGAAACACAGACACTGGTGGCGCAGCTCCAACAGTCACTCACTCTCACTGCGATTGGGGATCAAGAGGAAAAAACAAGCTACAAACACACCTATTTATACTTAATGGTGAAGGCGGGACATGTCTCTCTGGGAAAGCCCTAACCAATGAAATTGGGCATGTAGGTGTCGTCAACAGGGTCCAAGGGTTGATCATGCCGCCGGGTCTCGTGATACCTTGTATTCTTGGTGGTGGAAACATAATACAATGATCAGATAACAACAAAGATTCCATGATCGATGGAAAGGGGAGTTGGTGCTGCTTCTTATTGGAATCCTCAAAGGTTCCGCTTCCGTTCACCAGTTCAAATGCCGTGGCATCATTAGCGGCAAGCCGCAGCCATCAGAGAGCTGTCTCTGCCGAACCGTGCTGCGATGCGCAGAATAGGGGTTTCCGTCGGTAACAGCTGCCACAGAGGTATGCCACTACAGTCCTACTGATAGTAGGGTACCAGTGTCGCCCAAGATATTGGTGGACATGGTTGCCAAGTTAGGTGAAGTGTGTAGTGATTTGAGTGAGGTTAAGTTATTTAAAACTGCATTTGTGATTGCCTTTTTCGCAGCATTGAGAGTTAGTGAACTAGTGGTTAGTTCACGTTCAAACTGGTCGGGCAGGGCTTTTGATGCTGGGGATGTGTTTGTGGGGGTGGATCGGACTGAGCTGTGTATTAGAAGTTCAAAGACTTATCAGACCAGGAAGGGGGCCAGGGTGGTGCTTTTCAGGTCCGTTGAGCCGTTGATTTGTCTGGTTGCGTGTATGGGGGAATTTTTGAGGGATAGACCTCAGGTAGCTGGGCCTTTTTTTATGCACCAATCTAAGCAACCCCTTAACCATTTCTAGTTTATGGATGTTATGAAGCATTGTTTGAATTCATTGGGTGTTGGGGGCAGGTTTAGTTCACACTCATTTAGAATTGGAGCTGCATCTACTGCGGCTGCAGCAGGTTTTTCTATGCCTGACATTGTTAGTTGGCAGGTGGCATTCTGGTGCATTCAGGTCCTACATTCACTAAAGTTAGCAGAGTTATTCTGACTTAATGTTTGGTATAGTTTTTTTAAAATCTCTTCAGCGCTGCTGCATTGCGTGGGGAAAAAGGTAGTCTGGATTATTGGGCATAATTTTGTCAGTTGGGCTGAAAAGAGGGCAAAATCATCAAATTGGGGTTCACGGTTAGGCTTATCTTCTCATGCAGTGGTGGTATGGAGGGGTAGACGGGGCATGCTTTGGCCTCAGTTGATGCCATTGCTGCTCAGTGGGAGTAATAAGCCTTCCCCTGGGATAATAGTAATTCATTTGGGGGAGAATGATTTGACCAGGTGATGAGGGTTGGATTTGTCTATAATGGTTAGACAGGACTGGTTTAGGTTGAGGGAGTTGTTTCCTGGGATGCGTTTGGTTTTTACTGAAATGATGCAGAAGATAAAATGCCATAGAGCCATTAATCTGAGAGTGGTGGACAGATCGAGGAAAAGAGTGAATAAGGAAATTAGGAAATACATTTAGATTGTTGGGGGAATATGGTTTGGAGATCCAGATATTTCATGGACGAGGCCTGAGTTATATCGGTCTGATGGGGTTCACCTGTCTGAGAGAGGCCTGGACCTATATCAGGGGAATTTGCAAAGATTTTACATAAGTGTTTGGATTAGGCATGGCTCTGGGTGAGTATGGGGGTGTTCAAGCAAGAGGTACTGCTGAACTTGGTGGCGGTGTTCAGTACCTTAAAAACGTAAATTGGCATTGGAATGGATTGGCTATAGGGGAAACAGCGGGTAATGGTAGAGGATGGTATGCATCCTGGAGGTTAGGCCTGGGAAGCAAGCAGGGGATGGGTACCCCGCTGCTATCTCAGAGAAGTAGGACTGGTGTCAGGGGGCATATGGGAAGGATCTAATCAGTCCGTGATATGGTCACTTGCTCGTCAGTTCTTCTCAGGGTATGGATCAGTCATGATCCATTGGAAAGAGGGGATTGGACTGGTATCTCCAATCCAATTGTTTAGAACTATGGTACTGAACGCAGGGATTGAGGGGCATTGGAGGCGGAGGGATATCAGGAAGTATTATTTATTTATTTATTTATTTTATTCCATTTATATGCCGCCCCCTATGCCCATGGCATCTCAGGGCAGCTTCCAGCACAAGATAATCAATTTACCATACTATAAAAAATATGAAAAGTATAAAAACCTACCCAAATCTACACATTTTAAACAAAAAATCCACAAAAATTTAGTCCACCCTCCCCACCTCTGAAGACCTGGGAGAACAGCCATGTCTTACAGACCCGACGGAAGGCCAGCAGACTCAAGGCCAGTCTCAGGGCCAGTAGAACTTAATGCCCAATCACTCCCCTTGTAGTCACCCAGAATTATCAATTCTGTCCAATTCTAATGGGCTCACTAATTGGCATCTTAATTCGGAATTTTGTTAGTTGATTCTTCCATAGAAAAGATGGGAAGATTCATGGTAATTCGGATAATCATAATAAATTGGATAATGCAATTTGGCAATTGGATCTTTCCTCCGTTCTCATAAATTGGTTTAATTGGTTATAACTGGTTCTTATTTTTTCCAACAGGTTTTCATTTCATACTGGTTGAGTTTTAATAAAACAGTTGCGGCCAGTTTACCCAAACTTATTGTGTGTGTGCCTTATTTCCAGTGTTGGGGCAATAACATATTCTTATGGAATTTGGGGTGTCCTACTTGTCTTTGAGCCCACTGCCCCGTTGGTTGTTTTGGGGATCCAAGGTTATTAAGTGTGGGGGCCAATTCTTAATGTAAATGGCTGAAATTTCGGTGGGTGCAAAAGTTCCACTAGTGGAGCCTCTTATGTCATTTTGCATCACTGCTTAACTTTGGAGGATGCAAAGATGGCTGAAATCAGTCTGTGGATCCAAAGTTATTAAAGGAGAACAATGCTCAGTGTAAACCAGTGAGATTTTTCAGCTACAAAAGGGGCAATATATTTCATCTAGGTGCTCCTATTGTTACAAAATTTGAGATCCTGCTATCTATCACACACACACAAACATGCTTATGCAGAGGGTGATTGTTCCATGGAAACCAAGCTAAAATAGGAGACAAGATATATCTTATACCCTTAGTAGTTGAAGAACATACCCTAGTAACTTTCTTGATTGATCGTTAGGCTAAATGAAAGTGGACACATAACAGTGGGATCCCAGTGCTGGTTGTCAACCACAACAAAAGAAAACTATATACTAAATCTGATTTTTAAGCCACTTGACACAGCATTAGCTATTCTAAACTGTGATCTAAAATTCTCATCCAGGTTATTGCAAATCTTGCACAAAGAGGAGACAAACGGGGAATTTCATGAGAGCCCTTATGCATCAGATCTTCCGCTGCTTCCCCTGCAGCAAGCACGCTTTTCAGGAACTGCTTGAGTGGACTGAGTAGATGGATTTGATCTTTGGGAATTGTTTAAAGCAGAGGTCAATATTAAATAGACATCCTTCCTATTTTTTGGATGTTTTCCTTAGTTTTTAGGAGTGATTGATAATGCTCAGCTCTAACTACACCCAAGTGCCAATGCTTTATGATGTTGGAAATAATAGATTTGTCAATGTCCTTCTTTTTTTACCTTTGAGGGTCAGGTTCAGTATGTGTTTTTACTCATATTGCACAAATTCATTGGATGAGCTCTGAATGCCACTAGTAAGTCTCTGAGTTTACGACCTTGAGTAAATTATTTTCATTAATGCTGGACAAGGCTTTACAATTAGAATCTAACGAATGAAATAAGATGGAGTATGGCTCTTTGGTCATTTAATTTTGAGGGAAACACTTGTTTTTATAAAAAACAAACCGGATGATGCAAGCACATTGTCCCAGCTTACTTGCTAAGGCATTTCCATTGTAATTGATTTTCATTAATGGTTGCTTACTTAAAAGACAAGTAATCAAAAGTGTATTCTAATAAATTGGCTTCCGCATAGGACTGTAAAGCTATCACTAAGCTGCTCACCATGGCTAGAATTCCATGGCAGCTGTAAAGATGAGGCTTCAGATATATTTGTTTGAAGGATGGTCAAAGGTCTTCTAGACTGGACAGCCCAAAACACAATTCACTTGGGTGTTCAGATCCACTTTTAACATGCTCCCCTAAATGACCCTATTTGTATATGTTTAGAAAAGGAAAACACAAAAGGCAGGGGGGGGGGGAAATGCATACCGAGTACCCCTACACCAGGCTCTCTGACAGACTGCCTGCCTCGCACCCAATCTGACTTGCTGTAAAAGAGTGCTCATTGTTTAAAGGCTTTAAGCTCCTCCCACTTTAAACTCATTTCTTGTGGTGGAAAGCTGATCCAATCCCCACTCTCCAGCCATTCCTGTTGTTTTTTTTGTTGTGTTTGTTTGTTGTTAGCCTGGTACCAAATAGTCATGACTAGCAGTGATGGGATTCTAGGTAGAATTTCAGCTTCATTTTTTTTTTCAGTTTCAGTTCTTCATGATTTTCTGACCTAGCCTTGGTTTCAGGGTTGTTGGAGGGGTTTTTTTTGGAGGGGGGGGGAGGTTGAATTGATTCCCCCCCCCTGTTTTTTTTCTCATTGACTTCTCCCACTGAAGTCAGTGGGTGTTTTCAAATGTCACAGCTCCCACCACTGCCACAAACTTCTCTGGGTGGTGGTGGGAGCCATCACTCTGTCCGGGCTGCCAAACAAACATCACAGCAGCTGGGCCAGTGAGACACATGGATGAGTCTCCACCTGGGCCTGCCCTTATGCATGGCGTACCCCCCCCAAAGGTGACAGGTGTACATGGTAACCAATGACATGACCAATGACTGCACCCAATGACAGCAGCCAATGATGGCCACCATGGCCCCTGGCCCCTGCTGCCACCCTACACCGTGGTAGGTAAAGTTACTGTACAAACGTTATAGCATGCTTTACACCCAGTCGGGCAGCCATTCCCCAAGTGGTGTTGGCACTTAGCCTGGGCTGTGAGTCGGGGATTTTACAACTCACAGCCTTCCCAGGATCAGTTCCAACATGCCCAGGGAATGGCCCAGGCTAACATCTGGAGGCTGTTTCTGATGTGACAGAAGCCTGCATTTCCACATGGGTCAAAGTGTGGAAATGTGGGTTGCCGTCATGACTGAAAACACCCAATGTGAACAAAATTGGGGGGGGGGGGTAAGGGAGAATTCAATGCAAAAAAACCCAAAACATCAGAACCAAAAATAACCGCAATATCAGTGTATGCTCTTAAAATGGCTATTAGTCATTAATGACTAAAGACAGGTGCTGTCCTGAAGGGTTTACAATCTAAGATGAGGAACGGAGGGGAGACAAGGACAAGGGGGACATAGCTTGAAACAGGGATATATTTATGAATTTGAGAAGTTGGAGGTGTATATGCTTAGCTTAGTTACAAAAAAGCAGGATAACCCTGGAGAAAAAGATGGTATAAAGAGAATCAGAAATAAACAAGCAATCTATCAGAGGTAAGGATCTAGGGTAAACGTGAGAGAAAGAGGTAGAATGGGAGAGTCATGTTTTTAAGGAGGGATTTGGAAATTGTGTTCAGTATGGTAGTTCCAAGAGTAGGCAGCAGCATGGAAAAAGGAATAAAGATGGCTTAAGGAGCAGTGCCTCCTGGAAGGGGAGGTGGCAGAGGAGTGAAGATCCTGGGTGGGAATATATTGGCAAATATAAGGGCAGAAAGAGAGGAATATGTAAGGTCATCATGAAGAGCCTTGTAGGTGAGAAAAAAGAATTTGTGCTGGGGGATGTGAAGTGGACAGGCTGTTGGTAAAAGGAGCAGAGGAGGGGGTTGAACATGATCAATATGGTGGGTGAAGTGAATGACCGTGGCAGCAGAGTGTTGAACAGACATGGGTGGGTCATGGTGAGAATGGGAAAGGCCAGTAAGAATTAGGGTGTGCAGAAAATTCATTTATCTTCATTTCTTAGTTACAAAAACAAATGGGGCTTCATTCATTTTGCTAACTAAACAAAAAGAAAACAAATTGCACACTCCTAGTAAGAAGGTGGTTGCAGTAGTCAAGCAAAGAGATGACCAGAACGTTTAAAGACTCCTTATCCAAGTAAGCTAGTAGGTATACAACACTGCTCCTTAGGAACTGAACATTATAGCCTGCTTTACACCCGGTCAGGCAGCCATTGCTCAAGTGGTGTTGGCACTTAGCCCAGGCTGTGAGTTGGGAATTTCACAACTCACAGTCCAAGCAGGATAAGTGCCAACACCACCTAGGAAATGGGTGAGGATAATGTGACAGAAGCTCACATTTCTACATGGGTCAAAGTGTGGAAATGTGGGCTATCGTCACGACTGAAAACACCTGTTGAGAACAAAACAGAAAAAAAAAAATCAATGCAAAAAACCACCAAAACACCGGAAGCAAAAAAGAACCACAATAACCACTCCTAAAGTTCCTTTGGAACTGAACTATGGACAATTGTTATTAGCTGTCCGCAGTGCAGAACTATGGCACATAGGATGTTTTTACACGGACGCCACCTGATGTTCGGGTGGGTGGGTGGGGCATCCATGTAAACAGCTGACAGTGGGTGGGGTGATGGGTGTCTGATCAGTGTTTGTCCATGGGAACACCGAGCGGGATGGGTGGGGGTGCATGCATGCTCCCATGCAACACCCATCTCCACCCATCACACACCCACCTCCACCCACGGAGCCCTCCGTAAAACCAGAGGAGACCCTGTGGGTGGAGATGGGTAGTTGTCCATGTAAAAGGGACACATACCAACCTCCACCCACCGTGCTAGAACACCCATCCCCCCACCCACCCCCATCTGTGTAAAAAGGGCCATATTTGGGCTGTCCTGGTCTTGTCCACTAGAGGACAGTGGTGCACACAGTACAGCACAGTAATACTTTGGACCACGTGCACTTTTTCATATTTATTTATTTATTTATTTATTCATTTTGAGAATTTTATACCCCGCCCCTCCTGCCACAGGTAGCCCGGAGCGACTAACAATATAAGTAAAAATATAAAATATTATAAAACCGATTAAAACATCATCCCCCAATAATAACAACAATAATAAAAGAGAAAAAAAGACCCCACCTCCACCCTCACCAATCTCCCCACCCCCTACCAACCCTTACCCCTCTCCCTCGTCAAACACCTTTTTATTAGCGCTATTTATTTTATTAGCTTGAAATATTCTGTAACCCAAGAAGGGGAATGCCTGTTTGTTTTTGCTTCCTTTTTTTAATGAAATATAGCTCTCCTGTTTACAGTAGCCCTACAAACTTTGAATGGTTTACAAGAAAGGGACCTCTTTGACCTCCACCTGTGAGTTCAAACCAAAAAGGGCTTCAAAAATAAATGGTCTGTAAAATGCAGCTTGGAACTGAAGAAGCAGAAGGGAAATGTGTTAAAAGGATTTCAAAGACCTGAAATTATCTAAGAGACCACACAAAAGAACAAGCGTTTGTAAACTTCTAGATGTGTGTGTGTCTTTTTTGGCACCAGAAAACCTAATACATGATGGAATTTTTAGAAAGAAAATCACCTCCTGCTGCTCCAGAAGAACCCAGTGACAAGCACAGCAAGGGAAAAATGTGTACTTAATGTTGTCTACCCAACTTTCTAGTTCTGGAAGATATTTAGTACATAAGCAAGTACAAACTAACACTTTTAAACACACTTTGCAAGGTCAGATGAAGTCCTATTGACTTATCAAATATTGTTCAAACTAATTTTGTGTTTAAAATGACCAAAAGCAGTTTCATGAAGCTAATACTAAAAAACCAATATATTTCTAAAGCACTACTAGTCCTATACAGCATTGTACAAATACACAACATAAAAGACAGTCCCTGCTTGAAGGAGCTTACAATCTAGATAGTTAAAACCAAGGCAATAGATGAATTGTATTTATTTATTTTCATAGATTTTATTTTCTATTTTTTTTAAAAAAATTTTTTTAATTTTCATAGATTTTTACCCCACCCCTCCTGCCATGCAGCTCGGGGCGGAATCATGGACATAGATAGTTAAAACTAAAGCAATAGATGAATCATGGAGTACAGGGTGCATTTCATTCAGTAATTGGTTTATTCCGACTAAGATCATGATTCATTATTAGGATCATGATTTAAAGGTGATCTAAAAGATGATGTTTCCTACAGAGATATGGAACAGGGGAGGGGAGTGGAGAAGGAGTCAAGATAAGAACTTCTGTCTTGGCCATATTAAGTTTAAGATGGTGGTGAGACATCCAGGCAGCGATGTCAGACAGGCAAGCTGAGAGTTGGGACTGGATATTGGTGAAGCATTCTGGTGAAGAGAGGCAGATTTGCAAATAATCAGCATAACAATTTTATTCAGAGCCAAGATCAGATCACCAAGGGAGCAGGTGTAGAGAGAGAAGATAAGAGAGCCCAGGACCGAGCCCTGGGGGACACCAACTGAGAGAAAGATAGCAGTGGAGGTGGATCCACCATAGGATACACTAAATGTGTTGTCGGAGAGGTGTAAAGAGAACCGGGGATAGGACAGAATCCCCCAAACTAAAGGAAGATAGAGTGCGAAGGAGATGATGATGGTCAAGAATGTCAAAAGCAGCATATAGGTCAAGGAGGATGAGAACATAATAATGGCCCCTGGCCTTGATTATGAATAGGTCATTGGAGACTTTGGCAAGGGCTGTCTCCGTGGAATTTCGAGGGTGGAAGCCAAATTGGAGTGAATCAAGAATGGCCTGAGTTGTGTGGAAGTCGAGGCACCAGGCATGAACAGTATGCTCAAACAGTTTGGAGGCAAAGGGAAGGAGGGAAATAAGGCTATAGCTAGCAGGGCAAGTAGAGTCTGTGGCAGGGAGCCTTTAAGACAGGCTCAGTATAGTGGAAGCCACGCCCATTCTTGGGTATAACGTTAGGAAGCAGAAACAGAAAGTCAAAAGCCATCTGGAAGATGAACTGAGCACATCTATTCTGGAGAGCTGAAGGTGTTGCTGCTCAAGACAGAGAGGCCAGAGGCTTGAGAGTGAATGTATCATGGTCTGTGTTAACTGGCTAAAGGTTTGTTGCCTGACCTGGAAACAAGACTATGACCACTTTCAGTCATCCCCCCCCCCCACTCCCATGCATATTCTGACTGTGGGGGGGATGCTCAGCAATGATATGGGCGGGGATCAGATGGCCTGAAAGTCCCCTCCCCCACGCAGCTTTGCTGGCAGACACGCGCAGGGATGCAGAGCAGGAAATTGAGATCTGCATCCCTGTGTGTGTCTGCTGGCAAAGCTGCCGGGGAGGGGCTTTCAAATTGGCCAATCCCCATGCATATCCTGGCTGTGCATTCCCCCTCACAGCCAGTATATGCGTGCATGAGGGGGAGGGGGCAGAAGGTCTTAAAGAAGACATCGTTGTCTGAATAAGCTGCTGTTATGCTAATTCCTCGGGATGTACGAACAGAACCGAGTTCGGAAATTCGGTTCAAAAATCAAGTTTGGTTCGAAAGTTCGGTTCAGTCGACTGATCTATTCGGGTTCGGTCGACTGAACTATTTGGGTTCGGTCGAATTCCAAACTTCCGAACCGAGTTTGTACATTCAAAACTGGGTTTTTTAGCCTTCCAAACTGGTTTGGATTCAACTGAATAGTTTGGTCAAATTCGAGTTTGGTTTGAAAGTTCGGTTCGGTCAACCGAACTATTCGAGTTCGGTCCAAACTCTGAACTTCCGAACCGCGTTCACACATCCCTTCTAATTCCCAGGTGACTGTAAGTAAATGGTGCAGATTCTGACAAGACTTACTCCTGGCAAGCCCGTCCCTGCAACAGAGTCCAGTGAAGTTTTTTTGAGGAGTGATGTGACCACAGGAAGTTTGAAGATGGCAGGGAAGGTTGCAGTGGAAATTGATAGATTGAGGATATGAAACCAGTGGAGATGATACAAAGGAGGTGGGTGGGAATTGGGTCAAAAGAATTATTTATTTATTTATTTATTTATATATTTATTTATATCCTACCCCATCCTGCCTCCGGCAGCTCAGGAAGACTCACGTCAAGGAATACAATAAAACCACGATAAAATATATAAACCAACAATAAAACGATCCATACAGTGAGACAGAGGTGTATGTGCAGAACATTAATAAAAAACCAAACTCCTCCTTAAACCTCCCCTTACTCTTCTCTTCCATCAAATGCCTGGCAGAACAGCCTGGCGGAAGAACCAATAAGTTTGGAGGAAGTGAGAAGGTGAGAAATTTCCTCCTCCGTTATTTCAGAGAAGTAAGAGAGGATAGCAGGAGCCAGTGGAGGGGGTGTAGTGGAGAGCTCAAGGTGGAACTTGTGAATCTTCTAACAAGTTATTCAGGGCCTGGGTAGAGAGCGAGGGAGGAATAAGAGGAGGAGGAGGCAGTCTGAGTGCAACAAAAAGATGGCAGGGGTTGGAGGAAAAGGAGTTGCTCAATTGGACATAATAGGTCTGCTTAGCAAGGGAAATAGCTGAGTTGAAGGAGGTGAGCATGAATTTGAAGTGCTGTAAGTCAGAATAGGAGTGGGATTTCAGCCAGAGATCTTCTGCAGAGCAGGCACAAGAGTGTAGGGAGCAAACCTGGAGCATGAGCCAAGGTTGGGGTTTGGCATGCTTGATAGGATGGGGGAGCAGAGCAGCAAGAGAATCCAAAGCAGAAGAGAGTGTGGTGTTGTAACAGGAGAGTGTCCCATCAACAGACTTCAATGAGGCTGAAGGGGGAAAGATAGATGAGACAGTAGTGGAGAGAATGCAAGAGTCAATATCCTTGAGATTTGTAAAGATTTATATATTTATAGATTCAGACGCCTGGAGAATTGACCTATAGCCAAAGTAGTGCTGCTGAGATCACCCCATCTCCCTCAGGATTTTGCCTCTACTTCCCTCAGCCTCTACTAAGAACCAGTTCAGAAGTCATCTACAAAACAGAAGGGTTTCTCCCAAGGAGCCCACAGATATGGGTACTAGGCTGTTGCTAACCTGCACAGGATGTGCATTAATGCATATCTAATTATTGCCCTTTAACTTTCTGACTCTTTATCCTGCTGAGTCACTATTCCTATACCTACGATCAGTTTACCCTTATCCTTGCAACATGGACCTGCCTGCTGTCATTCTCATCGTAACCAAGCCAAGTACATGCACTTGAGACCTCGCATCTTCATGAATGTTAGATCCCTTGTCTCTCCCTCTGTTCCCCTTCCTAAGTCTCTCCCCCAGCTCCTGTCTCTCAGATTGTAAGCCCTAGGGCCAGGGACCGTGTCTATTTTATTACTTTGTAAAGTGCCAGGTACACTGCTGGCGCTATATAAATGTTTAATAATAATAATAATAATAATAATAATAATAACTTTAAGGAGTGGAGGACAGTACTCTCAGTTTTAAGCTTGGCACTTGAGTCACTCTTTGCAGTGTCAAGAATACTGTTAATTAACTGTTTAAAGAATGTGTAGTGTATAATTCTGCCAAGTAATGTGTGAGGAAATGCTTCCCCCTCCCCCTAAGAACCCTGTGGGAATGCAAGGAATTTCATAATGTGGCTAAACAGAAGGAAGAGAATTGCCACATTTTCTAATTCTGTTCAGTTTTGCTCAGTCGGCCAAACTAGAGTCAGCCTTGAGCAGAATTTGGTACTAAAAAAGATACAAGGTTAACTGAGGCAAACAGAGGTCAAAGCTAAAGTATACTAGATAAATGAAGAAGATTTCATCCCTACACAAAATATTTCTAACAGGGCATCAAAGACTGTCATGAAACAGGGTATGGGGATAGAGGAAAAGCAAAGTTGTCAGAGGAAGTTTACATGTTTTGCATGCTAAGCCCAGAAGACAATCTCTACTAAATAAATGCTACTTATATTACATGACAGATAATGATTTGGGGATTTTTTGGAGCACACACTGTTCACTGAATGCTGATATAGATAACCCTAAAATGCCTGGCTGGTGTCTACATTGCCATTGTCTTACTTACAGTAAGACTATATAAGGAGCTGAGGCGAAACATTTACAGACCAATTGGGGATAATAAGAAGTGCTTTCTAATGGGCATCCCTCAGTGAGATTTAGAAGAGGGATCATTTGGATACCAGCTTGCAAAATGGTAGAACGGGGCCTGAGAAGCAAAAGTTTCCCAGGGAGAGTTTGTGGGAGACTATTTATGAACCACCTATGTCCTAAATTGAAAGTGCCATCTGTTTATTTACAAGAAAATAAGGAGAGCGGAAGTTTTTTCTGTGTCATTCCTTATATAACTGATCTTCAGAGAAACTGGGTTCTTGCATCCCAGCACAATCATAGACAAGTTAACAAAATATTCTAGATTTACTGACATACACCAGAAAAAAATTGACACCTAGGGTTAAAAAAAAAATGTTTCAAAACCTCCTCTGTCTCGATCAGATCCACCCCCACAAACGCACAGTCCTCTGTCTCTTCTAATTCACCAAATCTGTGGCAGGGATCTCGGATGACACAGCATTCTCTGTTGGGCTAGAAGCTGTCTTCAGAGCTCACATACATCACAACTTTCCCCAGGTCAGATATGCTTCTGAAAGAATTTTGATATCTCTAAACCCAAAGGAAGCAACCAGGCTGCCTGAAATTTTATAATATTAGCAGATGAAGCAGAAACAGCTCAGCTTCTTGTGGTTACAAGTTTGACGTTGTTTTTCTAGGCTTTTGTAAATTACTCAAGGTGTTAACAAACAAAATGGCAGCCCACACCAGGTGGGTGTCCACCTGCCCATTAGGTTTTTGCCCCCCCCCCACCACATGGCTACCACCCACCGGACATGCAGCCCACACTCACGGTCAGGTGCCAGAGCATGTTGAATTCTTTACAACTTCACCTCCAGGTGCGGGAGGCAAACATCGCTCTACTATGAGCGGATGTGCATGGATGAAGCCATTGTGGCATACCAACTGCATGGCTACGCCCTCCGCCAGGAGCAGGTCAATATGCCTTTCCCACTGCCCACTTCTGCTGCATCTGCAACCTTTCCTGACTGCAAAATGGCACCACAACTGCTGACACAGATCCCTCCATACTTGTACCCACCCCAGAGCCAGCAAGGGTTGACACCAACATGGATTTACGGTCTACCCCCTTGAGCTGGAGAGCCTGCCCCTGTTTGAGGAGCCACTGGAGGTGCTAGTTGAGGTTATGGAGGATCAGGATACCACCGTTAGGTGGGGGAGAACAAGAAGTGGATGCATCTGGAGTGTGTGTGTGTTCACGTTTACACAGCTGCATGGTAAAGGCTTCTATTTCATGCTATTTAGTTACATGTTTTTTTCCCTTTTCTGTGTTAACAGGTACCCAGGAGAGCGTGGGAGAGTAGCTGGATAATCCCATGGACACAGCAGCACCAGATGGGAGAAGAAGGCATGGGAAGTGGGTGGAAAGGCACTATGATGGGTCTGTGGACAGCAGGCTGGTGGCAGGGTAGAAGCCAAAAAGGTGGGCTGGAGGAGATGGCATAAATGGTTTTTGTTGATTCTGTATGTTTTTCATTATTTTACAATGATTGCAACAGGAGAACCATGTGCTCTAGATATCCTGCCACAGCAACCACTCCAGTAGCAGCATAGGCCAGGTACTCATTCCCGCGTTCCTTATGGCAGGCAGAGGGCTGTAGATTGGGCAGGAAGGGTAGACGGGGTTTTAAACTCCAGGATGGGAAGGTGGGTGGGATAGTCTGAACTAATGACTTTCCTTGTTGCCTTGCTACAGGTCTCCCAGTGCAACAGCTTCAGATAGAACCTCCAGCAACAAGTTGAAACGGTGGAACCAGGACCTGCGGATCCACAACTGGCAGCACAGGGAGGTAGGGTCGGGACTACCGGAATTTCCGGTATCCGATAATGCTGGTACTGGGTGTACCGGCATTATCGGATTCAACCCGGTATCCGGTCCGGTTACCGGATTCCGGGTACCGGATTTTTTTTTACATTGCGGCCATTTAAATGAATGGCCGCAATGTAAAAAAAACCCACCAAAAACCTCCCGGAGTCCAGGCTGCACGGGTGGAAGGGGGGACGCCCCCCACCCACCCTGCCTAGCCTGGATTTAAAAAAAAATAATTCTCCTCCATTGCCGGCAAGTTCAACCCAGAGGCCCCCCCCCAGCACCAGCAGCTGCAGCGTCCCAGCAGCAGCCGGTAAGTATTAGACCTGATCCCTGGGGTGGGGTTAAACACCCCCACCCCACCCCCAGGGATCACCCTACTACAAGTTCCCCCAGGATCCAGTACCTTCAGTTCAGCTCCGGGTGGCGGCGGTCCGGGGGCCTCAGCGACGGCTGTGACTGCCGGCTTCAGATGCTGTAGGCCTTCCGGGGAAACCCGTAAGTTCCCCGGAAGGCCTACAGCGTCTGAAGCTGGCAGCCACAGCCGGCGCTGAGGCCGCAGGACCGCCGCCGCCGCCACCGCCACCCGGAGCTGAACTGAAGGTACTGGATCCTGGGGGAACATGTAGTAGGGTGATCCCTGGGGGGGTGTTTAACCCCCCCCAGGGATCAGGTCTAATACTTACTGGCTGCTGCTGGGACATCGCGGCCGCTGGTGCTGGGGGGGGGGGTCTGGGTTGAACTTGCCGGCAATGGAGGGGAATTTTTTTTTCTAAATCCAGGCTGGGCAGGGTGGGTGGGGGGTGTCCCCCCTTCCACCCGCACAGCCTGGGAGGGGGAGGGAGGAGGCATTTTTTAATTCCATTGATTTCAATGGGGACACAGTGCCCCATTAAAATCAATGAAATAAATCCGGTACCGGTATACCGGATTTAATCCGGGAATCCGGTATTTTGGAAACCGGAATCTGGTAAATCCGGTATCCGGTAATTGACCTGGGGTCCCACCGCTACAGGGAGGATTTGGTGAGGGAGCTGGTTGGGAAGAGCATGTGGCAGGTGGACAAAATTCGGGACACATTAAGGTAAGAAAGCTGGGCATGGAACAGTGTAGCTTCTTCCTCCTCTCCTCCCCCCTTCAATTTCTCTGAGCTGGGACACCAGTCTGGGTGTGTGAGAAATCTCTCAAGACTCTGAATCAGGATCAAGATGCCTGATTATTGATTCTCATGAGATTTTGGTATATTTTTAGAATTTTAATGAATTTTAAATTGTATATTTTGTTTTTATTTTATTATTGTTGTTGATATACGTATTGTAAGCCACCTCGAGCTGATCTGTGAGCAGGAGGGTGTGGGCTATAAAAATAAATAAATAAATAAATAAAAATGCATGAGAATAAAATCTATTCTCTTTTCAGCCCTAGCTGAAACTCTTGTAAAGACTCAAGGGCATAGCATCCATGGAGCTAACCCGGAATGAAGCCAGGGGCCTCTAGGCACCAGGGGCCACTGCCTGGTGCTGCAGGGGTAGCCCCACACCTGTATAGCTACCCACGCCTGGACTGGGATGGAAAAGGCCTCTGGTGCAAATCCCGCTCCCTCCCTGACTTCCTCCACTACAAATTCTCCCTCTCCTCGGCTATCTCCCTGGATAGATAACACTATTATGCCTCCAGGATCAAATCTTTCTCTCGCAACACTCACCGCCTCTTCTCTACTTTCGACTTCCTTCCTAAACCCTCCTGCCCTCCTCCACCCTCTTCCCTTGCTGCTCAGGATCTTGCATCATTCTTCACCTCAAATATTGACAAGATCCATCAGGACATTGCCTCCCACCCACCTCCTCCTCCCGCTAATGTACTGCCCCCTCCCCCGCTTTCTCCTCACATCCTTCCCTCCTGCCTCTCTCGAGGAAATCTCCGCTCTGCTCTATTCATCCAACCCTGCCACCTGCCCCCTTGACTCAATCCCCTCCCACCTCCTAACCTCTATTGCTCCCACTGTCACACACCCCTTCTACATGTCATCACTCTCTCCCTTTCCACAGGATCTTCCCCTCTGCCTTCAAGAATGCCACCATTTCCCCCATTCTTAAAAAGCCCACCCATCTGAACCCTCTAGTTACCGGCCATTCTCCCTCCTTCCCTTTGCCTCAAAGCTTCTTGAATGTGTCATCTACTCCTGCTGCCTGGACCTCCTGTTTGCCAATTCCTCCTTGGACGCTCTCCAATCTGGCTTCCGTCCCCTCCACTCTACTGAAACTGCCCTGGCCAAGATCACCAATGATCTACTTGTTGCTAAATCTAAGCACCTCTACTCCATTCTTGTCCTCCTTGACCTCTCTGCTGCCTTTGACACTGTTGACCACTTGCTTCTATTGGACTCACTTTACTCTTTGGGCTTCCGTGGCTCTGTCCTTGACTGGTTCTCCTCCTACCTCTCTGATCGCTCATTTAAAGTCTCGCTCCCCTAGTCAAACTCCTCCTCCATCACCCTTTCTGTTGGGGTCCCCCAAGGCTCTGTCCTCAGCCCTCTCCTCTTCTCTATTTACACCCTCTCCCTTGGCAAACTTATTGCCTCCCACGGATTCCAATATCGTCTCTAAGCTGATGACAGCCAACTCTATCTTTCTACCACCTCTCTCTCCACTTCTGTCCACTCACGCCTCGTCAACTGCTTCTCTGATATATCCACCTGAATGTCCCGACGTCAACTCAAACTCAACATGGCCAAGACCGAACTCCTCATTTTCCTCCCTCCTCTTCCTCCCTCTCCAACCTGCCCATCTACTTCGATGGAGTCACCATCCATCCTGTTGTCCAAGCCCGTAGTTGGGCTTCATCTTTGACACGCACCTCTCTTTTAAACCTTACATTGATTCTGTTGCCAAATCCTGCCGATTCGCCCTCCATAACATTGCTCGGATTGGCCCCTTTCTCTCTACTGCCTCAGCCAAAACCCTTGTTCTTGCCATGATTATATTTCGTCTCGATTACTGCAACCTCCTCCTTGATGACCTCCCTCGCTCTCACCTGTTCCCTCTTATCGCAATCCAAAACTCTGCTGCCAGGGTCATTCACTCTGCCCATCGCTTCGACCATGTGCAGCCTCTCCTCTTCTCTCTTCACTGACTCTCCCTCATTTCTCCTGCTCACCTAACCACCTTCGACCCTTCTCCCTCGCTGCCCCCCATGCCTGGAACTCCCTCCCTACCCACATCTGCCATGCCCCCTCCCTCCCCTCCTTCAAATCCCTCCTCAAGACCCATTTTTCCTCGCTGCCTTTCCCAATGCCTGCTATTCGTTCCCCATATGTTTAATGTCTGCCCTACTCTGCAGACTTCTGCAACCAACCTGATTGTAACCAAGCCAAGCACACACACCTGTGACTTTGCATTTGCCTGAATGTTTGTTTGTCTTCTCCCCTGTCTCTACCACTGTCCCCTCTCCATGTCTCCCCCTCCTTTTCTTTTAGATTGTAAGCCACAGGCAGGGACCGCATGTATTTCTATGTTCTATACTGCGCCAGGCACATGGCTGGTGCTATTATAATGGGGAAGTTCCCATCCCTCACTTCCCTCTACCTGCTAGTAGTGCTGCTGAAGTAGCAGCAGCAATAACCACCTATCAGACAGGGAGGTAAAGCTGTTTGTAAATAAATGATTCCTCCCCATGTGAGTGATCAGAAGGTTGTTCCCTTGTAAAGAAGGTTCTTCAAGATGGGTCCCAACATTCTCACAACTGGGTTGCGCATGACATGCTCACCATATTCAAATACAAGACCACATGATGGTCTCAAAGTCCTCTAGTATAAAAAGCACTCTCCCCCTCAGAATGACAGTTCCTTCCCAACCGTTCTAGGAATATAAGAAAATTTTATGCGAGGCTGGAAGGGTGGGTTTTGTGAGAATGTTTGGTGCCATCTCAAAGAACCTTGCTTACAAGGTAAAATCTTCTGTTCTTCTTTGAGTGGCTCCTCACGGGCTGTTTTTGCACTGCTACACTGGGTGACAGGTCTGTGGACATGCCGGTGCATGGGCGGGGCATGCACAAGACTGCACACAGATCCCCACTCACCCACACCCCGGGAGCAACTGCCGTATTCACCAGTTGCTCCATGCATGGGGACAAGTGGGGGGAGTGGGGATGTGAGTTAGGCAGGTGTGCGCACGCACCCCATTCACCGCGGGTGCGGGTGCTGTGTTGTCCACACAGGGCTCCCCACAACCATGAACATGCAGAAACCTGTGTGTTCATGGGTGGGAGTAGTGAGGTGGAAAAATACAGAAAACTAGCTAGCACAGTTATAAAGTGTGCTATGTGTCAGAAAGAAGGAACATTACTCATAAGAATGAACAGGATGGGCCTGGGAGTAGAATGGAATGCAGGGAGCAGATAACTTGAGCAACTAGGGGCATAACCAAATGTACTGTCTTAACTAGAGGAAAAGTTATGATGAGTTGGCAAGTGGAAAAACCCAGCTATATAACTGTATATGCACATGTGCGAAGCACGGTCCTACATTTTTGTACAAAAGCTTGCTGAACTGTCCCGAGGGGGCAGCACTCCTTTGCAGTGTCGGCCCAATGTGTTGTATGCTGACTAAACTAATGATAGTTACCCAGACTCTGTGTACAGCCTCGAATTGGTGAGCCCACCCGAACCCAGTGGATCTAGAGGAAAATCCCCGACAATTTCTGGTGTCAGAACGTGGGATTCGAGGAACTCAGGATCCTTCGTGGATACCTGCGGTAAGTGTACTTTATTGCAGAGTTCACAATCCGGCGGCGGGACGCCGTTCGCCAGGTCGCTGGTGTAGGAAACCGGACTTGTTCCTCTTTCCCTCACAAGTGCTTTGGGTTGTATTGTTGTATGTGCCTAGGTAGGAATTAAACAGCTAGCAAGTTACCATGGGAAGCGACCAGTCGACGGTGGCTACCGCTGCTGATACTCCAGCCACATATATGGCTAGGCAGTACGGTAAATCGGCAGTAAAATGGGTAGAGAAATGGAATTTTTATACTCGGGACCAGCCCGACTTGCAGTTTCCTTCTGCCGGCTCATTTTGCATCCCAGTCCTAATTCATTTAAGACAAAACCTCGAGGTGAACCACCCCAAGCAAATGGGGGTATGGTTCCTATGGGACGATGAGGCAAACCGAACCGATGTTCAGAAGCGTTATTGCCCGCAAGCTTGCTTGACAGCCGTATGTAAGGCTCCCCCGGTGACATCGGACACGGTTCCTGTGCCCGATCCACCGGAGGACTCCTTGCTTGATTTCAGGCCACCGTGTTATAATGAACCTGTCCCCTTGCTTCCGAACCCCCACCTGAATCCCCCACCCCAGGCTCCCCCACCCCAGCCTATTCCATTGCCCCCTCCTCCATCGCCTCCGCCCCAGGTCCACCCTGAACTCCAGGCGGCACGAACCCTTATCGAGGCGCAGAACCAAAAACTGCAGGAGCTGCAACTCCAGATGGAGAAGCAGGGAAAGCTCCTCAAAACTTTGGCTCTGGCTTCTGACACTAGCAGTAGTGAGGACGAACCTGATCCCTCTAAAACCAGATCTATCACCCCGCCACCAGACAAGAGAGAAGGGCTTCGCAGTGGTCGCCCTAGAATAAAACTTAAAACGTGCCCCCCTAAACTCAAGCGCCGCCGCTCCTCGTCCCCAATCAAAAGATCAAGCCCGGTGCTTGGGCAGTTTCCTTTGAGAGACTATCCATTGCCCAACGGCCAGATTGCCACTGTCCATGTCCCCTGGACTCCGGCTGATATCCTGAATTGGGCCAAAACCTTCCCCAAGCTCAGGGATGACCCGGTGAGATTTCAGACAAAGCTCCGTAGCGTTTTCAATTTGTTCCGCCCCACACTCGAAGACGCAGGCGCACTACTAGACTCAATCATGACCCCCGAGCAAAGAAACGCCCTTGTAAACAAAACTAGAGAAAACAACCATCTAGACTCTTGGCCAGTTGCTAACACCCTCCCCTTCACCACCCCAGTTGAAAGGGACGCTGTTGCCCGTGTCTTGGCACGCGTGGTTGAATGCATTCCCCTACTGGCCCCGGTCAATGTTAATTGGGATAAAGTGTCCACCACCACGCAGCGCAAAGATGAGCACCCCGCAGATTTTGCGGCCCGTCTCCGGGAAGCGTTGCGTACGTACTCTGGACTAAACCCTGATGATCCAGCCAATGCAACTATTGTAACTTCCCTCACAGTACAGGGATTGTTAAAACCCATCGAGCAACGACTTAAAACCGCTGTGCTCGATTGGAAAACTAAGAATCCAGATCAAATTGTGGCTAGCGCAAGCCAAATCTGGGACCAAATGGCAGATGAGAACAGCAAAAAGGCGGCGGCCCCGGTAAAAATTTGTGTGGTTCAAGACAATGGACGGGGAGGCTGGAGAGGTCGGGGAAGAGGGAGGGGACGAGAACAAACAGGTTTATACTTCCCCTATGGAAACCCCCAGTCCCAAGGGTTCCCCGCCCCTCAGCGGAACGAATGGCCAGGCCTCCCCCGTGATGTTTGTGTGAACTGTGGCCAACAGGGTCACTGGCGAAACCAATGCCAGCTGCCCCCGCAGGGGAGGGGAGGTCAACAGCGCGGGTTTCCCCGCGCTCCTCAGTTTGCTCCCCAGTTTGATCCCCGGGCTCAACCCTTTTCCCCGGCAGCAACGAACCAACAACAATGGCCAGCCCCGCCCCTATCAAACACTCAAACCCAAGGGCTGTACTACCAGGGGCAGGAAGGAAATCAGGACCTTTCATGAGGAGACGCGGCCTCAGCCCTGACCCTCCTGAACCTGGAGCCGGATGGCACTGTTCAGCTAGCCTTGGATGGGGCAGAGGCCCCCTTTTTAATTGACACCGGGGCTACCCGCTCCATGGTGCATTCTTCTACCTTCCCTCAGCTCCCCCTGTCATCGGCTAAAATCTCCTGTGTAGGGGTTGAGGGTACTTATCAGCGTGTGCCTCTGTCTGAGCCCGCCACTGTAACCATCGGCCCGCTCACGGAGAGACACTCATTTCTTGTTAGTAGACACACTCCAGTTAATCTTTTGGGACGGGATCTCCTGTGTAAATTGAAAGCCTCAATTCACTGCTCGCCGGATGGCATGTATTTGACCTTTCCTGATCCTAAGACAGCTTCTAATCTTATAATGGCCCTTGCTACAGAGGATTCTGGGTCCCCGCTCCTGACTGATCACCAGCAGCGGTTGGATTCCCTCCCTTCCTCTTTGTGGGCAACCTCCCCTGAAGACGTGGGGTTGCTGCAGGGTGTTGCCCCATTGCAAATAGCTGTCAAGCCAGGACTCCCGTACCCTTCTGTATCTCAGTACCCCCTTTCGGCTGAGGCCGTTAGGGGAATACAGGCTGTTATTAACACTTTCCTTGAGGGAGGCATTCTTATTCCTTGTGTCTCCCCCGTTAATAGCCCCATTTTACCTGTTAGGAAGGGAAACCGGACACACCCTGATGGATCCCCGGTTTACCGATTTGTTCAAGACCTCCGTGCTGTTAATAACTTTGTTGTCCCATTGCACCCCATTGTCCCTGATCCCTCTGTCACAATTTGTTCCATCCCAGCTGAAGCCCAATGGTTTACTGTCATTGATTTGTCACAGGCTTTCTTTTCAGTACCTGTGCACCCTGACTCACAGTATTTGTTTGCTTTTACCAATCCTGCCACCCAGTCCCAATTGACTTTTACCCGCTTGCCCCAAGGATTTAGAGATTCACCATCCCTGTTTGGGTTGGCCCTTCGCCAAACGCTACAGGACTTTCAGCTCCCACCTACTTGTACACTGGTCACTTATGCTGATGATCTCTTAGTGGCCGCTCCAGATCAGGACAACTGCATTGCTGGTTCCTTGGCCCTCCTTCAACACCTGGCTTTGAAGGGTCACAAGGTCTCCCATGCTAAACTTCAGTTTTGTTTGCCTACTGTAAAATATCTTGGACACCTTGTCTCCCACACATCCAGATGTTTGGACCCTGCTCGCTGTCAGGCTATTACCCAGTTGCCATTGCCCCAAACCGCACGGCAGCTTAGGAAATTTTTGGGAGTGGCTGATTATTGTCGCCAATGGATTTTGGGGTATGCCCAGTTGGCCAAGCCTTTATACTCAGCCATTTCTCTGACCCCGTTCTCCTTGTCACCAGAAGCCTTAGAGGCTTTCCACCTCTTGAAAACAGCCCTGGTAAACCCCCCGGCTTTAGCACGCCCAAATTATGCCAAGCCCTTCACCTTGTTTTGTCATGAATCTGAGGGATTTGCCCTTGGGGTGCTAACACAACCTTTTGAGAACCTTCCTAGACCAGTGGCATACTTTTCTTCCCGACTGGACCCAGTGGCCCGCGGACTCCCTGTGTGTGTTCGCTCAGTGGCCGCCGCAGCTCTGCTGGTGGAAAAATCAGCACCCCTCATTTTGGACCATCCCCTCACGGTGGCTGTACCTCATGCAGTGGCTAGTCTTTTGAATCATAAGCAATGCCAAGGGCTTACTCCCTCCCGCCTGACTAGATATGAGTTGGCACTTTTGGCCCCTGAAAATATCACCCTCCAATGGGTTGTCACCCTTAACCCAGCCACTCTTTTACCCCCGATGGAAGACTCATCTGTCCCGTCCCACGATTGATGTTCTGTGTTGGATACAGTACTCTTGCCACACCCTGATTTGACTGATGTCCCTTTGCTAGCACCTGACTATACCTTGTTTGTGGATGGCAGTTGCTATTGTGAAGACGGCACTTTGCACCTGGGCTATGCCATTTGTACCCCAGAAACAGTGCTGGAGGCGGGATCTCTTCCTGCCCTTCGGTCTGCCCAACCAGCTGAACTTTTTGCTCTTGCTCAGGCTTGCCGGGGAGCAGCTGGATTTTCCGCTACTTTATATACTGATTCCCGCTACGCTTTTGGAGTTTGCCACTCGTTTGGCACCATTTGGCGGGAGCGCGGCTTCCTCACTTTGGCCGACACCCCCATAGCCCATGGGCCCTTGATTGCTGCCCTGCTGAAAGCCATGCTTTTGCCCTCTGCTTTGGCTATTGTGCACGTTAACGCGCACACTTCTGCCAACACTTTTGAGGCCAATGGCAACCGCTTTGCTGATATTACTGCCAAACGCGCAGCAAAGCTAGGACCCACTGTATGCGTTCAGGCAGTTTCCTTTTCAGATTCCCTGCCTGCCGTTCCACTCCAAGACCTTCTACATCACCAACAAGATGCAACGGCTCGAGAGATTGACCTGTGGCACCGCTCCTCCTGCACCCAAGACTCGGAGGGCATCTGGAGACACCCTGATGGCCGCCCCGTGGCCCCACGATCCCTGCTGCCCTTGCTAGCCAGAGTGTGTCACGAGTTAACGCACTCTGGAAAGGGGGGAATAGCACACATGATCACCGCCAGTTGGTTTGCTCCTTTTGTCTCCACGGAGGCCCGGCGAGTGACCCGATCGTGCCACATCTGTGCCCACCATAATCCGCACAGAACAGAACCCTGCACTTCGTCATCTCGCCCTTGGAGCAACGGCCCATTTGAAAATCTTCAGATTGACTTTGCCCATCTTCCCCCAGCCCAAGGCTTTAACTTTGTTCTTGTTATTGTTTGCCTTTTCTCAGGCTGGACAGAAGCATTTCCCTGCCGACGAAATGATGCGTTGATGGTTGCAAAGCATTTGCTTCGAGACTTTGTACCCCGCTTTGGGGTTCCCCTTTCACTGGACTGTGATCAAGGCCCTGAATTTACTGCAAAAGTAACCCAGGCCCTCTGCAAGGCTCTTAGGATTAAACTGTTCTTCCACACCCCACACCACCCTCAAAGCAGTGGGGCGGTGGAGCGAAAGAACCTGGACATTAAAACTCGGCTGGCCAAGACGTCCGAAGATATGGGGTTGAAATGGCCTGAGGCCTTGCCCTTAGTCTTAATGGCTATCAGAGCCTCCCCAGCAAAGAATACTGGACTCTCCCCTCATGAACTTGTGTTTGGCCGTGCCATGCGCATAGGCCTCACACCGCCTCGCCCAGCAATTCAGTCATTGGCTCAATTGAGTGATGAACTTTCTCAGTATGTTTTATCTCTCACTTCCCTCCTTAGGTCAGCCAGATTGGCAGCTGAGGCAGCCCATATACCACCCTCAACTGAGCAGTGCCACAGCTTCAGGCCTGGAGACTGGGTGCTGCTAAAGGAGTTCAAGAGGAAAAATTGCCTCTCTCCACGCTGGACAGGACCCCACCTCGTCCTGCTGACTACACAAACAGCGGTGAAATTGGAAAATGATCCCCGCTGGCGCCATGCATCTCATTGCTGTCGTACTGATCCTCCTGCCCCTGAGCCAAGCACCCCCTCCCCGTAACTCCTTTGTAGAATTGGTTAAAACTGCCTTGAATACTTCTGATTTTTGTGTCCCCAGGGGCACCATGGTGGGGGGGGAGGAAGAGGACCTCCGCTTGATAGGACTTCACTTGCAATACTGCTGATCAACCATGATTGCCCCGGCCATGGGTGGGTGCCTTGTCCTTCAACATTACGGCCAACACTTCCTTGTATGGGTTTTGGGACTCATGGGTTAGTGGCTGGGGCCTCCTTTCTTGGCTTTTGCATATGTTGCAACCTGTCTTTATTTTGCTTGTAATCATTGTTATATGCCTGTGTGCTTGGAAATGCTTGTGGCTGATCATTGCAAAGAGCTGTTCCTCTAGCTCCTCCGAAAAGGTGACAAAGATGGTCAGCATAAACCCCAGCCTAGCTTACGCCACTCTTACAGCCCCTCGGCGGCCCCCATCCAAGGGACCCCTCAGAGGCCCATGGGGACTCAGGACCAGGTTGTGGTGATGCCCTTTAGGATGATCTAAAGGGGCATCAAAAGGGAGGACTAGAAGTGGAAAAATACAGAAAACCAGCTAGCACAGTTATAAAGTGTGCTATGTGTCAGCAAGAAGGAACATTACTGATAAGAATGAACAGGATGGGCCTGGGAGTAGAATGGAATGCAGGGAGCAGATAACTTGAGAAACTAGGGGCGTAACCAAATGTACTGTCTTAACTAGAGGAAAAGTTATGATGAGTTGGCAAGTGGAAAAACCCAGCTATATAACTGTATATGCGCATGTGCGAAGCACGGTCCTGCATTTTTGTACAAAAGCTTGCTGAACTGTCCCGAGGGGCAGCACTCCTTTGCAGTGTCGGCCCAACGTGTTGTATGCTGAATAAACTAATGATAGTTACCCAGACTCTGTGTACAGCCTCGAATTGGTGAGCAAACCCGAACCCAGTGGATCTAGAGGAAAATCCACGACAGGAGAGTCCCATTTAAAAAAGGCCACATTCTCACAACTGTCTTACTTATACTACCATAGGTAGCAATTTAGGATGCAAAGCAATATATATTCTATCTTGGAAAATCTGTAAATATGTTTCTGAGATTATTAAGGCTGCTATTTCATTAAATCTTCTTAATGAAGTAATTGCTAACAGAAATACTGCAAACCCCCAACCCATTACCAGTTCATTTGCGCCCCCACCCCCATAATCAACTCACGCTGCCCCAGGGCCGCAAATGAAATGATTATGGGTGCGTGGCAGCGTGAATTGCTTATATGTGGAGGGGGGTGCAAATTAAATGGTTATGGGTTTGTGGCAGCGTGAATTGATTATATGTGGAGGGGGTGTAAATTAAATGGTTATGGGTGGGGGCAGCTTGAATTGATTATGGGTGCACAACTGAACTGGTTTTACACACACACACACACACACACAGAGTTTGGGTGACTTGTGTGTTTGATAGCAGTGGCCCCAGGTCTGCCAGGTGGCACCCCTAGGTCCACCAGCAGGACACAAAGAAGGGAGCCCATCTTGACTTCTTGGCCAGGGACCCATTTCACCCTAGCTACATCCCTGAAAGACGCATTCTCTGGAGGCGCTGCCCAGGCTTCCAACTTGCCAGTAACCAATCACTGCAATCAGGGAGGTTTCTGGGTGAGCATTGGCGAGCAAATATAAGCTTCTGCCAAGCTGCACAACCCCCACCATGGCTAGATCTTGTGGGGCTCATAGGCTGGCTTAGTGCTCTCTCTCTCTCTCTCTCTCTCTCTCTCTCTGTTTGTGTCTGTGTGTCTGTGTGTGCGTGTGTGCTATAGTCTTCAGTTCCACTTCAAGTGCTCATAAAAGCGGAATTTTGTATCTACTCTCCCCCATGTATGCCCCCACAGACGTTCGGGTGTCAGTGACTGAAGCCTTTACCAGTGCCTCTGGCACCTGCTCCTCCTCTGCTCTGCCCACCTTCTCCTGTCTTCTTCACCCTCTCTACAAGTGCTCCAAAAATCAGATGTCCAAATCTAGTAAAACCTCTGTAATTAAACAGAGGCAACACCTGCAGGCAATTTAAGGAAACGTGTAACTTCTGTTAAAATCATAAAAATCATTACTTATAAAATTGGGATAATTTATCCAATCCCTCCAAAATTTGACTGGGATTATCCCTTGTGTGATGTCATAACCTGACCATGTGTAACAAATTGGATGGAAAACAAAGATGTAATATAGGGGTGTGCATGTCATTTTTGTTATTACAATAACGATAATGAAAATTGTCATTTGCGTTATTGCAATAATAAAAATGACAACTGATAATAGCAATAACAATAATGAAAACAAAAATGTCATTATCATTGTCATTTTCATGATTGCAATAACGAAAATGACATGCACACAAGGAGAAAACCAAATTTGTTTTAAATGGCTCTCAAGGCTTAAAAAAGCTACCCACACAAGATAAAATAAGCTTTTTTTTGGCTTCCTGCATAGCTCAGAATTCATGCAGACAGACCTGCTGAAATGCTTGTATTGATCGAATGCATGCCACTACTGAAGGGTCTCTTGAAGCCAGAACAGGCCTTAGATTGTGGAGAGATGTATTGGGCAGGAGAACTGTTTTGTGTTTTCAAAACAAATCTGACCTTTCCAAAGGGTACAGGTCATTGTCTTGGACTGAGCCTAGGCATGCCTCTTATTTGTTCTTAATTAGTGAGTTCTTTTAGAGCTGAAACTAATATACGTGTTTATATTCAGCAATACAATTCAGATTGTCATCTTCAAAGAGAAATTCACTTTAGTTTCCAGTATTTTGTTATGTGGCCTTATCCTTCATTGTGTCTCACAGACAGACCAATCAAATTCAAATTTGAAATCATTTAATTTTTAATTTTAAAAAAATAAAAATATCTGCTAAATAGAACTGCTAGGGTTGCCAGCCCTCTGGATTTCATCCCAAGACTTCAGGTTGTGATCCAGTCTCTCTGGGATCTAAGGGAAACTCTGATTTCTCTGACTCAGCCAGGAGCTCCTGTAGCCACATCCGAGAATCGGGCTGCTGGGAGCCATGTGGTCCCACCCCTACGGAGCGTCATGCTCTCCCATCACTCTGAACTGACAGGATTCCCTCAGGAAGGGTGTGTGGTAGTCCCTTTGGCTTGTGACATCACTACATTTCATAAGGGGAGAGGGTATAACAACCTCATCCCATTGCCCCACTCTGACATCTTCCTACCCACACTGGGTTTCCTTTCTTCCATGAGGGAGCTGATAACCCTAAGTACTGCCAAAGACACAACATAATAGTTAAGCAGGCAAAGCAAACAGGTAAATGAAGTGAACAAAGTATTGAATCCTGAAGTATTAGTTAATCTGGTCACTTTGATACTGAAGTATCAACACGAATGAAGTACCAAAGAGGAAAACAAAACACATTTCAAAACTAAAAAGATTTGGATCCAAATACCAAACAGATCACAAAAAGTGCGGGCCTGGTCCAGTGGATGCTAATGCATGCCTATGTTGCTCCTTCTCATTATTTAGATTCACCCACAGTCTCGCCTGCATCCGGTTCCAGCAGTACCATACAGTCATGTCTTCTGCGACTATTAGTGATTGCACGCTCTCAGCTGACTGGAGGCTGAGAGACGAGAATGATCTAATGGAAAGGGTAGGGTCACAGCCAGAGAAGGCTTCTTCCCAGATCATTATCAGAGGCAACACTTGTTGCATGCTTAGGCGGTTGCAAGAGGAGAGAGCAGGGATGCAGGAAGGACCATCTCCAGAGGAACTGCACCTGCACTCCTCTTTCCATTTGGGAATGGAACCAAGGGTAGCATGGGAGGGATGATGCTCCTCTGCAGGTTCCACAGAGTTCCTGTGCTCCCTTTGGTTCCTTTCCCAAACAGAGAGAAGTGTGCAGGTGTAGAGCCTCTGCAGAGTTTCTTCCTGCACCCCGCTCTCTCCTCTTGCAGTCACCCGGGCATGCGAGTACTGCTTCTGATGGAAAGGGAGGTCACAGGTAGGGAAGAAGCCTCCTCTCAGTATGACGCCCCACTCCATTCTATCAGAACCAGAGCTGCAGAGAGGGAAAGTGCTGAGTGGTGCCACTGGTGGTGGCTACTATCAGCACATGAAATGTGCATGGGGGATTGCCCGTTTATTACCACTACATGCTAAAAAATGTGGGGAGGGGGACTGCACAAACCAAATATGGACTCCAGTGGACCAGTTGTTCAGCAGCTATTGTCTTGTTTGATTTCACCCTATGTTGGGCTTTTTGTGCCATTATACCTCCCCATAGGAATGTGCGACTGCGGTTCGGATGTTCCGAGTTCGGACTGAACTCGATCTGTTCAGACGTCTAAACCAAACGTCCAAACCAAACTCTAAAATGGCCGAACAGTTTGGTCATGTTTGGATGAGTTCGGATGAGTTCGAGGGCGGGAAAAATGTGACTTCGGATGGGGAAAACGTGACTGGAAGGGGGAGGCAGCTGAGGAGCAGACTTCCTGGCACCAGGGGGGGGAGACCAGGGGTTGTTTCAGGGCCATATAATACCGATATAAAAAAAAAATCTTTGAATTCGGTATCGGTATCAATAGTGCTATTTTTGAATGTTCGGCCAATTTCGGCCGAACCGAACTCCGCTGAACCGAACAACTGAACCCGAAGTCGGGTTTCGAACCAAACGTCTGAACATCCAAACTGCATTCTGTTTGCACAGCCCTACCTCCCCACACCACACTTGTCACAGTTTGCCACTCTACTACAAAACACGCCCCCCCTTCCTCCAAAAAGTACATTGCACAGATCATCCCCTCCTACAAATGTTTTTAATACCAGCAATGTAGAACCACAATGATTCTTTGTAAGGGAGATTTTTTTAGTTCTCAAACATAGAAATGTAATTGAAAATTAGTAAGGAGATTATTACGACCAGTGCCCTTGTCACAGATTGTCACAACTCCACCCCTTCTTGTACAACATGCTTTATGGACAGCCTAGGGTCTATGTCTTGTGACCGCATGCCAAGCTACACTGCCTGGTGTTATAACTGTCATCTTCCCTCCTTGCCTCCTTTGTAAAGGATCTAGGAAGGAGAGCTCTTCTAGGACATGCTCCCATGAAATATTTACCTGCAATCTACCCTGGAGTGTTCAGATGATGTAAAGGCCCCTGGAGGGGGTTGGGGAGGAGAGGAGGGGGATATTTTTGCACAGACATACCCCAGTCTGAATCACTTGTTACTGGCCACCTCTTTCAGAGGATCCTGGGCTAGATCCTGGACCATTGATCTGTCCTAATCTGATAGCTCGTAAGTTCTTACTCTCCAGCCCACAAGTGTCCTTGCTTAAATTGGGGGTCAGTTATGTTGCAGAGTAAGAGCAGTCACATGAAATATTTCTCATTTCTTGTCAGTTTATTGGTAGTTTAGCCCATTCGACATTTTGATGAATCAATGTGAACCCACTGTCACTGGAGTTTGGGTCCCTCTCTCGTTTTAGAGGCTGTCCCCCTTATGCCCATCAAGCCAGCTGCAACCCAGTTGCCTGTGCCCGCATGGGTCCCCACGTGATCAGAAAACCTTCACTGAAATCAGGGAGCTTTCAGAGGTCCACGCCCCATAGAAATGCCTCCCCTTGATCTCCCAGCCCAGTTGTAATGCAGAGAATGTTCTCTGCATTACGGCTGGGCTGGGAGATCAAGGGGAGGCTTGGCTAGGGGTGCGGACCTCTGAAAGCTCCCTGATTGCAGTGAAGGTTTTCTGATCACGTGGGGACCCACGCGGGCACAGGCAACTGGGTTGTGACTGGCGTGGTGGGCAAATGGGGGACAGCCTCTAAAGGGAGTGAGGGCCCTAACCCCAGTGACATCCATTTGATCTGTTTTATTGGTGCCTGGCTCCTGAGGACTGGAGAGATCAACCTGGGCTTGCAGGGTGTAGGCGGATGAGCGGATGAGCTGGCAGCCAGGTACAGTGGACACGTGAGTCCCAATAAAGGACTATAAGGAAAGACCCTCTGGACTTTGCAGATTATGTTCTAGGAGAGTAGCCCCTGCCTAGAAGGACAGGGTTCCGTCTTGGCTCGAGGCGGACACCGCGTATCAGGGGGTGAGCTAATTCCCCTGAGAGACACCCCAGCACCCCGTGTGGCCCTGGGGGACCCCCCTGTTACAGAGTGATGGAGAATGCGGGCATAGCACCTCCCACTGGTGCATTGAGGTACTGCACTCAACTTACTTGTGTGGTGTTTGGAGCTGGCCCTGTGTGAGCTCTCTGAGGGAAGGTGAGCCCAGGGTCCAGAAGCAGAGTAGATTGGAGAATTGTGCCCAGTTGATCTGCGGAGTACAAACCAGATGTTTGGAGAGAGCTGTGGAGCTTTTCGCCTGGACCGGATGTGAAACAGAGGGATTACGCATCAGCAGCGGGGCCAGGGAGAGCCAGAGCGAGGCTGTTAGCTGGCGGCAGGCTGTGACTGCTGGGACTGGAGGCGTACTCCGAGATCTCTCAGCTTATGGAACTAGGTGGAGCTGGAGCTGAGGCGGTGTAACCAGTGGCCAAGGAGAAGGACAACAGCCCACAAGTACTGGGGACTTGAGGGGGGAGGTACTGTGGGGCCATGCTTTAACTGTGGCCAACCGGGAAATTTATGGAGAGCCTACCCAGAGAAATGGCAAGGCCTCCAAAAGACCTGGACTTTGGGGTGCCAGAGCCAGGTGAAGACTGAGGGTGGTCAGAGTTATGGGGTAGTGGACCAAGTGAGGAGAACTTGCCCCACTAAGGGATTCCCACTGAGACCTCCTAGGAGGTGTTGGGGTTACCAAGCTTTTGGACCCCTTAAGCGGGAGTGCCCCAAAGAGAAGCCTCCTAGGTAGGGGCAAGAGCCTCAGTATGGGTTAGCAGGGTGTAGGGAAGAAGTCTGTGGGCAGTCAGAAAGAGAGAGAGGGTGCAATGGACATAGACACCCTTGAAAGGGCAGTCAAGAAGGTGCTGGCTAATAATGCTCACCTCTTGAGGGAGCTAGAGGCTTGGAAAGGAGGCCGGGGCAGCCCGGGCATCCCAGAGTCATGAAATGGGAGTCATGACCGGGGTCTCAGGGGCTATGCTATAGAAACTGCTAGTTCAGAGACTCATCCTAGTAAGGGAGAACAAAGCCCTCAGGAAAGAGCTTGAGGACTTAACCGGGAGACTGCCAGAGCAGGACAAATCCTCTTCTGAGGAGGATTATGTGGAGCTGCTAGCTCCTTTTTTGGGAAAGGGAGAACCCCAAGGAGGCAGACCCTCAGCTAAAAAGGAGGGAGCTGAGACCCAGTGTAATTGGGAAGGCTTCTCAGGAGGAATGAAGCGTGAACCAGCCCTTGAGGATTCTTAGTGTAGATGAGCTGAAGGCCAGTCTACGAAGAACCAAGGGATAAACCTGGTTAGGCACCAAGGAAGTGCAGTGTGAGCTCTGTGCTATGTGGGGACATAGCCAGAGACATTGCCCCTTTAATAAGGAGCAGTGATCAGCCCTGGGAGAAAGGTTAAAAGAGGCTACAGGAAGGTAGCTCTAAGCCTGCCAGAAGAGTCTGGCTATGGGGTCCCAGGGTGGGAGTGTCCGGAAGGCATGGTGGGTGGCCTCCCAACCCCATGAGGGGTGACAAACTTTGTGTGTTGGGTGGAGGTGGCTCCCCAAAAAAGAAGTGGAGAAAGTCCCGAAAAGGGAAAACCTGCAATGCAGGTGATAAGGCCGGAGGGCCTCACTAGATCCTGAAAGTGGTAGACCTGCGAGGCAGGTCTACAGGCAACTAGGAGCCATACGAGGTACAAGGAGGTGATGGAACCGGCACCTTTATGTGCTAGGGGGCAGGGTGTAGGTGACGGAGCCGGCCACTAGGCACATGCTGGTACCAAATTTCTAGTTTCCAGTACCGAATGTCTGACTTCTGTTGCTGATTTTCTGTTTTTTCCGGATAACTATTATTTCTAAAATTATTATTTTTAAAACTTATATGCTGCCCCCTCCTGCCTCAGGCATCTCGGGGTGGCTCACAGAATTAAAAAACATATTAAAATATACAATAAACAACAATTAAAACAATAAATTAAAACCCATCTCTACCCACCCCACCTCCCTCAGGAAAGGCCTGGTGGAACAGCCAGGTCTTAGTGTCTGCAGAAAGAGGGGAGGTCAGTAATCAAGTGGGCCTCCAATGGGAGAGAGTTCCACAGCTGTGGTGCAGCTACAGAGAATGCCTTCCTCATAGTGAACACCCGGGAAACCTGGGGGACCCCAAGGAGGACGCCCCCAGGTCGACCGCAGGGGCCGATTGAGGACCTGGAGAGTGAGGTGGTCCCACAGGTAGGTAGGTGGGGCCCAAGCCGTTTAGGGCTTTAAAGGTTAACACTAACACCTTGAATTGGGCCCGGAAAAATATTGGCACCCAGTGCAGAGAATGGAGCACTGCTGTAATGTATTCGTGTCGGCCCGTCCCATTCAAGAGTTGGGCCGCTGCATTCTGCACCAACTGCAGCTTCCGAAACAGCACCAAGGGTAACCCTACGTAGAGTGCATTGCAGTAATCCAGTCTCGAGGTAATAAAAGCATGGACGATTGTGGCCAGATCCGAGTCCAAGACATACGGCCTAAGCCGACGCACCAGATGTAACTAGCAAAATGCTCCCTTCACCACAGCCTCCACCTGGGCATCCAGATGAAGCTGCGGGTCCAGGAACACCCCAGTCTCCGGACCTGTGAAACTAGGGGAGGATAGACACCTACCCCCCAGTCCTCCCCAAAACCATCACCTCTGTCTTGTCAGGATTTAGTTTCAGGCAGCTCGCCCTTATCCAATCCCCCACAGCCAACAGACACCAGGTAAGCACTGAGACTGCCGGGCCTGAGTCAGAGGAAAATGAAAGATATAGCATATTGATGACACCTCACCCCAAATTCCCTGACAACCTCCCCCAAAGGCAGTGTGTACACACTGAACAAGAGAAAGGATAAGATGGAACCCTGCAGAACCCCACACATGAGACCCCGGTGGGAAGATTAAAAATCCTCCAGGACCACACACTGGGTTCTCCCAGCCAGGAAAGAGCAGAACCATTCAACAATAGTCCCACTAATCCCTGCCTGGTCCCACAGCCTAATCACCAACAACTCATGATCAACGGTATCAAATACAGCCGAGAAATCTAACAGGGTTAAGCAACCCTGCTCCAACTCATGGGAGAGGTTGTCGACCAACACCACAAGCACAATCTCCATGCCATAACCTGGATGGAAGCCCGAATGCAAGGGATTAAGAAAATTGACCCAGTCCAAATGCCCCTGAACCTGCCGAGCCACCATCAATTCAATAACCTTCCCTAAAAAGGTAAGTTTAGAGACTGGCTGATAGCTGGCCAGGGCGCCAACATCCAAAGATGGCTTCTTGAGCAGAGGCTACGCTACAGCCTCCTTGAGACAATCCAGCACCCTGCCCTCCCTAAGGGAGGCATTGACTATCCCCACCAGCAATGGCCCCAATGTCTCCCGGCTAACCTTAACTAGCCAGGACGGGCATGGATCTAACTCACAATAGGTGGCTCACACAGTCCCAAGAACATCCCCTGCATCTGAGAGCAACACAGACTGAAACTCATCCCACAACACAGGACAGGACAGGGCTTTTACTGTGTCTGACCCATCCTCTGCTAAAAAAGTTGCATCAAAACCGTGGTGAATTTGAGCGATTTTATGCGCAAAGAAGTCCACAAACAAATCACAGTGAGCATTTGATTATTCTAAGTCCAGGCAGAGGGAGGGCAGACTGACCAGCCCCCTCAGCACCTGGAACAGCTCAGCCAGTTGGGACTTAGCGGACGCAATGAGGGCAGCAAAGAAAACCTTCTTTGCTGTCTGCACCGCAACAGCATAGGTACGTAACCAGACTCTATGCTGCAATTGGTCCACTTCAGCACACGAGTGATGCCTGGTCACTTTAACTGCCACCCTTCACGCTTTGTCCACCACAGCTCCTCCGTGTACCACGGGGAGCTGCACTGTCAGCGCTTCAGGAGCAGATGCCTGGGGCCATAAGGTCAATGGCCTCAGCACGGTATTTCATATAGACATGAGACCATTGAGTGAGCAGCCATCAAGGTTAGAGAAAACATCCCCTAGAGCTATCTGGAACCTTTCTGGTTCCATAAGCCTTCGAGGGCATACCAACCTAGCTGGTGTCGCACCCTCCTGGGGGGCTGACATATGCCAGGATACCCGCTTGGAGGCGATAATGATCCATCCACAGCAAGGGTACTGTTGATACCTCCCCCACTAACAGATCCCCTGCCTCAAGGCAACGGGGAGGGGTGGGGTGGAGGGATTTTCTTTTCTCTGCATAATTTTTTTAAATTGTTTTATTTATTTTATTTATTTATTTTCTAGATTTCTACCCCACCTTCCTGAGAACAACTCGGGGCGGCTTCCAACAATAAAAATATGTGTAAAATACATATAAAACAATTTAAAATACATCAAAAATGCAATATAAGGTAATAAAACAGGGCCCGGGGAACATTAAAACAGGGCCCGGGTTGCCCTGGGGGCAGGAGGGATGGGATATAAATTTTACATAAATAAATAAAAAGCCTGTGCAAAATGTCATATCTAGGGTATGTTCTCCAATATGTGTGGGACTCACTACTCTCTGAGACAGGCCCATGTTTGCCATGGCAGCCATGAACTCAAGCTCTGTCCCTCCAAGACTAGTGTCGGCATGAATATTGAAATCCCCCCCAGAACTATCGCCCTGGGGGACCGCAAGATCACCTCCGACACCAGCTTGGTCAGTGTGGGCAGGCTGCTGCACAGGTGAGTGCCCGGTATATTAGCAGTATACCCACTCTGTCTCCAGCCAAATCCAACACCAAATGGAGAACCTCCACACCCACAACAGGATGCACAGGAAATCTCATCACAGACCAGGCATTCTCAAAAATAATGGCTACATTGCCACCCCGGCCATCCAGTCGTGGCTGATACTGCACAGAGTACCGGGCTGGAACAAGGCCAGACAATATAGGCCCTAACTCGGTGTCCAGTCAAGTCTCCATAACACATGCAAGGTCAGCCACCTCATCCAGGATCACCTCCCAGACCATAGTTTATTTATTAGCCACCAACCTCGCATTTACCAGCATCAAACTGAGGCCCAGGGTCCTCTGATCCCCAATCACCTCACCACCTGACTGGGGGCCAATGAGCAGGACAGATATACAACATCTGTCCCGTTTTATGGATCGAACTGGGCTCCCAGAAGGACCATAATTTCCCCAGCCCTGAGGTGCCTGACTCAGTAATGGGTACCGATTGGGCACCCAATAGCCTACCAGCAATTTTAAGTATTACCCAAACTAGCAGATTAGCTCCTTTTTTCAGCTCTCTGCAGAATGCTGTGCTTTCACTCCTGTTTGCATCTTGGCCACAGAAGGCTGGATTTCCATATGTATCACTTTACATTCTTGTTCTCACAAATAATTTGTGCAGTACATGTGTTACAATGAGTGATCTCATTCAGTGTATACATATGTGAAATAAGATAACCATTGGCATACAGAATAAGTAAGGGGGGCTGATTTTCCATTCATGCTGCTCTTTCACTTGAGTAATTTCTGAAGTGCTCTAGTACGAAAGGAAACCTTGTCAGAGACAAGTTCCCTATATAACTGAATGCGTATGCTCTCACACATGTGCCCACTAGGGCTGAAGTGAATATGACTTTTCCGTTATCATAAAGATAACCTGAATATACATCCTCATGAACAAATCCAAAGGCTACTTTGCTGTATTTATTCATTTGCTTTGTTTAGCAGGTTCCTTCATTTATTTCGCTCTTTATTTCAGTGACTTGGGAGCACCATTTAACACTAAATAGCTGTGGTGAACACAGGATCAAATAAACCAAATAGCTGAATAAATGAACACAAAGTAAGCAAATAAATGAATCTGAAGTATCTCAAATGAATATCTGAAAGCACCAACAAGGTGGCAAGCAAGTATTGCTTCATTTTTCTCTTCTATAAATGGGTAGGACTAATCATTTGTTCATTTCATCTTGAGTGAGCACATAAGACACACATACATACCATTGCACAGCCTTTTTCTTTCCTACTTGACAATGGCAGCACAGGGGATCGGAACCCACAACCTTTGGTTTCCTGAGTAATGCGTCTTACCTCTAGACCACCAAGCCCTGCTAGAACAGGAATTGTTTCCTATGGTCTACTTACCTGAAGGTTTGCATCTTTTTTTTTCAGATCAGAGAAGCTGCATCTCCTATGGATCAGCTTGCTGGTTACCAGAGGTTAGTGGAGTGACTCCAGACCTCCCTGTCTGTCTGTAGTATGGCTGTTCAGCCTCCCTCATGGAGGGGTGGGCCTGCTTCTAGCTGGTAAGATAAAGAATGTAGCTTGGTGAGGTTGGTGCTTCGCCGCCTCTATAGGGAATTTAGAATATACCAGCGGAATAGCCTTGTGAAGGAATTTTCATTAAAAAGGAGAGATTATAGGGCCCTCCTAGCCACCAAAAGAAGGGACTTTAACAGACAGGCTTGGGAGACCCTGGACAAAGTTTCTAAAGTTCCTAATCCTCTGCAGTTCTGGAAGTTAGTTAGAGGAATAGGGCAGGACAGAATCATGGCTGATGCCTTTTCAATACCTAGGAAAGCTTGGGAGGAACATTTTACTGCATTGTATGCAGCTTTCCAGGTCATTACTGTTGACCTGGTCCTGGTGCAGTCTGTACTGGAGTGGGAATCAGTGTCAAACTAATTGATAGAGGAACTTCTGGGTAGTTTTAAGGGTTGTCAAGGCTCTGGGGTCTGATTTTATCCCGCGGAGTTTTTGAAATTCGAACCCAAATGGTGGACTCCTACCCTTGCCGCTCTTTTCACCGGTATCAATTCATCAGGCCATATTCCAGATAATTGGGGCCGGGCTATTGTTGTAACTATATACAAAAAGGGTAGTTGTTCTGTTCCTGCTAATTATAGACCTATTAGCTTGTTGAGCATTGTAAGCAAACTCTATGCCAAGTACCTACTCTTGAGGTTGGGAGACTGCATGAAAACCAAGGGTATTTTGTCAGATGTGCAAATTGGCTTCCGCGAGCGGAGATCCACCAGCGATCATTATTTTCTCCTTGCACACTTTATCCAGAAGTATTCCAGGCCCCACACTGCATTGTATACTGCCTTCGAAGGCAGCCTTTGATATGGTCGCAAGGGACCTTTTTTGGGCAAAACTAGAGGCTCTTAGTCTGAATCTCAGATTGTTACATCTCATCTGCAGTTTGCATAGGAACAACTCGATGCTAGTTAGGCTTAATAATCGGGGGACGATGTTTGGCAGGATAACAGTCCAGATGGGAGTTAGGCAGGGCTGCATTCTAGCCCTCGCTTTGTTTAACATATATTTAAATGATCTATTGGAGGAACTTTTAGCTACAAATCATCATGCACCACAGTTGGGGGATGTAACGATTTCGTGTTTGTTATATGCAGATGATAAGGTGCTGCTCTCCCATACCCAGGTTGGGCTAAGGCGCCTTTTAGAGTCTTTGGGGCAGTATTGCAGGGAGAACATGCTTGAAATAAATTATGATAAGTCGAAGGTGTTGATATTCTCTCAGAAGAAAGCATCCCATAAATGGTTACTGGATGGCAAGGTCATCTCGCAAGTGCGTGGCTATAGATATCTGGGTCTTTTGTTTCAATCGAATAGGTCCTGGATGCTTCAAGTCCAGGTGACCCAGACCAAGGCTAAGCAGCTGCACAAATCTCTCTTCAACTTTTTTAGGTCAAGGGGTGGGCAACTTGTCATTCCAGCAATCAAAGTTTATCTATATCCCAATTGTTCTTTGGGGCCCAGTTTTGGGCACTTGATAAATTCCAGGGCCTGAAACATTTACAAACTGGCTTTATCTGAGCCCTCCTAGCTGCCCCTGCAGGAATCCCAAATCTGTCGTTATGTCTGGAGTGTGGCCTTTTGACCCTCCTGGAAAGGATTTGGCATAGGGCCATTTCCTACTGTCTGCGACTCCTTTTTAATATGGCTGCTCCTTGAGTGCAATTGGTGTTGGGGGATAAGACACCAAATACCTAGGTGGCCAAGATTGAAGTGGAAATTAAACACCTGGGATTTGCTCCAGAAACTTTGGTTCTGCTAGGTTATAAAGGGGCAAGAAAGTTTCTGATTACAACATTGCTCGACGTTATGCACCAGGAGATGAGGGCTGGTATTGAGGCCAGTAGAGCTTTGGGATTTTATCCCCTGATGGCAAATGAGTCCTGGATACCCATGTCCTACCTGGGGGGGCAGTTTATCGCCAAAGGAAAGAAGGCTGTTTCTTCTAGCCAGAGTTAATGCCTTCCCCTCTGAACAAACAGAGGGCAGATATAGGGGAACCCCGTTAGCAGAGTGTTTATGTTCCTGTGCCCTAAGTCAGGTGGGTTCCTTAGCAAACATTTTATTAGGGTGCCCTTTCTATGCTGGGATTAGGGAGAGATTGTTATCCGCCTTGCTCACCCCCTTTCCGGGTCACCCATCTGAGTTCTATCTTATATATTTGTTAGATGATCGCTCCGCTAATATTACGGAGAAGGTGGGTTTTTTCTTGAGTCGAGTTTTCAAATTAAAACAAGAAAGGGATAATGAGTCCAGTTAACCCCTCTGTGTTTGCGGCCTCTGTTTGACTCTGCCCTAACATTTGCTGCTTCATGCTTTAAATACTTATTGTAGTTGTTATTTGAACTTGTTGTACTATTACTATTATAATTCTATTTATTACTATTTGTGGACTGGATTTGCAATTTGTTAGTATTTGTATTGATTTGTCTAGGTTTTATTGTGTTTTATTGTTTGCAATGGCCTAGCTTGGTCAAGCAATGTTGTTATTATTATTATTTTTATTTTATTACACAAGATCACCAAAAGGCTTGAGTTTTTCAGTTATCAACAAAGCTGATAAAAATCAGCTTCCTACTAGAGCTGAAATGAATACTTGCCCAGAGAAGCAAATCCGATTGCTCCAATTCAATCAGCCTGAATGAACGAAATGAGAATCAAATGGTATCTGACTGATATTTGTTTTATTACTCATGTCTTTTCATGGCATTCATTCATTCATTTCATTCAGTTTGTGGTCTGTTCATTTTCTATTCATCTTCTCGGCTGAAAACGACCAGAAAACTGAATGATCCGAACAGAAATGCCCAAAACAGGAACAAATGAAAATGAATGAAATAACCAAAATTAGGGAAACTTGATTGGTTGAATGTCATGAGGAATGTCATTCAGGTCAACCACAGCCTACCAGAAATTGGGGGGGGAACCAAACCCAGCAAATATTTATTTTACTGCCCTCTTCAGCTCTCCTTTACATGTTTCTCTATCCTAGAGGTTCCCTGCTGTACAGCTGAACAGCGAGACAGAGAAGCATTTCCCCTCCCCTCACACACTGTGATGCAGAGAGGAAACACTCTAGCAGCAAGTTAAAGAGGATGTCAGAATAAACCATCATTACATTTTGCTGCTCTCTTAAATTCACTTTCCTAGGCTATCTATCTCCTATCTTGCCTAACCCTAAAATCAGGCCTGATACACACTGAAATAAGTAGAGTAGTCTTAAAATGAATGTCATTTGAAGCATAGAAAGAATGCATACAGGGCAGGAAGATTGACAGGTCAACCATATTTATGTCAGAAATCAATGGTCTCAAGAACAGATGCCACCTTGACAGATATTTCTCTAAAGGGAAGGAGGGAATAAAGGGGGAAAAAACTAATAGAAAAAAATCAGCAAGTCCTATTTTCCTTCCTGGAATCCCTACATCCCCAACCATATTGCCAAGAGGAATGTCTTAAGGATGGAAGAAATCTAGTTGTGATGCAACATTTGGGAGGAGACTTCACTCCAAAAGAATAAGCATCCTCCTTCAGTATTTAGACTTTTTTCAACTCCTTTTATTAGAACAAGTTGAACATTTTACATACTTCACTTTGTCTGTAGCTTTGAAAGGGTCTTAAAATTATTAAGGAATTAAGCAAACCACCTCCTACCCTGTAGAAAGAAATGGATGTAGAAGTGCAGATGCAGCGGTATAGCTAGACTACATACAGCACCCGGGCCCATGTTCCTGGCGGATCGACACTCTTGTCGAATGCATATGCATACTGGAGTGGATTGCCCCAGCAGGTGGTCCATTTCATCATTTGCACCAGGGCCCATTCCCACCTAGCTACGCCTCTTTATAAATGGTAAAACTCAGATGTGACTGTAACATAGACATGCATTAGCTCATTTCAATTACCACATTCATTTTGCTAAAGATGCAATCTTAATCTAATTTTGAGTATCCAGATTAATCTGACCATTAGCTAAAATTCCTTTGCAAAGCTTGATACTGGACAAGGGTGATTTTGGCTCCTTGAAGATGTCTTATGACTAGTGGTGTGAAAGGAATCCAAACTGAGTTGGGAGACAGATTTCACCTTGGGCTCCCGGAGCCCCACTTTTTAAACAAACAGTTTTAGAAACCAACCAAAAATGAAATCAAGCAATCACGCATATTATCTCTTTTTAAAAAAATCCAGTTTTGAACTCTTGGCCTTCTAATTTCCTGCTCAGAGCTCTTTGGCTTGAACTACAGATGACTCCTTTTTTTAATCCAGCCAATAGAGAAGAACTTTGCATATTGCAAAATACCTGTTTGTTATGTTGTGCCAGCAGTAACATTAGCAGTGTGGCTGGGTAGCTATGTTTTGGAGCAATCATGATAAGATGATCAAGACGTAACAACTGTCATATCAGGTAGGACCAATGACCTGGATAGCCCTTTTCCCTATCTCTGATGGCGGCCAGTTTTGGTTGCTTAAGAAAAGTGCACAAGCCCTAATCTTGTGATCCATTCCCTGCTGTTCCCTCCCTGGCTGCAACAGTTAGTCTTAAGCAGGGACCCATGTTCAATGTGTTTTCCCCATTGATGGCAATAGGGAAAATGCAGTGAACACAGGTCCTGGTCTTAGGAGTGCTGGGCTGTAGTTCTCACTGTGCCTTGTGTCTCCTTACTGTAATCTGATTTATAAAATAAAGGAGCAGCTCTTTATTCCTTATCTCATAGAGCACAGTGTTGGTTGACAGGGAATGAAGGTGAGTTGTATAGGAAATATATAGCCAGAATAACTGGCCATATTGATAGAAATGGCTTAATGGGGAAGAGTCAACATGGATTTAGCAAAAGGAAGTCATGTCTCACTAATCTATTGGAATTTTTTGAGGGTGTAAATAAGCATGTGGATAGGGATGAGCTGGTAGATATTGTGTATCTAGATTTTCAGAAAGCATTTTATAAACTCCCTTATGAAAGACTCTTGAGGAACTTAAATAGTTATGGGATAGGAGGCAGTGTCATATGGTGAACCTGTAACTGGTTAAAGGGTAGGAAACAAACTAAATGGCCAGTTTGCAAAATTGAGAAAGTAGTGAAGTATCTCAAGGATCTGTACTGGGACTGTTGGTGTTTATTTTATTCATGAATGATCTGGAAAAGAGGGTAAAGAGTGAGGTAATCAATTTTCAGATGATACAAAGGTGTTCAAGGTAGTTAAAACATGAGCGGACTGTTGACAATAGCAAGAAGATCTTGTGAGACTGTGTGACTGGGCAGCTAATTGGCAGATAAAATTTAATGTGGACAAATGCAAAGTGCTGCACATTGGGAAAAATAATCCAAATTATATACACAATGCTGGGTTCTGAATTAGGAGTTACCACTCAGGAAATGGACCTTGGAGTCATTGTGAAAAATACATTGAAATCCTCAGCTCAGTGTGTGGTGGTGATCAAAAAAGCAAACAGAATGTTAGGAATTATTCAGAAAGGGATATTTATTTTATTTATTTCATGAAATTTATTGACTGCCCCTCATGCCTACGGCATCTTAAAAATATAATTCCTCTATAAAATCTATGATTTATTTATTTATTTTAAATTCTTATACCCCGCCCTCTCTGACCACAGGTGGCTCAGGGTGGCTTACAACAAATAAAAACAAAATAACAATAATAATTCAATTAAAATATATCATAATATAAAATCCCCCCATTATCCCATTTCCCCCCCTCGCACCCCCACCCTATCCCTCCCTCACCCATCCCCGCCACTAAATGCTTGGCGGAACAGCCAGCTTTTACAAGCCCGATGAAAAGTCAGCAGGTCTGGGGTCAGGTGAGCATCCTCCAGAAGGGAGTTTTACAATCGAGGTGCAGCCACTGAGAATGTCCTCTCCATAGTGGCCCCCTGATTTACTTAGGGGACCTCCAAGAAGGCACCCCCAGTGGACCACAAGGGCCAAACCAGGACACAGGGTGTGAGGCAGTCCCGCAGATACATCAGGCCAAGGCAATCTAAGGCTTTAAAGGTGAGAACCTACCCCCTGAATCAGGCCCGGTAGAAGATAGGCAGCCAGTGCAGAGAACGGAGCACTGGTGTAATGTGCTCCCGGCAACCCAACCCCGTAAGGAGCCAAGCTTCCGCATTGTGCACCAGCTGCAGCCTCCGGGCCATCACCAAGGGTAGCCCCATGGAGAGTGCATTGCAGTAGTCCAGTCTTAAGGTAACAAAAGCATGAATGATGTGACCACATCTCAAATCCTGTGTGTAGTTCTGGTTGCTCCATCTCCAAAAAATAATTTTGTTAGCCTCCCCATGCTGCCTTGGCAGGAGGGGGTGGAATATAAGCTTTTATATAAATAAAATAAATAAAAAAGATATAGTAGAAATAGAAAAGGTACAGAGAAGGGTAAAAAAAATGATAAAGGGTATGGAACAAGTCTCCTATGAAGAGAGGTTAGATAAGTTAGGACTCTTCAGCTTGGCAGAAAATGACTGAAAGGGGATACGATAGAAGTTTATAAAATCATGAGTGGTGTGAAATGAGTAAATAGGGAATCGTTATTTACCCTCTCAAATAGTACTAGAACTAGGAGACACTACATGAAACGAACAAGTAACAGATTTTAAACAAATAAAAGAAAGTACAAATGTACATTTAAATTGTGGAATTTGTTGCCCGAAGATGTGGTCAAGGGCCAGTAGTATAGCTGGGTTTAAAAAAGAATTGGACAAATTTCTGGAGGAAAGGTCCATTCGCAGTTATTAGCAGGGTAGGTTTTGGGGAACATTACTGTCAGGAGCTGGGAGTGAACAACAGGGAACAGGTCACCCCATTGTGACCAGTTGGGTACTCTTTCAGTGACCAAGACTGGCCACTGTTGGAGACAGACGTGGGGCTCAATGAACCATTGGTTTGACCCAGTATGGCATTAATTATGTTCAGCTGAAATCAGATGCAAACTCAGCCTCCTGTTCCCCAGCTTGGAAACATCTCCCAAGGCTTCAAAAGGACTGTGGCACTGGCTGGAGAATGTATTCTTCCTCTTTCCCCCTTTCCCTCCAAAAATCTTTTTTAGAGGCTGGCACAGCCATCTGAATGAAAAGACAGACTGTGTAATATTCTCTAAACTCTGAGGCGGGTTCGTTCCTTCCTTTCCCTGATAATTTAAAATTTGTTCTTCTGACCAAGCTAATAATTTTGCAACATTTTTCAAATGTGTGGGAAAACGGAGTTATTTATGTGCATGAGAGAAGACATTAATTCTGGCAAACCACCTGCTTCCCTTTTGATGCAGATTTCCCCCCTTTTTTTCCTTTTCATTTTGGCGTAAGCGAGAGAACTTGACCGAGTACTTTGTGGGGACTTTTTTTCAGTTCCTGCAAGTGATGGGCAGAGACTACAAAAAGGGAATATAAGTATCCACAACAACATGATTGTGTTCGGGTGGGGGGAAAAAAGTCTAATTAAAAATATGGGTCCCATTAAAATCCTGTTTATCCAGAGTATGAGCTTCACTCTTACAATCATGCTCACATATACTGTAAGTAAATGTGCTTTAGTCCCAGAGTTATAATTGCCAAAGATCTCATTTGGTAATTGAAGTAACAAGCTGAACTGTACTGTAATGTCTCATAATTGGGGAAAGGGGAGATATTGGCTTTTATTCTTCTTTAGTTATCTGGCAATTTAGGCAGACGTCTTAATTGGCATTAAATATTCAGTCTTGTTTCAGACTTCAGCCGGGGATGGCTTTGCCCCTTTCCCAATCAACATTGGGTTTGAATTGATGCTGAGCTTCTTAATGTTCCCCCACACTGCTGCTTTTCCAAGGCTATTCAAATCACGCTCTTTGCTTTTCCCAAATTATCAGATAAAGCTTTGAAGGGAATTGTTGCTTTGTTTGATATTATATAACCCACTTAACGATCTGTTTGCATAAATGAACCCATTATCTCTTCAATTGATCCTGTATTTTAATATCTTTTCTGTGCGTACTATTGTATGTTTTTGCCTTTGCTCCCTATTTAGCTAGTCAATCAATAATACATTATTATTAAACCAAGGTGTTAACATCTCTTTTCCCGAGTATCATTAAAACAAACTGCAACTCAAGGCAAAGCATGCATGAACACGCACTGATTTTTGAGGGCACCTAGACAGGTACTTACCCAATTCCATTCACATTGTAAAAAGATCTTGCTGTGGTTCCTCCAGGGTTAACTTACAGAATCCATTCTCCATGATCCTAAATTACACTCCCACAGATCTGTGCAAGCTCAGTGGTCTTAATTGATTTATTGATTTATTCATAATGAGAAAACAGTGTGCATAAAGCAGATGCTAAACATAACGAGCCATAACTTTAAAACCAAGTGGGATTGGTAGTACGGCTAACGGAAAATTATTGCTGTAATTTAATATGTTTTTAAAGGTACCATGGCATTAGAAATTGGTTCTTTTGTTAATAAACTCTGCAGTGCATGAAGATAACAAGGCCAGTTTTCCCACCTAAAGTCCTCTGGGGGGCGGGAGGTGAAGGAAGGTGTTTTTTTCATACAAGAGTATAAGGAATGAAATCTGTTCAAGTTTTATGATCTGTTGAAAGGAAACTGCTAAGCCTGTCGATAATATACAACTCAGAGTGTCAGAAACCCACTGCAGTGGGATTAACCCTATTGAATATTTTCAATTTCATAGTCTCAGTTCTCTAAGTGAAGGTGGAGGGACTCGGGCATGAGACATGGATTTCTTCAGTAGTTACAGTGCACCATTAGAATAAAATTTGTCAGGGAATTGGAACTTTCATTGTGGCATAAACTCCCATGCTCAGAGATGATTTAATTCATTATTTATTTATTTTTAAATACATTTATGTGTCTCCCCTTCCTGCTACAAGCATTGTGGGGCAGCTAACGACATGTTAAAACATCCAGTAAAACAATTAACATTTTCAACCCCACCTTTAAAAACCACACCCTAACCCATCCCACCCATCCCATCTTCCTCGGCAAAGGCCTGATGGAACAGCCAGTTCTTACACTGTCTACGGAAAGAGGGGAGGTCAGCAGACAGGAGGAACTCCAACAGGAGGGAGTTCCATAGCCATGGTGCAGCCACCGAGAACACTCTCCTCATGGTCGACGCCTGGGAAACCCAGGGAACCTCAAGGAGGGCGTCCCCAGCTGACCGCAGAGGATGATCCAGGATCTGGAGGGTGAGGCGGTCCTCTAGGTATGGGGGGGGGTGGCCCAGGCCATGTAGGGCTTTAAAGGTCAAAACCAAGACCTTGAATTGGTCATGGAAGATTATTTGCAGCCAGTGCAGAGAGCGAAGCACTGGAGTAATACACTCACGTCAGTCCATCCCCCTCAGGAGATGAGCCGCAGCATTCTGCACCAGCTGCAGTCTCTGGACCATCACCAAGGGTATCCCTCATAGAGCACATGACAGTAGTCCAATCTTGAGGTAATAAAAGCGTGGGTATTCATGGCCAGGTCTGAGTCCAAGACATATGGCCGAAGTCGACATACTAGATGTAATTGGCAAAATGCACCCTTCACTACAGCCATCACCTGGGCATCCAGGTGGAGCTGGGGATCCAAGAGCACCATCAGACTATGGGCCTTGGATACCAGGGAAGGACGGACCCCATCAATGATGGGGGCCATCGCTCCCCCGGCTTTCCCAACAACTATCACCTCCATCTTGTCAGGATTGAACTTCAAGCGACTCGCCCTCATCCAGTCCCCCACAAATGACAAACACCAGGCAAGCACCGAGACTGCCAGACCTGGGTCAGATGAAAAAGAGATATATAGCTGGGTGTCATCAGCATATTGATGACACCTTACACCAAACTCTCTGACAACCTCCCCTAACAGCTGCATATACACATTGAACAGGAGAGGGGACATGATGGAACCCTGCGGAACTCCAAATGCAAGGCCCTGGGGAGAAGATGAATAATCACCCAGCCGCACCACATGCTGAGTCCTCCCGGCCAGGAAAGAGCGGAACCATTCAAGAACAGTTCCACTTAATTCTGCCTGGTCCCGCAGTCAAGTCACCAGCAACTCATGATCAACGATATCAAATACAACTGAGAGATCTAACAAAATCAAGAGGGTCGAATTACCCTGATTTAACTCTCAGGAGAGGTCATCGACCAAGGCCACAAGCGCAGTCTCCGTGCCATATCCCAGATGAAAGCCAGACTGTGAGGGATCAAGGAAATTAACCTGATCCAGATGCTCCTGAAGTTGTCGAGCAATCACCCCTTCAGTAAACTTCCCTAAAAAGGGAAGGTTAGAGACTAGCCAATAGCTGGCCAGGACATCAACTTCCAATGACGGCTTCTTGAGCAGGGGCCACACCACCGCCTCCTTGAGACCATCCGGTACCCTGCCCTCCCTAAGGGAAGCATTGACTATCCCGTCCAGCAATGACCACAATGTCTCCCAGCTGGCCTTAACCAGCCAGGATGGGCATGGATCTAATTCACAATAGGTGGCTCGAACAGTCCCAGTGAGCATTCAGTGATTCTGAATCCAGGCAGAGAGAGGCTGGACTGCCCAGTCCCCTCACCACCTAGAAAAAATCAGCCAGACTGTATTTAGTGGACGCAATGAGAGCAGTAGGGATGTGTGAACAGATCAAGGTTCGGGTCCGGTTATTTGGTTCAGTCCAGTCCTGTTCGGTCTGGTCGTATGGTTCGGTCACCGGAGTTTGGGTTCGGCCACGTTCAGTTCAGGAGTTCGGAAAAAGGCATTGCGAGATCCTGTGATCATGCCAGAAACTGGAAATTCAAGTGCGTGTGGAGCTGTGTGGTGAGAGAGTGTGTGTGTGTTGTGGCTGGCTGGGTGTTTGGTGTGTTTTGGATGTTTGGTGTGTTTGTGTTGGACTGTGTGTTGGGTTTCGGTTTGACTGTTGGTTTGGCTCGTTGGAGAGTGTTGTTGGGTGACTGTTGGTTTGGATGGTTGGAGAGTGTGCTTGGGTTTTTTAAAAAATAAAATAAAAAATGAAGGTGACCATTAAATGCCGGGCCTGGGGGAAGGCCAAGGTGGTGGAACCGGTGGTGGAGGAAGAGGTTCCTGCCGCTGTTGCTGGACCTTCAGTGGTGGAGGAGGAGCAAGAGCTGGCGAGCACAGGAGGTGCTGTCACTGCTGCCAGGTTTGTAAACTTTTTTTTTTACTTTGAGGACAAGAATACTATCTGTTAGACTGAGCTCACTGGCGTGTGGGTGGGTGCGTGGGCGGTGGGCATCAATCAAGCACAAACAGCGGGCATCAGCAGGTGGCAGTGGATGTCTGCCACAGAGAGAGAAGGCACTGTAGTGTGGGGGACTCTTCCAGAAGTCAGGCACAAGCACGAGTAGCACCCCCACCCAAACATGTGCCAGGCTAGCAAGGGTCTCCACTCTCCAGTTGCCATCCCTACATACCCCTAAACAAGGGCAGGATTTGCATGTGTCAGCCAGGGTCTTTCCATTTGCCATCCATAGCACGCCAAGGATCTACACATGCCAGCCAGGGTGTTTCTAGTTGCCATTCCTAGTGCCCCAAAGCGGGCAGGATTTGCACGTGCCAGCCAGGGTCTCATCTACATTACCATCCCTCCCCAGCACCCACCCAAAAAAGGGCAGGATTAATTGTACGTGCCAGTCAGGATGTCTCCATTTGCCATCCCTAGCATCCCATAGCACCCCAAGGAGGGCAGGATTTGCATGTGCCAGCCAGGGTCTTGTATCCATTGCCATCCATTGTCATGGCACTAACAGTAGCAAACATCGGTTGCCAGGGTACAGAACTCTTTGCACAGACAGCATATAGGCCTTGGGGCCATTGGAAGCAGCAGACAGTGGGCTTCCGGGGTAAAGAACCCTTGGCACAGACAGCATATAGGCCTGGGGGACATTGGCACTAGCAGCAGCAGACATTGGTTTCCAGGGTACAGAACCCTTGTCACAGACAGCATATAGGCCTGCAGGCCATTGGCAGCAACAGACATTGGTTTCCAGGGTACAGAACCCTTGGCACAGACAGCATATAGGCCTGGGGGCCATTGGCTCTAGAAGCAGAAGACATTTTTTGCGAGGGTACAGAACCCTTGGCACAGACAGAATATAGGCCTGGAGCCATTGGCATCAGCAGACATTGGTGGACAGGGTACAGAACCCTTGGCACAGACAGCATATAGACCTGGGGGCCATTGGCAACAGCAGACACTGGTGGCTAGGGTACAGGACCCTTGGCACAAACAGCATATAGGTCTGGGGCCAATTGGCAGCAGCAGCAGACAGTGGGTTGCTGGGGTAAAGAACCCATGGCACAGTCCTGGGGATGGGACATTGGCAGTAGCAATAGCAGACATTGGTTTCCAAACTTGCCAGGGTACAGAACGCTTGGCACAGACAGCATAGCATAGGTAGGTGACATTGGAAGCAGCAGTAAAAACTGGTTGCCAGGGCAGACAGGCAGTGTGGCATGAGAGGCAGAAGGGCAGGCAGGCTGAGACATTGGCAGCAGGGCACTCAGATAGGCTAGCAAAGACTGTGCAGCGAGAGAGAGAGCCAGTCAGTGTCACATAGGCAGGCCAAGATTGTGTAGCCAAGCCATAGGTCATTTGGCAGGCTTACAATTTGTTTCCCAATGCCACCCTGCAGCATGATGTCATTCAGATAAGGCGGCCGAGGCCGTCTAGTATGAGAGAGAGAGAGAGAGAGGCAGGGCGGGTACCAAGCATTGGGAGGGAGCATCTCAGCAGCACAGGAGCAGTAGCCCTAGCCCAGATTGAGGAAGAGGAGGAGGAGCCCCATCCCAAGACTTTCCCCTGGCATGGGATGGCGTGTGCCACTGCACCATCACTCCTTGTCCAGGGGCAGCTCAGGGAATCGCAGCAGCGGAAGGTTGACCTTTAGGAACAACAACTGCTCCACCAACTTGGCCCCCATTCTCAGGCGGTGTGGGGAGCAAATGTCCCCCACCACAGAGAACACCCACTCGCTGGGGACACTGGTTGGTGGGC
>QEPC01012873.1:1043234-1082242 GCA_003113815.1 Sphenodon punctatus | reverse complement strand
GGGGAGAGTGGTTGAGTGGGTGCGGGCGGGGCCCCCTCTCGGGGCACCCCTGCCCCCCTGCTGGTCCCCCGGGGTCGCCCCGGCCCCCCCGAGGGGGGGTTCTCCCATGCCCCATGTTCCCCTCCCCTTGGTTGCCCTTACCCTTTTCCTGGGTGCCTCCTCTGGGCCCATTCCAGCCACTGTCCCCGGGGCATCGCGACCCGGCTGCAGCTTTGGGTGTTGTGCCCAGGCCGCCTCCCTGGTCGGGTGCACCCGTGTGCCCCCTTCCTGCACCTGTGCCCCTCCACCTGCATCGCTGCCCCTGCCTCCACCTCCTCCCCCTCCTGGCCCGCCACTGTCACTGTCTGTGCCTCTGCTCTCTTCCGCCTCCCTCCTCGCTCCATCCCGCCACGCTTGCTTGTTGCTGATTTCGCTTTAAATCTCCCTCCGGTGTTTGTGTTGTTGCTGGTTGCCCGGCAGCAACACTGTGTGCCTTGTCCCCGGCTGGGGCTCATTTCGTTTAGTTCCGTTCGGGGATTGCCATCCAGACGTTACTTTTCCTTGGTTCCCAGTGGCGGTCCGTTTGACCACGCTTCCCGGGACCTTCCCCCGGCTAGCCCGGGAAGCGTGGTTGAAATTGACCCCATGTGGGTATTGAGCGTGATGAACATCTGTTGCACGCCGTACAGACGTTCAGGGCCCTTTGGTGGTTCACTGTGGTTGAGCGTGATCTCGTAACGTCTGAAAATACCCATTGTAACCTGCTATGGTTAATTTGGACCAGGTGGGGGAGAGTGGATGGGACCCCAGTAAGAGGTCTCTCTATCCCCTAGTGGGAGTGCTTCATGCAGTAGCAAGGAGTTCCCAGCGTTAATTAATGTAATGTCCATCGAATGTTAACCCTGGGAAGTCCTTAATCCATGCCACTGGCCTACCGCTGCCCCTGGTTCCACTTACCGCTTCCCCTGGAGGTTCAACCCAACCACTGCCCCATCAGTCTCAAAAACCACCAACTGCCACTGCCATAGCCTGTTTAGTGTTTGTTCTCCTTATTGTTCCCTTACTCATAGCCCTGTTCCTGTTCTGCCAGGTATCAGTTTTCCCTCATTGCCTTGTTTCCCTCATTGCCTTGTTTATTGTTTGTTCCCCTTCTTGGTCTTCACTCCTTATTTGGGTCTTTCACAGTCTGTCCTCCCCCATTTCTGTCTTGCCTAATCTCTTCTGGACTTGCTCCTGGGTCGAAATTACCTGGGGTTCTTATGGCCTCATTCCTACCTCTGGAGTTGAAAAGTTCCCAATGGTTATGGCTACAGTCTCAGAACTCTGCCATCATTAGATCCTGAGGGAATGTTAAACCTGTGGGCAGGGCCCAGCTTTTTTAGTCTTGGTTAGCTTTGTAGTTTGCTGTGTGTCTGTCCTGTCCCTTCCTCAGCTCTATCTTCTGAGTTTAGGGGCCCTAAGATTTCCCTATAACTCAATGATTGTTCTCCTAGAGGCCCCAATCCTGACTCTACTTAAGTTTCTGGCTTTGTTTCTAACACAGATAGATCAGATGCTTCTTCAAGAAACAGAAGGTGATTGTGGCAAACCTAGGAAAGAAACCACCAGCTTTCTTGAATTCAGTGTCATACATAGAACCCCCACCATCCTTGTGGAAGCCTCTCTTGGTCTCCTCCTGGAAGAGTGCTCTTTTTGAAGAGGGGAATTAACTCTGTGTGGCTGCTATTCCCTCATCCAGTTTCAATGGGTGTTTTTAGAAGTAATGATGCTTGCTGCCACCACTGACTTAGCCAGGTGGTGGTGGGAGCCGTCACTCCTGTCTGGTTCCAGTCAAGTCACCGAACTAATGTGATGGTGGCCAGAGATGGGAGACGCACTGACTTGTCCACCCACCCCCATTTCCATGCTGCATGCAGTGGCCTGTTCCTGGCTGATGGGAAACCATGATGACCAATGACAGCCTCTATGGCTCTCCCCCTCCCTCACTACTCTGGACTGGATTCAAGAAAAGCAGGCTTTCAAGCATGAAAGTCTGCTTTACTCTGAGTCTGACAGCTCTGGGACTTCAACAAGTCACAGCCTAGGCTAGCGTCCACCACAGTCAGGATCCAGCCTGGGGAAATATCTGGAGGGAACAGTTGAACATGACAATGCCCCCTGTTTAATCTGTGCTAAAGTGGGTTAAACCATGCCACTGTCATGTTTGGAAACACCCACTGTCTTGTTTGGGTACAGGTTTTAATGTCTGGCCTCCAGTGCTCCTGTAGGGCCTTGTCCCATCAATCGTGTATCCCCAGTCTGTAGACCCCTGCTATCTCCTGATGTAGCGAGGTCTAGTCCAACAGCCTTGTGCAATACCAGGGCAGGTTTAGTTGAAACCCTCTTACCGTTTTTATATGAGCGGGGTTTCTCCCACCGTTTAAACCTGTGGTGCTGGGAAACCCCCACGGAGGTGGGGGTTAGATGTTCCTCCATGAACCAGGAGTTGCCCAGGCACCATTATAAACAGTGGCACAGCATGACTCATGGGTGTTTTGAGACACGGAGTAGATAAGACCTCAAAATTAAGGTCTTATCTACGCTGTGTCTCAAAACACCCGGCAATCGCCTGGCACTGCTGTTTCTAATGGTGCCCGGGCAACTTCTGGTTCATAGAGGAGTTTCTAAAGCCCCCTCATCGGGGTTTCCCTGTACCACAGGTTTAAACTGTGGGAGGAATCTGGCTCATATAAAAACGGCCTCTGGCCCATGCTAACAGGCTTGTTCCAGCCGCTACCTCAGTTAGACCCTTCTCTGGAACTCTGCTCCCAGTTGTCTCCAGAGCGCAACTAACTCCCTGAATTCTTCAATTACTCCACCCCCGCGGTTCCTCAGCCATTATATCCAGCTGAGGCCCTTTCACAGGTGTGTCCATTAAGTACCCCACTTAGGCCTTTAAGTGTGGGTTATTAAAGAGCCAAGTAGCCCTAACACATTTGCTGGCTACATCCCAGATTCATCTACTTTCCCATCCAGGGTAGGGGGGTCCTGTGCCCTGTCGCACTTCTACTGAAGCAACAACATCTAATCATGGCAGCAAGATCTATAGTAGTAGGGATGTTCACAGTGTTTTATTTAACAAAAAGGCTCACACAGCTAATTTTGTGGAAAGCATCCAAATATACTGCCACATATTTTGATCTGTTTGATTTATTCTATCAAGGAAGGATGCCACTGGAAGATTGCAAGGCCTGTTGTGTGGGAAGAAATGTAACTGTGAGCACAGAAGCACATTATATTTGTATGGAGTACAGAGAAAATTTATTGTGATTTAAGCATTATCTGGTGTCTGCAAAACCCCTCGCATTTTACTTGATCTCAAATGATTAGCACAGTTGGCATCCTGGGTCCTGTTTAAGACAGTAGATTTCTCTACATTACTAAAAGTGCCCACAACACCTTTCTGCTCAGAACAGGAAGTTAGAGTCTGAAGTTTCAAGATGAAAGTTTTTAATCAGCCTCTCTTGCAGCACTGCATTAATTTTAGCAGTAAGCCTAGCTGGCTGGGGAGAACAGTAAATCCTTTCTTATTCACACCATCCCATTTTGCCATAACATTGACTACCAAGAGGCCTGGAATATAATATTTAGTTGATACAATATACTCTTCAGTGACATATGTACACGGTTATTCTCATCTATATGGTTGTTCTACCAAGCAGACTAGTCCTTAGAGAATATGTATTCTCATAGTCCTTAGAGAATATGTAATCTTTTTAAAAAGAACATAGCACTGTTCTGCCCTGACCTGAGTCCATTCCTTCCTGTTCCCTACATCTGAAATTCAGCCAGATTTGTTTCTACCCTGACCTCAACCTGCTTTGTTCTGTGCTGCCTCTTGCTTGTTTGTGAGACTTGTTCCTCAGCCTGGAACCTTACCCATTCTCTGATCCTGTTTGGACCTTGGTATGGATTTCTCTCCTGGACCTGATCCTTCAAGGCTTCCCACATCTCAGACTATATTTTGGGATTGTTTGTGTACTTGACAGTTGATCTTAAATTTGTGCAAGTACTGACCGGGCCATCCATGTTGCATAATATAGGGAAAAGGGGTTAGTCAAAGGAAAACAATTGAATGAATAGCTGAAGACATGAAGTGATGAAATACTGAAGGCCTGAAATAATAAATAACATAATGCCAGTCAATGAAATACCAAAGTGGCAAATGAAGTGATGAACTTCACCACTGGAAATGGTGAAGTTCCTGAAAATGAATATCCAAGTTTGATTTACAAATTAGGAGATACAAATTCATTTCAGCCACATGTCGCTGAACTGGTTGGTAGGCCTGTTACCATCACTGGGTGCAATCATAACCCATTTGAAATCTATGAACAAACTCCTAATCACTTCAATGGATTGAGGATCACACTGACCCAGTATGGGCAGGCTTTGTGCTCAGGACACCTAACTCCCAAGTCAAACACACTGTCTAATGAACCAGGCTGGTTGTTGTTCAGTGTGGAGTACTGTTTTATATTTGTTTTCTTCACATCACTTCTGATGAGCTTTCTAACAAAATAGTAGATATTAGGGGTGGGAATATAGGTATCGGATAAATCCGATACACCCGATAATCAGGTGTATCGGATTCATCCGATATTTACCTGTATTGGCATACCGGATTGTTAACATTGGCCACTTTACCTGTTTTTTTACATTGCGGCCATTGAAGTCAATGGCCTCAATGTAAAAAAACCCAGTAAAGTGGCCAATGTTAAAAATCTGGTATGCCGATAGTGGTGAATCCGATACCAGGGATATACGATACCGGTAAACCGGTATCTTGTATTCTCCCTGGTGTCCCATGCCTAGTAGATATAGAGTTATAGCAAAATGTTATGCTGCCTCTCTAAACTATCTCTCTTCAATGACAGCCCACACATCTGGACAGGTATTGTCAATAAAATATTGTAAATTTCTACTGAAGCATCTGTTGGCTACATCCAGATGTGGGATACTGAGATTCATGGTAGAATGATCTGACCTAGCGTACCCAGTTGATATTAGCAATACCTTAGATTAAACAGCAATGGTAGTGAAGTGATGGTTCAGCAGCCGTTTGGTTTTTTCCTTCTTGCCTGCTTACCTCATGTGTCAACAGATGCCTGAACTTCAACTCTAGCTGTCGGGCTCATGGATTCAGCGGAACATCGAAATACATAGCAGTTAATTTATGAATCTCAAAAATGCCTGAGAAATGTCAGACTTTCTACTTTGGATCTGTATTCTTGGAAGTCCATACATCCATGGGATAATTTACATTTGTGGAGGGCTCATGTGAGACAAATGAGATCCATGAAAATGATTTAGAGGACAGAAAGAAATATTAAATGAACAAAAAATGACAGTCATCTAATAAAATTACTTTTCAGAAATAATGGATGGGCAAAACAAGGAGGAAATGCTAACTTTTTATCTCAGACAGTTGTAATTTTTCAGTTTCTACAGAACCCTTCTCTTATGTCCTCATTAATCTTATCAAAACTCTCATACATCAGACCAGACTTGAATCTGAGACTTGCCAATACCACACAAAGGAATACAATTGCAGTGCTTGTGACTACACAACTTGCATCAGCTGAAGAAGATTTATTTTAACTGGTGCAAATCTCTTGTGTGAGTGAAGACTTGCATCAGTTTACAAATGGCTTGTTTTGCTTTAGCTTAAAAACCTACTTCTAATTAACTTGTCTTAAAACTAGTATAAATTAAATTAAAATGTCTACACCAGCTTTTGGCTGAATGGCTTTCAGATTACACATTAAGTAGTACTAGTGCAACTCTGAGTTGAGACAATCTCTAAGAGTGACCGAACCTGTAAAGAGGTGGTTTCCAATGCCTCCAAAGTGCTCTGGCTATTTAGCAGAGTTGAATCAGGTAGCAATTTTGCTGAATGTCTGCTAGGTACCCGAGTGCAGGGTCGACCACCCAATTACTCAACAATACCAGGTATAACAATTACCTGGTTACCCATTGGTAAATGGTAAATCAGTACCAGAACTAGGGGTGTGCACCAGGGACCCATTTCATTTTTTCTTTTGTTTTCATTTGTATTATTAAAATTTCTGTTTGTCTGATTTTTGTTATTGAAAATTTCTGGTTTTTGTAATGGTTTCATTTTCATTTTCCATTGGTTTAAATGGGAAATGTCCAGATGTAACTTCTTCATTTTTCATTCAATCTTCATGAAATGTGTAAAGAATGTACCCCCCACCACAATAATAATCCATGCCAATTTTCATAAAGATTGGATAAACGGTTCCAATTGCATATGCAATTTAATTGCATGGGTTGTGCCACACATTTCAAGTTGTAATGTCTTTGTTTTCCACCCAGTGTACAAGAAAATTTGACTCCTTGTGCCCCTCATTCAAGGGATCATTCATGCCAATCTATTGGTTAAATTGTCTTGATTGTGTAAGCAATTTACTTATTTCATGCTTTGCACACACATTTCCAGCTGTAACATCTTTGTTTTCCACCCATTTTGGATGCAATTTGTACAGATTGTTCCCTTCTCCAAAGGGATCATACCTGCCACATTTCAAAAAGATGTGAGAAAGGGTCCAAAATTTAAAAGCAATGAAAGCTTTGTGATTTTAATAGAAGTTGCAAATTTCCTTAAATCTATTGTAGGTGTTGCCTCTGTTTAAATTATAAAGGTTTGTTTTAATAGATGCATATATCGGGGTTTTTGAGCATTTGTAGTGTGGGTGAAGAAGGCAGGAGGAGGTGGCCAGAACAGAGGAGGAGCAGGTTCCAGAGGCACTGGAACTGGTGTAGATTTATTTATTTATTCATTTATTAGCATTTATATAACACCAGCAATGTACCTGGCACTTTACAAAAAATAAGATAGACATGGTCCCTGCCCGGGGGCTTACAATCTAAAGACAGGGGGAGGGGAGACAGGGAAGGGGGAACAGAGTGAGAGACAACGGATGCAACATTCATGAGGAAGCAAAAGCTCAGGTACACGTTGTTGACTTGGTTGCAGTAAGTTGGGAGTTCGGTTTACAGATAGCAGGTGGGGGATAATCCTAGGTGGGAATGGTTAGCAGGAGTTAGTTCAGTCATTCACATCCCAAAGTGTATGGGGGCTTAGTTATAGTGAGGTTGGCGATAGCCGCACACACAATCACACAAAAAGCACTGAGCCAGCCTACAAGCCACACAAGATCTAGCCATGGTGGGTACTGTACAACTTGGAAGAAACTTATATTTACTTCCCAATGCACACCCCCAAGCCTCCCTGATTTCAGTGATTGGGTACTGGCAAGTTGGACACCTGGGCAGCATCTCCAGAGAATGAGTGTATACTAGGGATTCTCTGATGTTGCTCACTGTGGTACAAGATGGGTTTGTGAGGCCAGCTGGTCAGCAGACATGTCAGTCATGTATCCTCATTCTGTGATGTGCCCAACCCAACCCTCCTGTTGGTTTATTTATTTAACAAATTTAGCACCCAGCCCCCTCCACACAATGGCTTGGGGCGGCTTATTTGTTACCGGGAAGTTCAAAGCATCTGCTTATGAAAGAGCCAAGTGCTGCAGGGTGTGTTTGAGATGTCATTTGACCAGCCTGACTATGACAATCATGTCTCTTGATTTCTGGTGTGCTTCCCCCTCCCCTCTGCCTTGATCCTGAAGTCCTGGTTATGTCCTGACATGTTCGTTTTTGTCCCAAAATCTTCAGAACTTGTATTTGCATGACTTTGGTTCAATTTCTTATATCACTGGTGCATTTTATCAAATCATCATGAAATTTAGCAGGAATGATTCCTTTGGTGAGGAGAACAATGGGTGAAAACAGACATGCTGCTAACCACCCTTTAACCACCCTTGTTGGTCATTTATGCATGTTTCAGGGCTGCATAGGGCACCAATACAGCCCTGCAACATGCATAAATAACCACCAAAGGTGGTTAAAGGGTGGTTAGCATCATGTCTGTTTTCACCCAATGAGTCCAAATTACATCCATATTGGATGGAAAACAAAGAAGTTACCTCAGGAAATGTGTGCACAAATCATAAAATAGGGGTCCTTAACCCAGTATTTATAAAGCCTGGCAGGAATTATATACCTGTTGTGAGAGGTACAATATTTTAAAATATCAGCCTAATTTGACAAGCATATATGAAGTTACAGCCAGAAATGCATTATAAACCATGATGCTTATAAAATCAAAACTCTTTATTCCAAACTTTCCGACATTTGGCATTTATGATCCTGTAGATATGGGGTACATTTCCTCCAAATTTCATGAAGATTGGACAGGAAATAAAGACATTACAGACTGATACATATGTCCCAAAATTATAAAAATAATTAATTCTGATTTTGGGGGTTTTATTCCAAAATTTCATTATTCATTTTTTGTCTTCATTTTTCTGGTATTAATAATGAAAAATGAAATTACTTTATTAATACCAGAAAACCAAAACCAAAATACACACCCCTAACCAGAACTTAGAAAAATCAGGACAGGAAGACAGAAAAATGGTACTGGAAGTTGAAAAATTGGTACTGGAGGTCAGAAAATCATTTTTTAATTTCTTTTTTTAAAAAAAGGTAAATCGGCAACTTGGGTTGGCTATCTGGCACAAATTGGGTACAGATTAGTACCCAATGTTCCTGCGTCAGGTCAAGTACCACAATTCTAATGGGTATACCTGTTTTTGCAGCTATTCGTATCAGCTGGACTCATTAGATAAATTACAACTGGCCTAATTTTCAGAGGTGAGGAACAACCCTCCATAACTCTGTAGCAGAGTGGTGCCACAATAAGGTGGTTATACTTTTAAGAGAAAGCACCTAAAATGACCACCGCCAGGAAGTGGAAACGGATGGGTGTGGCTATAGAATAAAGTGAGAGGAGGATCAGGAAGAAGGACAGTCTGCTCCTGACTGCTGAGGAGGACCAAAAAGCAGTGAGGTGCACAGGAACTTGCCCAGGATGGTGGCTCGAGCAGGGCTGGAACCTGGAGGTTCGCTCCAACTCCACAGAGGATGTGGATCCCGGTGGCAAAAGGCAAGATGGTGGCAGGAGGAATGCGTCCTTGGTGAAGCCAAGCAGTGACACTCTGGATTTGGGTAGAGCCAGAACTACAGCAGCTTGGAAAGAAAGGTACCGAGGTGTACTCAAATGGGGAACCCCAAGACGTTGTTGTTGTGGACAGTGGGGACACTTATATAGAGGGTGCCCCTTTATAACTGGGAGGACCAGAACAAAGTCCCTGAAACTGTGTCATAGCTGTGGGCAAGAAGGACACGTCAAGAGGTATTGCCCCACTGTGGGATGTAGAAGGTGTTGGGCTTGTGGCAGCCCAGTACATGAAGAGTACAAGAGTACATGAAGAGTACAAAGAGACTGTCCAAAAGAAAAGCCTGAAAATGGTGTTCAAAAAGATAAAAATGTGCACAGGGAGGCAACTGTAGCTACCTGTGAAGCAACAGACTGGAGAAAAGGGATACAGGAGAAAAGATGCTGGGCTTGTAGTAAGCCAGGGCACTTAAAAAAAGAGATTGCCCAGATGGAGAAAAGTTCGAAAGACAGAGAGAGAAAGGAAAGAGGAACAAGAAACCAAGGCCTGTCTAACCTTAGAGGCCCCAGAAAAATAAACCTGCTACAAACACCTATAAAAGTTAGTGGGAACTCAGAAGTTCTACAATTCAGGGTATCAAACAGTTGAGGGCAGGGGGCGGGAAATAAAGTCACCCAGCTTGCTCTAGGAAAACATTTCATTTTCTTAACTTCTGCCCTACTTCTTTTTCTTTTCATAAGCTAGTATTTCCCATATCAGGTTAGATGGCTGGTTCGATCTTGTATTTCCCTCAGGAAGAGGCCAAATCTTGATTATTTAGATGAAGGAAATTTTCTCTCCAGCCCTGACAGAATAAATGAAACATTCCAAATGCATGCTGCTGATTCAGTAGCATGGTATATATGCACAGCTTCTCTTCACTCACAGGAGATGTATCCAAAAGCATGAGATTGAGGTAACCTGATCTGATTATGCACTAACAGTTAATACTGTTCATGAATTATCCGGTCTGGATCAGAAAATGGTGTTCATAGCTAGGGCTTTGGTTTGTTTCTACTAGAGCTTAAATGCAATTCTCGCTTTCTTGGTGAGAATCCAGATCATTTTCTGGTTGTTCTAATTTGCAGGAATGAGCTAAGAATCCTGATTCTGGCTGAGATATGCGAGAATCTCAAACGACCCTCCCCTGCACCCAAAACCTGGCTGAATCACCTGGCTGTCTGTCTTGACTCAGGGGCTGCTCCCGGATTTCTCTCCCATCCTCCCTTGGTGGCTACTCTGCAGGGCCAGGGAGGTAAGCAAGGAGGCCACTTCCCATGTAGAGGGGGAGGAGAATAAGAATAATCACCATGCATGCAACCCCGGGGGCCATTATGCACATCTGCAGCACTTTTCCAAAATGGTGCTAGCAGCATTGCTTCCTTTTTGGAAAAGGGCAGCTGGTCAGTATACGATTTTCATTTCAGCCCTAGTTTCTACCTTGCATAAAACAAAATTTAGCTAATGATGGGTAGCAATTTATGGGTGTTGTGTTGATAAAAGATTGTTTATGTTCAATAAGTATTTCACTTGCTCACTCTTACACAAATATTTATGTAATGAATTTTATTTTTTATTACATTTTTATCCTCCCCCTCCTGCTAATAGCAGCTCGGGGTGGATAACACATCAATATAATATACAATTAAAAAAAATTCCCTAAAAAATATATATATATATAAAACCCTACGGATGTACGAACGCGGTTCAGCCGTTCAGTGTTCTGCCCGAACTCGGCCCGTTTGGATGGCTGAACTGAACGGCTGAACCGAGCGCCCAAAACCCCAAACAGTTCGGCCCCATTCGGATGAGTTTGGGCGCATTCGGGCGGAGGAAATGGGCCTGGCAGGCCCAGGAGGGGGCAGCAGATGACAACCAGACTTCCTGGCTCTGAGGTGGAGAGGCTTGGACTAGGACCCAGCCTTCCCAATCACCATCCCTCTTTTCCTTAGACTACTGGCTTTGCAGTCTGCGATTGGCCACGAGCTAGGCTGCACGGAGCCAATGGGACTTGCGGTGAGGCGGGTGCAGCAAGTAACAAAACTCCTTGCCCTCCCCCCTTCCAACTCTTCCTGAGCTAGCCACTAGGGATGGGTGAACAGAATGAAGTATGGAAATTCGGTTCGGTTCAGTTTGAAATTCGAGTTCGGAAATTCGGTTAGGTTTGAAATTCAAGTTCGGTTTGGAAGTTTGTTTTGGTTGACTGAACACACTGAGTTTGGTCGAATTCCAAACTTCTGAACCAAGTTCAGAGATTCAAACCCAGGTTTTTTTGGTGTGTGTTGCCACTAGGGATGGGCAAACAGAACGGAGTTCGGAAATTCGGTTCGGTTTGAAATTCGAGTTCGGTTCGGAAGTTCAGTTCAGTCCAGTCGACCGAACAGACGGAGTTCGGTCCAAACTCCGAACTTCGGAACCGCGTTCGCCCATCCCTACTAGCCACTGATCCTGTTATGTCAGCAGGCATTTTCAGAAGTCTCCCTCTCCCATCAGTTTGTGTTCCTAATCCATTGCCATCCTCCTCCTATTTCACCCATTTCCACACATTTACCTTCGTAGTTTCATTTATTTAGATTAGATTAGATAGATTTAGGTGTTGTTTTTAATTTTTACCCCTCCCTGTGTTCTTTCTCCCTACCCTCCATTGAATCGTTCCCCTGTTTTGGGATTTATTTAGACCAGCATTAGATTGATTTAGCTTTCATTTCACTTTTGTACTCCTCCCTGTGTTTGTTGTGAGCTGTCTGTGCCCCCCCATCCCTCTATGTGTGTGTGTGTGTGTGTGTGTGTGTGTGTGTGTGTGTGTAGATAGATAGATAGATAATTGTAGGAGTTCGCTTAGTTATAGAGATAGAGATATTGTGTAGTGATTCAGTTTTAATATTTTATAGTGTGTTTGTAGGACTAGCCTTTGTAGATATTAGATAATCCATTTAGTTCCATAGGTAGTTCCATAGGTTTTAGAATAGTTAATAGCAGGTAGTGTAGTGTAGTGTGTGTGTGTGTGTATGTATGTATGTATCTATATCTATATATATCTATATATCCTTAGCTATATCTGGATCTATATAATTCTGAATAAATAAATAAAAAATATATAAAACCTTCCTCTGCATAATTTGGAAAGGAAACATGGAGAAGGGAAGCAGAACAGGCCAGTCTGCTGCCCGTAAGGCAGTCAATGGGGCACATGGCAGAGGTGGCAGGGGCTGTGCCAGCGAAGTGGTAGGCATCAGCAGCAGCCCGAGCCGATCACCACAGCCCAAACTGCAAAGGCCTGATTTTGGCAGTCGGGCTTCAGAGGCTTCCAGCAGTGACACTAGCTGGGGTGTGGTTTGGCAGCGCCGTCTTCCAGCTTCCTCCATTGCCATGCAGGGCACTGGAAGGCCTGCCATGCAGGAGACTGAGGCTGTGGCTGCTGTGGCTGCAGGAGCAGGTGCTTTGGGGTTGGATGTTCCTCAAGGGCCACCAGTGTCCCCGATTGTTGAGGTGATCCACAGAAGTCCAAGGCTGGTGGATCCCACCCCAGATGAAAGAGGAAGGGCCCAATTCCTGGGCAATGGCAGCATGGACAGAGTAACAGTAGTAGCAGCTGCAGCTATAGGGGGCATAGGGAGAGTGGCAGCAGCATGGTGAGTAGTCCATCAGTCTCAGTGTCCCAGTACTCCACTTCGTGGGGGGACATCATTCTCACTGGGGACAGCGAGGCAGACACTAGTCCTGCAGAGGAAATGTTTGGTGCTGATGCAATGGCTATCCCTCTGAGAGCTGTTGCCACCATGTTCTGCTCCTCTCAGCAGTGCTGTCAGTGGTGCGTCACCTGGTGTGGGCTAGAAGGCAGGAGGGGGCAACAAATCCTCCATCTGGGCACATTTTAAGTTGGTGTGGACAGATGATCCCAGGGAAATGCAGTGCACTTTGTGCCAGAAGGTGGTGAAGCGTGGGCAGGTGCTCACCAATCTTGGCACAACTGCCATGGCAAGGCACATCATGGCATGCCACAGCGCTGTGCTGTTAAGCAGGAAGGCAGGGGTAGTGGACTTCAGCGGGTTCCCGACTGCAGCAGCCAGTCGTCCGCCTCCATCCGTGGGCAAATGTCCTGCTCTAACAGCTGCCTCTAGCAGCAGCAGCTGTATCGCTGCTAGGGGGGAGCAGCAGCAGTGTCAGTGCACCATGGACGAGCTGGGGTGGGGGTAGCTGCCAAGTCCATCGGCAGATGCAGGACATGGAGGACGACGTGGCTTTCAACTGAAAGCCATGCGCATGTTGGGGGAAATGATAGCGCTGAATGGGCAGACCTTCTCAGTGGTTGGTGACATGGGGTTTAGGTGCCTGATTGGCTTCCTGGCTCCCAAGTTTAAGCTGTCCTCGCACACCATTCTGAGTTGGCAGGTGGTGCCAGCCCTATACCTGGCTTTAAAGGAGCGGGTGAGGGAGCATCTGGCAAGGGCTGTGGGTGCCACAATCCACTTCACCACAGCCCTGTGGTTGAGCAGGAACGTGCAGCATGCCTACCTGGCAGTGACGGCGCACTGGTGGCAGGACCCAGAGGCAGTGATTGGCAATGGTAGGAGGGGTTCGAAGCAGGGTATAGGTGGGCCCTGCTTCAGGCACAAGTAATGGACAGTCCCCACACCACTTGGAACATCGAGGCAGCCCCAACTGCCATGGTGGGAGAATGGGTCATGCCAGGCTTGCACTTCACCAAGGGATGCCTGGTGATGGACAATGCAGCCAACATATTGAGGGCAGTCCATGAGGGGGGCTTCATCAGCATCCCATGTGCCACACACACCCTTTACCTGGTGGTCAGGGATGCTCTGGGAATGGGGGAGAAGGTGATTGTGGAGGTACCTGTAGCTCCCTGATCAAGCCGGGGAGGAAGCTGGCTGGTTGCTTTAACCAAAGCGTGAAGGGCAGCGACCTCCTCTGGGCGAAGCAGGCCAAGCAAGTCTCCACAGTGCACCAACTGGTGGAAGATGTGTCCACATGGTGGAATTCGACCTTCCTGATGCTCTAGCAGCTTCTCGAGCAGAGGGCCACCTTGCATCAGGTTCAACTGGTGATGGACAGCGGGGCACCTCCAGGGTATGAAGGGGTAGAATGGTAAATGCTGGCTCACATCATCTTCATGTTGAGATAGTTCCTGGACGTGACCGAGAGGGACTTGATCAGCATCCCATGCGCTGCACACACCCTTCACCTGGTGGTCAGGGACGCTCTGGGATTGGGGTAGAAGGGGATTGGGGCAGGCACCCTTAGCTCCCTGACTGAGCGAGGGAGAAAGCTGGCCGGTTTCTTTAACCAGAGCATGAAGGGTAGCGAACTCCTCTGGGTGAAGCAGGCAGAGCAAGGCTCCCCAGTGGACCAACTTCAACAGGTTCATCAGGTTCAACAGCTGACAGACAGTGGGGCACTTCCAGGGTATAATGGGGTGGAATGGAAGATCTTGGCTCATACTGTCTTTGTTCTGAGACCATTCCTGGACATGACAGAGACCATCAGCCCCTCCACGGCCACCATCAGCCAGGTGACCACTCTGGCCCAGAGTCTCCTCAGGAGGTTGGAGGAGATTCTACAGGGGCAGGATTGTGGCCCTAAGGGTAAGAAGATGGTGGCTGAGGTGGTTACCCTAGTGTGGCAGCTGAAGGCAGGACTGTAGGCGCAGTTTGAATACTCCTGCAGCGGAAGCAATATGTGTTGGCAACCATGCTGGACCCCAGGGTCAAGGGCAGTGTGGCACACCAGACACCACTCTATGGCCACCGGAAGAGTGACCTGGTGGAGAGGGTGTGGAAGCAGGAGCAGGATACCCCTGGAGATGGTGGGAGTGGGAGCAGCCACCCCTTTCAGCCGTCCGGTTCTATCCCTGCCCCAGCCCTAGCAGCAGCACCACTATTGCTTCTATATGCAGTGTGTGAACAGCCCTCCATGCCTATAACGTAGGCCCCAGAACCCTGATGGTGGGTCCTCGGGCTGGTGTGGCTGGATGTTTCTTGATGCGGTGGAATGACAGCTCATCATGAGCGGAATGACAGTCCCAGAATCCTGATTGTGTGCCTTGGGACTAGAGTGGCAGCTTCTAGATGCAGTGGAATGATGGCTCCCCATGAGCAAAATGATGGCCCCAGAACCCTGACGGTGAGTCCTGGGGATGGAGTGGCTGGCTGCTTCTTGATGTGGTGGAATGACAGCTACAAATGTGCAGAATGACAGCTCCATAACCCTGATGGTGGGTCCTGGGACTGGAGTGGCAGCTTCTGGATGACGTGGAATGACAGCTCTCCATGAGTGGAATGACGACCCCAGAATCCTGAGGGTGGCTCCTGGGACTAGAGTGGCAGCTTCTGGATGAAGTGGAATGACAGCCCTCCCTGCCTGGAATGTAGGCCCCAGAACCCCAACGGTTGTTCCAGGGGCTGGAGTGGCTGGTTGCTTTTTCATGCAGTGGAATGACAGTTGCAAGTGTGTGGAATGACAGTTCCAGAACCCTGACAGTGGGTCCTGGGGCTGGAGTGGCAGCTTCTAGATGATGTGGAATGACAGCTCTCCATGAGCGGAATGTCAGTCACAGAACCCTGAGGGTGGGTCCCGGGGCTGGAGTGGATGGCTGTTTCTTGATGCGGTGGAATGACAGCTCCCTGTGAGTGGAATGACGGCCCCAGAACCCTGAAGGTGGGTCCTGGGACTAGAGTGACAGCTTCTAGATCAAGTGGATGGACAGCCCCCATGCCTGTAATGTAGGCCCCAGGACTCTGATGGTGGATTCTGGAGCTTGAGTGGCTGGCTGTTTCTTGATGCGGTGGAATGACGGCTCCCCGTGAGTGGAATGATGGCCCCAGAACCCTGAAGGTGGGTCCTGGGACTAGAGTGACAGCTTCTAGATGAAGTGGAATGACAGCCCTCTCTGCCTGTGATGTAGGTCCCAGAACTCTCATGGTGGGTCCTGGGGCTGGAGTGGCTGGCAGGCACCCCTGCTCGTCCTTGAGTTGCAGGCTGACTGGCATTGGTGAAGCAGTGGCAGAGGCCCATTCAGGGCTCGGTGGCTGACACCCCTGCTCGGCTGGGCGTTGCAGGCTGTCTGACATCAGTGGAGCAGCGGCAGAGGTCTGGCCAGGACTCGGTGGCTGGCACCCCTACTTTGCTGGGTATTACAGGCTGGCATCCTACTCGACTAAGCTGAAGAAGCTCTATTGAAAATTGGGCAAACCTTTTCCGGTGATGCATCTCATGGACACCCAGCCTCCCACTCCCCCCACGTACACTGGCACACTCATCTGAGCTATGCCTGTCTACAAGAGTGAGGAGTAAATGGCTGACATGCAGTACTAGCAAAAGCAGCATACATTGGATTGTCCAGGCACACTACTCGGCTGGCACCCCTACTCGGCCAGCGTTGCTGGCTGGTTGGCTTTGGTGGAGCAGTGACAGAGGCCCAGCCAGGGCTCGATGGTTGGCACCCCTGCATTGCAGGCTTGCATCCTAGTCTCAGTATTATCTATTTATGCAATGGCCACGCAAATAAACTTGATTTGATTTGGATCTCAACAAGCTGCTATTCCAATTGGTCAAGCCTTGCCCAATCATGTGGCCACCCAGTAGCAGATATTTGATTGCCTGGGCATAGTACCCGTGTCACAGCAGAGGCAGAAGAAGTGGATATTGGATTGCTGGGGCACAGAACCCATGGCACAGACAGCAGAGGCGGCATTGGAAGCAGCAGTGGACATTGGATTGCCAGGGCACAGAACCTATGGCACAGATAGCAGAGGCTGCATTGGTAGCAGCAGAAGACATTGGATTGCCCAGGCGCAGAACCCGTGGCCAGACAGCAGATACGGCATTGGCAGCAGCAGCGGACATGGGTTTGACCAGATACAGAAGAACCTATGGCACAAACAGCAGAGGTGGCACTGGCAACAACAATGGATATTGGTTTGACCGGATGCAGAAACTATGGCACAGACAGCAGTGGCAGCATAGGCAGCAATGGCAGAATTTAGATTGCCCGGGCACACAATGCCCTAGGGATGGGAGAACAGACCGCGGTTTGGGTTCGGCCATTCGGGTTCGGCCATTTGGTTTGGCCGCATTCAGGTTTGTGCATTTGGCGATTCGCCGGGTTCGGGTTCGGCCGTTTGGTTCAGGTTCAGCCGTTCGGGAAATGTTTTTATATGGGTTTTTTTTAATTTGGTTTTATATGGTGGTTTGTTTTGTTTGCTTGTTTGTTTTTATATGGGTTTTTTAATTTAAATTTTTAATCTAATTTTATATCTATCTATCTACACTAAATATAACTGCTATTAACTATTCTAAATGCTATAAACTAAATGGATTATCTAATAAGTACACAGGCCTACTGTCATGGATTTTCCTCTAAATCCACTGGGTTCGGGTGGGCTCACCAATTCGAGGCTGTACACAGAGTCTGGGTAACTATCATTAGTACGTGCGCAATGCTTCCCGGAGACGGGCCGCAAAATCTGCGGGGTGCTCATCTTTGCGCTGCGTGGTGGTGGACACTTTATCCCAATTAACATTGACTGGGGCCAGTAGGGGAATGCATTCAACCACGCGTGCCAAGACACGGGCAACAGCGTCCCTTTCAACTGGGGTGGTGAAGGGGAGGGTGTTAGCAACTGGCCAAGAGTCTAGATGGTTGTTTTCTCTAGTTTTGTTTACAAGGGCGTTTCTTTGCTCGGGGGTCATGATCGAGTCTAGTAGTGCGCCTGCGTCTTCGAGTGTGGGGCGGAACAAATTGAAAACACTACGGAGCTTTGTCTGAAATCTCACCGGGTCATCCCTGAGCTTGGGGAAGGTTTTGGCCCAATTCAGGATATCAGCCGGAGTCCAGGGGACATGGACAGTGGCAATCTGGCCGTTGGGCAATGGATAGTCTCTCAAAGGAAACTGCCCGAGCACCGGGCTCGATCTTTTGATTGGGGATGAGGAGCGGCGGCGCCTGAGTTTGGGGGGGAGCGTTTTAAGTTTTATTCTAGGGTGACCACTGCGAAGTTCTCTTCTCTCGTCTGGTGGCGGGGTGATAGATCTGGTTTTGGAGGGATCGGGTTCGTCATCACTACTGCTAGTGTCAGAAGCCAGAGCCAAAGTTTTGAGGAGCTTTCCCTGCTTCTCCATCTGGAGTTGCAGCTCCTGCAGTTTTTGGTTCTGCGCCTCGATAAGGGTTCGTGCCGCCTGGAGTTCAGGGTGGACCTGGGGCGGAGGCGATGGAGGAGGGGGCAATGGAATAGGCTGGGGTGGGGGAGCCTGGGGTGGGGGATTCAGGTGGGGGTTCGGAAGCAAGGGGACAGGTTCATTATAACACGGTGGCCTGAAATCAAGCAAGGAGTCCTCCGGTGGATCGGGCACAGGAGCCGTGTCCGATGTCACCGGGGGAGCCTTACATACGGCTGTCAAGCAAGCTTGCGGGCAATAACGCTTCTGAACATCGGTTCGGTTTGCCTCGTCGTCCCATAGGAACCATACCCCCATTTGCTTGGGGTGGTTCACCTCGAGGTTTTGTCTTAAATGAGTTAGGACTGGGATGCAAAACGAGCCGGCAGAAGGAAACTGCAAGTCGGGCTGGTCCCGAGTATAAAAATTCCATTTCTCTACCCATTTTACTGCCGATTTACCGTACTGCCTAGCCATATACGTGGCTGGAGTATCAGCAGCGGTAGCCACCGTCGACTGGTCGCTTCCCATGGTAACTTGCTAGCACATACAACAATACAACCCACTGCACTTGTGGGGGAAAGAGGAACAAGTCCGGTTTCCTACATCAGCGACCCGGCGAACGGCGTCCCGCCGCCGGATTGTGAACTCTGCAATAAAGTACACTTACCGCAGGTATCCACGAAGGATCCTGAGTTCCTCGAATCCCACTTCTGACACCAGAAATTGTCCTGGATTTTCCTCTAAATCCACTGGGTTCGGGTGGGCTCACCAATTCGAGGCTGTACACAGAGTCTGGGTGACTATCATTAGTTTATTCAGCATACAACGCGTTGTGCAGACACTGCAAGGGAGTGCTGCCCCCTTGGGACAGTTCAGCAAGCTTTTATACAAAAATGCAAAACTGTGCTTCGTGCATGCACATACAAAGTTAAATCTGGGTTTTTCCACTTGCCAACATCATCATACCCTTTCCTCTAGTTAAGACAGTACATTTGGTTACGCCTCTAGTTGCTCAAGTTATCTGCTCCCTGCATTCCATTCTACTCTCAAGACCATCATGTTCATTCTTATCAGTAATGTTCCTTCTTGCTGACCCATAGCACACTTCATAACTGTTCTTAGCTGGGCTTTCTGTATTTTTCCACCTCACTACTCCTACAAACACTAAAACTAAATCACTAACGCTATCTCGATCACTAAGCTAACTCCTACTGCTGTCTACTATCTCCAACTATCTCTCTCTCTATCTCCATCTCTATCTCTATCTAATATGGTATGGGGGAATCACAAACAACGCAAGGCTTCAGTTTAAGGTTTAAGTTTCATTTCAGTACAAAACTGAAATGAAACTTAAAGCAATCTAATAATCCTATTCTAAATGGAAAAAAAAAACAGGGGAAGGGAAAGGAATCTGGGATGGAATATATGGGAGAGGAAAATGATTCAATGGAGGGGGGAGGGAGGAAGGAAGATTGAACACAGGGAGGGATAAAAACAAAGAATAACCACTAAATCTATCTAAGCTAAGTTAAATAAATGAATGAGAATATGGGGGTAGATGGATTGGATGGGTGAAATGGGAAGAGGATTGTTATGGATTGGGGAGCTGTGAAATGCTGGGATAGGGAGCCTTCTGAAATGCCTGCTGTTCAGGAACAGTGACTAGCTCAGAAAGTGTTGGGAAGGGGGGAGGCAGATAGTTTTGTTTCTTGCAAGCCTCTCCACCACTGGTGCCTAGAAGTCTGATCCTCAGCTGACTCCCCCTCCCTGTCACGTTTGACCTTCCAGTGACCCTTTTTTTGCCACCTGAACTCACCCGAACGCGATCCGAACTGACTGAACTGTTCGGTCATTTCGACGTTCGGAATTGAGTTTGGTTCGGAATTGAGTTTGGTTCAGTTCATGTTCGGATTCCTTCAGAATCTCTTCCAGCTTCCTGAGGAGACTCTGGACCAGAGCGGTCATCCGGCTGATGGTGGCCATGGAGGTGCTGATGTTCTCTGTCATGGCCAGGAACGGTCTCAGAACAAAGACAGTATGAGCCAGCATCTCCCATTTTTCCCCATTGTACTCTGGAGGTGCCCTGCTGTCTGTCACCTGTTGAACCTGATGCAAGCCAGTTTTCTGCTCAAGAAGCCGCTCGAGCATCAGGAACATGTAATTCCACCTGGTGGACACATCCTGCACCAGCTGGTGCACTGGGAAACCTTGCTTTGCATGCTTCACCCAGAGGAGGTCGCTGTCCTTCACTCTCTGATTAAAGAAACCAGCCAGCTTCCTCCTCATCTCAATCAAGGAGCTAAGGGTGGCTGCCCCAATCCCCTTCTCCCCCAAGCCCAGAGCATCCCTGACCACCAGGTGAAGGGTGTGTGCAGCGCAAGGGATGCTGGCAAGCCCCCCTCGTGGACTGCCCTCAATATGTTGGCCGCATCACCACGCATCCCTTGGTGAAGGGCACGCCTAGCGTGACCCACTCCGTCACCATGGTGGTCAGGGCTACCTCGATGTTCCAAGAAGTTTGGGGGCCGTAGCATCCATGACTTCTGCCTGAAACAGGGCCCACCTATACTTTGCTTTGGGATCCCTCTTGCCACTGCCAAACACTGCCTCTGGGTCCTGCCACCAGTGCGCCGTCACTGCCAGGTAGGCATGTTGCACATTCCTACTCGACCACAGGTCAGTGGTGAAGTGGAAGGTGGCACCCCCAGCCCTTGCCAGATGCTCCCTTACCTGCTCCTTTAAAACCTGGTACAGCGCTTGCACCACCTGGCAACTCAGGATGGTGTGCGAGGGTAGCTTTAACTGGGGGGTCAAGAAGCCAATCAGGCACCTAAAATCCATTTTCCCAACCACCGAGAAGGGCTGCCCATCGAGCATAATCATTTCCCCCAACATGCGCGTGGCTTTCAGTTGAAAGCCATGCCACCCTCCACATCCTGCAGCCTCCGATGGACTTGGAAGCTGCCCCCACTCCAGATCCTCCATGGTGCACTGACACTTCTGGATCTCAAATGGCTGCTGCTGCTGCACCACTGACAGGTCTGATGGGAGGGGCAGAACTTGGTGGCGGCACAGGTCTTGGAGGGATGTGTGGCCGGCCCTTTCCAAAGTGGCTGAGGGTCTGTTTTCCTTCCCATCAAAGAGTGTCCCCAGCGAGTGGGTGTTCTCTATGGTGGGAGACATTTGCTTGCTGCACCGCCTGAGACTAGAGGCCAAGTTGGTAGGGATGTGCGAACGCGGTTCGGAAGTTCGGAGTTCGGACCGAATTAGGTCTGTTCGGACGATCGAACCGAACTGAAATAGAACCGACCGAACCGAACTCGATCCAAACTCAAAATGACCGAAGAGTTCGGTACCGTTCGGATGAGTTCGGGGTAAAAGATTGGACAGTTCAAATTCAGCTGGTAACAGATATAACTTTTTTTTTAAAAAAAACATTAACAATATAACAAGACATGAAAACATAAAAAACCCAAACTTAAGTGTCTCAGGTCCAAACGATACAGATACCTAAAATAAAATATTTGAAATCAGTATCTATCGGTACCGATACTGATTTTCCGAATGTTCGGACCAACCGAACTCCGGCGAACCAAACAACCAAACACGAACTCAGTTCCTGAACCCAACGACCGAACTGAACATCCAAACCGTGTTCTGTTCACACATCCCTATAGAGCAGTTGCTGTTCCTTAACGTGAACCTTCCACTGCTGGGATTCCCCGAGCTGCCTCTGGACATGGATTGATGGTGCAATGGCACACGTCATCCCATGCTAGGGGCAGTCTTGGGACGGGGCTCCCCCTCAATCTGGATTGCTGCTGCTGAGGTGCTGTCCCTCCCTCCCAATGGCCGGCACCCGCCTTGCCTCACTCTCTCTCTCTCTGACTAGAAAGCCTCAACTGGCCTATCTGACTGACCTAATGATGCAGGGTGGCATTGGGAAGCTGAAAGCCTTCCAGCCTGCCTCTGGCTAGATGATCTCATCCTGCTTATCTGACTTTATCTCTCTCGCGTGCACTGCACAGTCTTTGCCAGCCTATCTGAGTGCTCTACCAAGGTTCCAGCCTGCCTTCTCTACTGCCTCTCATGCCACACTGCCTGTCTGCCCACCCTGGTTGTCAACCTCGAACCTTGCCTCAGCCTGCTTTCTGCTGCACATGCCACACTAACTGTCTGCTGCTGCTGCCTCTGCTTTGCCATGGGTTCTTCTACTTGGCAATCCAATGTCTGCTGCTGCTCCACCGATGCCTGGCAGCCTGCAATGCTTGGCAAAGTAGGGGTGCCAGGTCAGCCACCAAGTTCCAAGCCTTCCTGGCCTCTGCTGCTGCTGCTAGTCCTCAGACAGACAGCTATGGCACCACGGGCACCCGCCAGGAGCCAAGAGCCGAGCCTTAGGGATGGGCAAATGCGGTTCAGAGTTCAGACCAAACTCGACCAGTTCGGTCGACCAAACTGAACTTCAGAACCGAACTCGAATTTTAAGCCGAACCGAACTGAATTTCCAAACTTGGCTCTGTTAACCCATCCCTGAAAGACAATATTCCATTCATTTCAATGGGGTTTGAATTTCCGAACTTTGTTCGGATGTTCAGAGTTTGGACCAAACTCGAATAGTTCGGTCGACTGAACCGAACTTGAATTTTGAGCTGAACTGAACAGAATCGAATTTCCGAACTCAGTTCTGTTCGCCCATCCCTACCAAGCCTGCCTGCCCGGGAAAGCTGGGGTGCCAAGTGTCAAGTTTTCCCAGACTCTGCTGTTGCTGCTGTGTCTCTAATGGTCTGCCATGCTCCCACAGGCACCCTTGGGGTGCCCCAAGCCTCCTGGCAGGATCAAACTTTCCAAACATTTGGGGGAAGTCCGAACTCCACTGGACCGAACGCACGAACCCGAACTAAGTTTTCAGATTGAACGTCTGAACATCCAAAGCCCGTTCTGTTCTCACATCCCTATAAAACCCCCATAGTAAAACAATGGAAAACCATCCTCCCTAACCCTTATCTCCCCCCCACCCTACCCATCTTCCTCACAAAAAGCATGACAAAACAGCCAGGTGTTACATACTCATCAACAGGAGGAGAGGTCTGGGGCCTCAAGATACCCAGGGGACTTCAAGAAGGGCTCACCTGGTAGACTGCAGGGGCCAATCCAGAGCCTGAGGAGTGATATGGTGCCACAAATAGATAGGGCCCAAGCCTTCTAGGACTTTATAGATAACACAAACACCTTGAATCAGGCCAGGAAGACTATAGGCAGCCAATGCAGAGAGCAGAGCACTGGTGTAATTTGCTCATGGTGACCCGCCCCCGCGAGAAGACAGGTCTCTGCATTCTGCACTAGCTGCAGCCTCAGAACCATCACCATGGGTAGCTCCACATAAAGCGCATTATGATAGTCCAGTCTTGAGGTGATGAAAGCATGGATAATGGTGGCCAGGCCAGAGTCCGAGACGTACAGCTGAAGCCACCGTACCAAATGTAATTGACAAAATGTGCTCCTCGCTACAACCCCCATCTGGGCTTCCAGGAGATGCTGTGATCTGAGGACCACCCATGGACTACAGACCCGAGGAACCAGCGGAGGGTGCACACCACTGATGATGGGAAATACCAACCCCACTGCCTTACCCACCAACGTCACCTCCGTATTGTCGGGATTCAGATTCAGACGGCTTGCCCACATCAAGGCCCCCACAGACGCTAGACACTGGGTAAGCCCTGGGGCTCCTGGCTCTTGGTCTTATTTAGAAAGAGTGGTAGAGTTGAGTGTCATCAGCATATTGATGACACCGAACATCAAACCCTCTCACGACCTCACCCAGTGGCTGCATACATTGGAATTCGCATTAGAACTGAAGAAAATAGGCATTTCTTTAAATATTATTTACAGTTTCAGACCGACATATTAATAAATATCTACATCCAGAATTATATATTTGTTTGGATATATATTTTTTCAGTCATTTCAGCTTTGATAGTTATTTTGTCAAATATAGGCCCCTTTCACACAGACACTCTAACTCTGATAAAATGGGTGTTACATTTTATTATACATGTTGCAGGGCACCCATAGCACACACACCTTTAGCTCTGCAACATGTATAATAAAATGTAACACCCATTTTATCAGAGTTAGAATTTCTGTGTGAAAAGGGCTATAGTGAGTCATGTACATGAACCAAAATGACAGAAAAACCCAGGAACACCAGGAAAAAAAAGTCCCAGAAAACCCAAAATTAATACAAAAAAAAGGGAGAAAGTGTTTTTTGTCAACTTCATCTGGCCCAATTCAAAATGATCAAAATTGTTGAATCCAATATTCACCACTGATTTTTGTTTCTGCTTGAATCCATATAAATTAAATTTTCTTTTTAGACAAACTGCTTTCTCCCTCTCTGCCCCACCCCCCAAAACCCAATTACATGTGTTATGTTCTTGCAGGAGGATAACTTGGTCTTTCCTACTCCATTTTCTGTAAGCTGACTTCATAGGATTTCAGGGTTGCAAGGTACATCAAAGGTCATCTAGTCCAACCTCCTTCAAGGGGTGTCTTTAGACATAACACTGTTCAGTGTTCTGTAACAGTGTCCTGCCGTTACCGTGTTTAGACATACACTCAACACAGTGATCATACTGAACACTGATTAAACTGTCATGACAGTTGTTCACTTCCAGTGTTTGGGGTGAACACTGTGTTGACGGTATGTCTAAACACTGTAACAGCAGGACACTGCGTTACAGAACACTGAACAGCGTTATGTCTAAAGACACCCCTAGTTGTTGCCTTGAAAGTTTTATTAAGTGTTAAGAGTCTAGTAGGTGTCAGTTAACACACTTGCTTTCCATCCTGCACACCACAGCTTAATGGTTCAAATGCAGCCTTCATTCTTAAGTGAAAAGTGTACTGGCTATGAGGCTTAGACAGGTTTCCGCCTATACACCTCTAGATCCAGTATACTTTCACATGGGAGTTTATTTGTTCAATTTCAGGAGTGGTTGCTGATTTTACCTTTCGGGCAGGTCTATTAAGGAAAACATTCTTGAGTTAATCTGTTTGATTATACCTTGACTTAAGTATCCATTTAATTTTCAGCTGTAATGGGTTATGTGGTTATTTGTAAATTTTTGAAAGTATGTTGTTTGTAAATTTTATGTATTCATTTTAAAACTTGAAGCTTGTCATGACTAATGCCAGAACAAGAAATAAACCAAATCAAATCAATCACATGGGAGTTAAGGCTGTCTTTGAAACATTAAGCCAAGAGTGGGGAACCTTGGGTCTGGGGGCCAAATGCAGCCTTCAGCAAGTTTTTATGTGGCCCCTTTCCAGTGCCTGGATCTGGCCTCTGGATCCAGTCTTTACCCCCAAGCACTTAAAATCTGAGCTCCGGATAATGGGGCAGAGAGGAGGGCCTGTACACAAGGATAGGGGACAGATCCACAGCACAGATCCATGATCTGGACCCTCCTTTTCTTTAATACACCTGTTAAGCACTCCTGCCCCCAATCTCTGTGTGGCTCTTGGGGCTTGTACTAATTTTCAATGTGGTCCCCAGGACAGAAAAGTTTTCCCACCCCTGCATTAAGCTGCGGGAGGGAATGTGCAAACCAGGCTATGCGCGGGGTTCAGCTGGAAGCCCCCCCGCCCCGGCGCGGCTTTGCTGGTGCAAACACATAGAGATACAGAGCAGGAAATCCTGCTCCATATCTCTGTATGTGTTTGTCGGCAAAACCCACAAATATCCTGGCTTGCACATTCCCTCCCTCAGCCAAAATATGCATAGGCGGAAGATCTGAAAGTGGTCTTAGTTACAGGGAACTAGTTTCTGAGTGAGGGTGAAGAGGATGCAGTTTCACTCATGACAAACTAGGGAAGGCATTCTGAACGGGGGTGCGGGGAGAGGATGGAGTATGTTTCTAGCTGTTCAGTGGGAAAGCTCTCTCCAAACCTTTGCAAGCACTCTGTGCTTCTCTTTGTCAAATTTGGTCTCTTGTTGTTGTTATTATTATTATTATTATTATTAACAAACATGTATATAGCGCCAGCAGTGTACCTGGCTCTTTACAAAGTAATAAAATCGACACGGTCCCTGCCCCTAGGGCTTACAATCTGAGAGACAGGAGTTGGGAGAGAGACTTAGGAAGGGGAACAGAGGGAGAGACAAGGGGTCTAACATTCATGAAGATGCGAGGTCTCAAGTGCCGGTACTTGGCTAGGTTATGATGAGAATGACAGCAGGCAGGTCCATGTTGCAAGGATAAGGGTAAACCGATCATAGGTATAGGAATAGTGGCTCCACGGGATAAAGAGTCAGACAGAGCAGAGCGAAAGAGGTGAGTTTTAAAGAGAGATTTGAAGGTATGAAGGGAGGGTGCAAGGCGGATGTGGACAGGGAGGGAGTTCCAGGCATGGGGGGCAACAAGTGAGAAGGGACGAAGGCACTTAGGGGAGCAGGGAAGGCGTGGAAGGGTGACTGAATGCAAAGAATGAACCATACCACATTTTTTTGTATTAGGTCGAGTGTCCTTTTTAGTTTTCAGTAAGGATTCTTAGCAACATTTTAAACATTGTTTGCTTTCTTTTTACACTTTATGGCATACAGTACCAAATCTAGATCCATTTTTAAGGGCCATCTTCAAATTCTGATGAATTAAAAATTTTAAGATGTCTCACTGAATTTGTCATAAGACTCATAAGCAGACTCCAGTGTGGTCAAGAAAATATATAACTTCATCATAGCCAGAGAACTACCATCCAAGAGAAGGGATCTCTGTCAATAAATGGGGGTGGGGAAGGGGGGCAACTTTCCCTTGCTAACTTTTTAACCCCAAGTTAAATACAAACTTGTTTAATTGACCAGCATATTTGTGTTCATAGCATATCCATCTTTTGCTACATTATAGGTCCTTGGATACTCTTAGTCTGATTCACTATGTATTACTTCAGGCTTACACAGAGTAACATCATTAATTTTAATAGAATTTTCAGAAGTAATGTAGTGGTGCATGAGTTCATCAAACTTAAGCCAACTTTATAAGTATGAATACAGTGTACAGGATAGAATATAGCAGTGCACTGGGTGCTATATTTCAGGTTACAAGAAAATGACAAGTTACAAGATAAGGAAGACATGGATATTTCGTAAGTTTCCTACCAGCTGTATGCATACTTGACCTGAAAATGACACCTTCTACTCTGGAGAAGTCATTCTAACTCTTTAGATATATAAGCCATGCTTATCTCTTTTGAACACATTCCAATTGTGCAAATCAGCCTTGTGCCAACTGTGTGTAAGTTTCCAGTTGTAAACCTCAGGCCACTCGGAACGGAATTGAGATGATCATACTCCAGTCAGCACGTTCTTTTCATGCTTGTATTAATCAATTTAGTCTCTCTGGTGTGATTTCAACTAAGGTCTAAAGGTCAAAGCTAACTAACCCAATGAGTCATCCGCCCCCTAGATAATACCTCCTGTAACTCTGTACTTTTCAATTAGATGACTGCGCTGTAGGTCTCTTGGACTGAATAGTATTAATACCGGGGGTGCTTCTGGGAGCAGTGGTGTGTGAACAGTACAGAAAGTGACGGTTTGTTTTGCTTTTGTAGATTGTGTTCTGAGGATTTGGCTGGGTGTTGTCTCAGGCCATGTGGTCCGATGGTTTGTTTGACTGTTAGCTCAGACTGTGTGGTCCGAGGGTTGACTTGTTAGAATGCTCAAGGAGTAATTTCAGACGTAATGAGACCACGGTCAACCACAGTGAACCACGGACAATCCCGTGGCACGGCCAAAGAGCCAGGAACATCTGATCAGCGGCATCCAGATGTTCATCACAGTCAATCACCCATAGGGGCCAAATCCAACCATGGTTCCAGAGGTCGGGACAGGACCATCCCTAGAATCGTGGTAAAAGCGATTCCCACCAGGAAACCGCCGAACATAATGACTGAATGCCAACCACCAGGCAGAATCAGAACAAATGATCCCCAGCCATGGTGAGAGAACTCAGCAACGCTGCCAGGCAATGAGCAACACACAGACTGGGGAGGGAGATTTAAAGGGCACACAGCAGCAGGGGAATGTGGTGGGACAACGAAAGTGGAAGGGAGAGGAGAGTGGATGGCGAGCAAGGCAGGGAGGAGGAGGAGGAGGAGGAGGAGGGGGTGGAGATGGTGGTGGAGGAGCAGCAGCAGCCGGAGCTGGCCACCCCTGAGGAGAAAATCAGCCAGGGGATGGAGGCACTCTGGAAACGGGTGAGGGGAACGGGGGGGAGGGGCCCACACAGCAGCAGAGGGGCACGAAGGGGGGTACCCGGAGGGAGGGTGGGTCAGAAGGACCAAGGACACTAAATCCCCCCCCCCGACCCACAGACCTGGAAACGGAATCCCCGGAGGAGACCGGCAGAGAGGAGGCAGAGGAGGAACCACAGGAGAAGGGCACATGTGGGAGATGTCAGTACCAGCGAGGGGGGAAATGGGGGCATGAGAAGATGCAGGACTTAATTTGGATTTGGGGGTCCCTGGAGCACCAGGTGGAGTGCGTCGTGAACAAGAGGAACGAACGCGTGTTCACGGAGATCGTGCAGGACGTGGAGGTGGCGAGGCACCACAGGACCGCGGCCCAATGCTGCTCCAAGGCCAAGGAACTCAAGAGGGGGTACAAGTACCTAAAAGACAACAACCGGCGGTCCAGACATGGAGCATGGACCGCCCCCTACTATGATGTCCTGGAATGTGTACTACATATGAAGGGCTCCATAGTCGCCCCATGGATCGTGGGGAGTGCCATGGTCCAGGGCATGGAACGGGCAAATGTACCTCCACCCCTGGCATCCCCACCCACAGGCACTGACCCCAGGGACCCAGCTCCTCCTGAGGAACACCCCAGGACCTCGGGGAGCATCAGGCACCCCTTGTGAACAAGCACCGGGAGTCCATGGCTGCAGTCCGACTCAGGTGGATCTGAGCCCGGCACACTGGTTACCCTGAGCCAGTGGACCCAGGAGGACAGTCCCATGGAGGAGATGGCCTCGGAAGACTCTGTGATGGATATAGCGGGTAGGCAAGCGGTTGGGAGGCCACACGGGTTACAGGGGGTGCAGTCGAGGCTTGGGGGCCCTGAGAGTGCATGGGCCCATCCACATGGCCCCCAGGAACCAGGGAACATGGGAAGGGTGTTGGGGTGCAGGGGGGACCGCCTGGGCATACAACAGTGGGGACAGGCACAGCTGTTTGGGGGCAGTGGCCCCCAGTACCAGCAAATGCGGGCCATGGTGGGATGGGGAACTGAACCGTGTAAGGGTAATGCACCCCCCCTCCATTCCCCAACAGATGCACACACGCCCCGGCACATGGGTCAGTCAGGTGAGGGGGAATGTGGGGAACAGCCTCCGCAGCAGCAGCTGGACCAAGGTGAGCTACCAGGGCAAGGGGGGGTCACCCAATGGGGGTGCACCGAGGGCACAGATGGGTGGGTGAGGCACTGACCCCCCCACTCTGTTATGGCATGCCCCGTGGCTTGGGGTGGGACAGGGAGATGGGTGGGGTACAGCCCCCCCACCAGTGGGAGGTCCGTGCCCACTCATATTCTGGGTGGGCACCATGGCCACCCCAGCACAGCTCTGGGACAGGTGGCATGTGACTGAGCCCGACCAACCATCACCAATTGTTTACCCAACAGGTAGCGCCCCTACCAGCCGAGCCCGTGCCCCCAGCACAGTGTCTGTGGGAGCACAGGGCATGGGTACGGCACCAGAGGGAGGTTCTGGCAGAGGAGATAATCTGGACCAGCACGGAGCAGGGGGAGCTGATCGCTGACATTGACCACATGGAGGCGGCCACAAACAGGACCCTTCAGCACATGGAGGTCAAGGACCGGCAGCTGTCAGTGGAAATGCACCAGAAATGGAGGCAGGAGCGAAGGGAGCACATGAGTCAGATGGAGGCATTGGAGAGGTTGGACCAGACCATCGAGCGGCTGGGCAAGAAGCACACCCAGATGATGGACAAGTCCCTGGACATTGGCACTTCACTGCTGCTGTACGCAGGGACCATGAGTGCCTATTGCATGGCAGCCACTCCACCTGGCACGATACCAGTCCAGCACCTCAGCAGCCTCCTCTGTTGCCCCCACCACCCCCCAGCCATCGGCACGGCCTCTGGGCCCATGCACCTGCCTCCCTGTCCAGCCACACCTCCAGAGACAGCAGCAACACTGGGAGGCCGCTCTGGAACCACCCCCGCCCCCATGCTCACCACACAGGGAGGTCCGGACCCAGAGACTGCCCAGGACATGGGTGGGGACATGGAGAATGGGAGTGAGGAGAGCTCTCAGAGTTCCACAGCACCCTGTGGGTGGCTGAGGGGAAGGCCCAGGAAGCAGCAAGGTTGTGGGGGCAGGGGATGGGGGAGGGGGAGGTAGGACGGGACATGGAGCAAGAAGGAGGCGAGGGGGAGGGAGGGCACAGGGAGCACTGTATGGACAATAAACAAACAGGTTTGCAACAACAGCAGCTTTATCGCCTGCTTCATGGTAACAGGAAGGGAGGCAGGGGACCGGATCGGCTGCAGCTTGATGACAGGTGGGACCTGCTGTGGGGAGGCCCCCACATGGCTGTGGGTGGGCAAAGGTGCTGGAATGACTGGTGCTATGACTTGCCTGTGCAGACGGGGTGGTGACCTGGGGACCGGGAATGTCCTGTGGCAACCCATGGGCGGCCCCGGGGCTGGCCCAGCATGCTCAGGCCCCGGGATCACTGTCTATATGCCTTGCCAGGGCAGCACAGATCCGCTTGGCATAGTGGTGTTCCTACAGTTTCTCTGCATTCACATAGAGTGGCATGGGTCCTGGTGGCCACTGGGGCCTGGGGAATGCCAATGCGGTTTCATCAGTTTCACATATGTTGTGCAGGACACAGCAGGCACCGATCATGATGGCCGAGGTCTCCACAGTGAAGTCCAGGTGACCTGCAAGGCACCTCCAGTGCTGCTTGAGGGCACCAAAGGCCTTCTTGACCACAGTCCTCGAGGCACAAAGCTGGGAGTTGAACAGTGCCTCCATGGGGGTCCTGGACACCACGTATGCCTTCTTGAGCCATCGGAAGAGCAGTTAGGCTGGGTCCTCCAGGATGCATGGGGGCATCCACCTCAATCCTGGTCATCTCTATATCAGCAAAGTCCCCCCTGTACATCCGTGCATTGAGGGGTGAGATGGTGAGGATCCGGGCATTGTGGCTGCGGTCGGAGTGGACGGTGAAAATGTCTGTGAACCAGCCCCAGTGGTCCACAACCACCTGAAGCTACAAGGAATGGTAACCATGTCTGTTGATATACTCACCAGCATCCTCATTGGGGGACCAAAGGATCTTGATGTGGGTACCATCCACAGCACCCAGACAATTGGAGAACCCACCAGTCTCGAAGCCGGCCATGACGGCCACCTGGTCCACGAGCTGGATCACTCAGTCCAGTAGCCTTGCAGAAGTCCTGGAGGATGCCCGTGATGGTGCTCAGTCCCACACTGAGGTGCTGCACCATGGACCAGCAGGAATCTGGTGTTGCCAGTGCCCAGACCGCTATAGTCACGTGCTGGACCACGGGTATGGGGGAGCGCATGGGGGTGCACAGCCACTCCAGCCAGGACACCAACAACTCAGAAAGCCTCAGGAGGGACCACCTGTCCCATGTGGAAGTGTGCCCTCCAGGCAGCATTGTCCCATCTTGCTAGGGCCCAGGCCCACCATTCCTGTGCTCGGTCCATGACCCAGAGCCACCTTTGTGTTAACATGGCGAGCATTACCGTGCTCCCCATGGCTGACCGGCGCCAGTTGTGTCATCCGGCTGCCTCTTGGAGGACAGTGGGGTGCCCTCTGGCGAGGCACAGGGCCCGTTGGTATGGCTCAGACTCCCGCAGGGCCCTGAGCCTGGCCTGGGAGTACCTGTGCCCGTGGTGGGCACACCGGGCCGCCACAGCAGTCCTTGCAAGACAACCCCGGATGTGGGCACTCAGGTGGAGCAGCTCTGTGGTGAGCTGTTGGAGGCTGGTGTGCTGCTGGTGCCACTCCGCACTTAAGTCCAGAAACTGGCAACATCTGGCTCTCTGGCCGGCATCCATGGTGGAGGGTGTCCGTGGTGTGGTCCAGTGCATGGCTTTCCTGCTCCTGGGCCCACCCCAGCTCTTTGCCCCACCCGTGCACTAGTGGGGAAGACTCTGGTGCACCTTTATTGGCTGCCCTCGCCCATCCGTCCCACTGCCAGATGGCATGGGGCTGCTCACCTGTGCTAGTGGGGTCTTCCTTGGGCTCCTCATGCCAGTTAAATTCACCTGCAAGCTGGTGTGTACCTGCAGATGGCACCCCTCCCCTGGGTTCACCTGCACTCCCGTTATGGGGGCTCATGCCCCAGGCCCGCATGCGCCTGTCAGTGCGGTCCACAGCTGGGTGCCTGTTGTCATCACCTCCCTGCTATGAGTGCTTGCTGGACATTCCATGCACTCGGTTCCTGCAGCTGTGCTGGGTCCGCTCCCCACGCATCACTCACTAGCCGTGCCTTGGAGCTCCCCTGATTCTCTCCCCAGACCACATGGGATCGTGGGGCCCCTCTTTCCTTGCTGATCAAACCCTCTTCCTGCTGGACCATGGATGGCAGTGCTGTCCTGGGGCTCCTGTGCCACGGATCGCCTGGTGCCCCACATAGCTGGATCTTCTGGGAGACTATGGCCCTATGTGACCTGTGGCATTCCCCAGTCATGCAACTTCTCCTGTGCTGTCCGGATACCCTCTCTGGTGCCTCTGCAAGTCTGAGCTCTGACCTTCGCTACTTTGGCTATGAGACGAGCTGCTCCATGCGGAGGCGCTGGGTCTCTGTCCCTTTCCTGATGGGTGCATTCTGGAGATGAGGTGCTCACATGTGGTGTGGGCCATGGCGGAGACCATGTCTGCCCTCTCGGTCTGTGGCCTGGCCGGGTTCACTACCTGTCTGGAGGAGGGGGGCCCTGCCCTGGTTGTTTCCTTCTTCTGCTGAATCCACGGGGCCCATGGCTACCAGCAGATGGGTGGGGTCACGTATTGCTGCCTGTTGGAGCTTGGGCACCTGCCTTGGCTCCCTGCTGCTAACTATTCCTTGTCAGAGCCCACCGGACCAGAGCTGGTGGCGCTGGCAGCTGTGTGGACCTGTGCTGATGTCCAGGTAGGACTGGACAACCTGGATCCATTTGAGGCCTACTTCCTCATTGCCCACCACATGGCACACTTGGGCTACCACCGGGGCATGCTTCAATGGCCCCATTACGTGCATTGGAAGGCCAACCTGTCCCAGCCCACTTCGTGAGCCCATGCAGCTGGATGTGAAACCCCCTGTGTCTTCAGTGTCATGGATGACAACCCCACTGTGTGCTCCCTGCATCTCCCTGCTGGCTCAGGGCACTGGCCGAGTGCTCCTTGCTGTTCCAGCCTCACAGCTCTTCTGGCTGGGTTGGTTGCTTCCATTCCGATCACCTGTGTTGCTGTGCCCCCTCCATGGGCACCCCCTGTCCTTCACTGCCTGTGTTGTTCCTCTCCATTCCTGCCTGCCCCGCCGACTGGTTCCTGCTGCCTGTGACCTCTACCAGCTCTCCCCATGGTGCCATCCTCCCTTGCATGGCCGCCCGCTCACCTGTGTCCGTGCCCTGCCCCCCCAGTGCCTCTGTGACTGTGTGGGTCTTGGGGCCCCTGGACACCACCTCCCAGCTTCCTCTTGGGGAGGGGCTGCATGTGCTGCCCGCAGGCTCCAGCTCCCATCCGTCTCCACTCATGCTTCTGTATCAGCGAGGGGGATCCTTCCCATATGGACCTGCCTGGAACTACTCTGGTGCCTTCCTCTATTTGGTTGCCCTCCCCCTGTGACCCTGCTCTATCTCTGTGGGGACCCCCGTTACTTGGGCTGCCTGTGTTGATGTTGGGTGGCCCATTCCAACCGTACTTTCTGTGGGGTTCTGAGTGTCTTTCTCCATGTCTCGCCCTGTTCCAGGGCCGGCCCCCTCCACCCCGTGTCGGTGGTGCTGTGTGTGTTGGCCTTTCCGGGGTGCTGTCCCCCTCCCCCCCGCCCTCTCTGTGCCACTGCTCCTGGTTGTGCGTGGTGCCCGGTATGCATGTCCCTTCCTGGGTGCCTGTCCATTCCCTGCCCTTTCCTGAATGTTGTGTGCAGTTCTGGTCACCCCATCTCAAAAAAGATCTAGTAGAACTAGAAAAGGTACAGAGAAGGGCAACAAAAATGATAAAGGGTATGGAACAGCTTCCATACAAGTAGAGATGTGCAATTCATTTTATTTTTATTCATTGCTAAAACAAATGGAGCCCCATTTGTTTTAGTAACTAAAGTTCTAAAAATGAAAGACTAAGAAAACAATAGGTTTGCTTTCATTTGGTTTTTTGGGTTTTATTTTGTTTAATGTAATGAAAAAAATCATTGCACATGTGGAAAATGGCACAAGGGCCATTCGGTGCATGTGGGGATCTTTTCCAAAATGGTGCCAGCAGCATCGCTACCATTCTGAAGAGGGGCATCTAGTTTGCGCATGCAGACTGCCTACCCATTTCCAAAATGGCAAAGATACAGTTGCTACCATTTTGGACAAGGGTACATATGTGCAGAATGGTCTGGTGGCCATCTTGTGCAAGCACAGTGATTTATTTATTATTTTATTTTATTTTTTTAGTAAAATATTTAATCACTTTTAATTTAAATTTTTAAATCATGGTGCATGCTCAAAATGGTCACTGGACAACTCTGAGCAAGCACAATGATTATTTTTTAAATTTGTGTGTGTGTGTGTGTGTTTGTGTGTGTATATATGTGTGTGTGTGTGTGTGTGTGTGTGTGTGTAATATATAGACACACACACACACACTGGATCACAGTGCTGTGAATCCAAACATTGCATTATATGCACCTATCTCAAAGAAACTACGACTTTCAGAAGCAGCACTGCAAGCAGGACCTATAACATCAAGCCAAAGCGTCACCTGCACATTGAGCAATATAATTTATGCGATACAATGTATACATAATGGATGTCGCATGCAATATGTTGGGAAAACCACCATGGACCTCCGTACCCAGTTTAGAAATCACAAGTCAGTCATCGTAACTAAGAAAATGGAACAGCCTGTTGCTAGACATTTTAATTCAGAAGATCACACACTCGCTGACCTAGAAATTTTCCCTGTAGAAAAACCTTCCAACCCCAAACTACTGGACACCAGGGAAAACTTCTGGATCTACAGACTTGACACCCTCGTGCCCAATGGCCTGAACTTAGAAGATAACACGTGAACCCCTATCTTTCCTTGTATGTGCTACTACATTCCTTGGCTCACCTTAGAACTCTCTCCACCATCAGAGTTCTAAGAACTGTCAGCTGTGCTCACAATACACTTTATTTCAAAAATCAACTGAGCTGCTGATGAGGGCGGGACCATTCTGAGCATGCACATCTTTTTCCAAAATGGTGGCAACACTTCTGGCGCCATTTAGGAAAAGGGTTCTGCATTTTGGCTTTTGCATGTGCATTAATTTGTAAACACTTTTATTAAATTAAACAAAAAATAAAAGCAAATGTTTTTTTTTTATATAAAAACCCCCAACCCAGATGAGCTTTTAGGGAACACACTGACACACCCATTAAAAAAATGAAAATGTTACCATAACTAATTTTTGATGTTCAATTAAACATAACATCCCCATCAGGGGCTGAGTTTCTCTGTATTTTAAACCCATATATTGTGTACATGTACATTCTTGTTCCTAGTTTACTCTTGGAACCACATGTGGTGTTATGCTGTCCTCCTGAATTGAGTTCACCCAATGGGATACATTTAATATATTGGTTATAGTCTGGACATATCCACTATAATTTTGACATATATATCTTTTAAAGCGCCAGGTACATTGCTTGCGCTATATAAATGCTCATAATACTAATGATAATATATGCCTTAACATATTTAACATATACAAGATAGCTCTCCCCTAGTAAACTTCTGAACTCCTCAGTAAATTTCCAGTAAACATGTTGTTGAGTTTATCGAAAGGGAAGTAAATGTAGACAAAAGATGAAACATCCCAGTTGGTTGCAAAATTGGGTTTAAAGTAACTCAATAACAGGATATTTCTTGGGTGGAGGTGCAGATTTCAATTCCCAATATTTTAGCAACAAAAGTCAAACACATTTATAACTTTATGCATGTGTAATAGTGCGTACGCCCATTTTGGACATACTATTGGCAGTTATTAAATATCTAATTTGAATTCATGAATCAATTGGCTACCATCTTATTCTGAGTGTGACATCATTATTCCTATAAAATCCTATGTAACAAAGGAAATATTGCCCTGGACTGCCATGAACCTCTCTCGTGCTTCTCCTTGGTCACCATGGTTCACATGGTCATCTTCTCCTATCCTTCTTGATTTTGTATGCTTAGGTAACTCTGGGCTCTTTTAGATGAGCGGTGCTCCGTTTTGTGTCGGCACGTGCATATTTTGAAACCTTTGCCAAGACGGAAGTGGCTTAGTATGCACATATTACGGTGGTGGCGCATTTTTTAAGTGCGCGAATTAAATACCTCAATTGTGAGGTATTTAATTCGCGCACTTAAAAAATGCGCCACCGCCATAATATGTGCATATTAAGCCACTTCCGTCTTGTCTAATTAGACCAGGCGGAGGTTTCAAAATATGCGCGCCGCCGACGCAAAACGGAGCACCGCTCGTCTAAAAGCGGCCTCTGCTTGTGTTAAGTCTATCGCTCTAAAATATCTGTAATCTATAATACTTCATAAGTGATCTTAATTCTTGAACTTAAAAGTAACTATTGTTTATAGGAATACACCTATAAGACATTTATTCTGTTTTATTGTTCTGTTCCATAATTGATGCTTTTACTCATGTTTCTTCAAATATCTGTTCATTAGACTAGTAATGATGTGTTTATCTCCATTTATTCGGTCATTTCAATCTCTCCTGGAATTTCTATAATGTTAGTGCTGATCCAGGTTTGAACCCACCCAGTACAGCTTCCGTGCGCAACCAAGTGTGGGTGCTCCAGCCCTAGAACTGCACTTGTGGGAGGTGCCTGCAGGCTTCTGAATCCCCTCCCCTTTGTGTTTTGGGCCAGTTGGGCCTGTATTTTACACCAGTACTTCTCTCACCCATGTTGTCATTTCAAGTTTATATATGGACTCATGTATTGGGTCCCCATAACTCTCTGCATGGCTAAACAGTCTGTACTTACCTGGATCCATCCCTGCCCATATAAGAGTATGATGTGGAATTCAAAATTCAATAGATCAAGTTTGTAAGGCAAAGATTAAACACTGAAATGATGGAAAAATCTAAATGACTGGGCATATATCAATGGTGATGTTAAGAAATGCAGTTCTGTGTGATTGACAGGATGCTTTTGTCCGCTTGGATGAGATTCTTAACTTTATAACTCTGAGCTTGAGATTGGTTTATATTTCCGTAGGTGCTTACTAATGATTTTTCAGCAGTGGGTTTGGAATATTATGATTTTCGTATATCAGTCTAATTCAAGAGCTTTAGAAATAGCAGCATGTTCTTTGACTTCAGTGAATTTGAACCTATTTTTGCCACTAAATCACTGCATGTTCATTGAGATTAATGAATTTTCATCTACCAGGTCTGATTCTCACCCTCGACCCCCATACTTTAAGCTTTGACCAAAAGGTTCAGACTGGGTGATTCAAAAACTATAGGAACACTTAACCGGAAACTGATGCATTTTACTAGTTTTTACCTGAAACTATAACTCAGTGCAAATGTAGCTGAAGAATGACCTATGTCTTTGAGTCTCAGCCCAAGTCTGATAAAACATTGTCAACATTTAAAGGAAGGCTCCTTAGTGAACATATTGATAAAAATGGCCATAATGCCAAGTTCCGTTACAGAATTGTGCATAGCTTTGATGGAATGAGACATGGACAGCAGAATTCTTGCGTTATTTGAGGAGGTAAGCTCAAAGGAAGCCCATATTTAGGGTTGTGGAGCTTTAGCCAAGCAATATATCTATGGAGATTTTTTTGTAACTGCACCCCAGGAGAAGACAAGCACATATGAATAAGTAAAAATTGAAGGCCGCATTGCTTATTCAAATTCAGCCAATTAACATAACAGAAGAGGGGTGTTCCCTCCAGGGTCCGATCAAACAACCTTACCATTAAAGTTGTGTCTTGATGTGCACTCAGTACCACCCCTAATTCTTATAGTTGTCCTAGGTCACTCTTGCCCCAGCTGCCTGACTGATTGGGAAGGCATTGCATCCTTGTAGTGACATAAAACAGGCGAGAAGACAATGACCTATTCGGGACCGCCCCTGTCCTTGGGTGAATTGCTCAATCCTCCCTCCTGGGCCTTGGGTAAAACCTGGCTGCCCCTTCTCTTGCTTCAGCCCCCCCACCCCCCAGCCCCATCTTCTAAGGAGATGACTTCAATAAGTGTTTTAACCATAGCAACACTAACTCACTGTACCCCTGCAAAAGAGAGTGACAATAAACTTAAAATTAACCCAACTCAACGTCAGTCTAATTAGTCAATTTATTATTAATTATTATTATTATTATTATTATTATAAAAATTTATATAGTGCCGGTCATGTACCTGGCACTGTACAGAACATAGGAATAGACACGGTTCCTGCCTGTGGCTTACAATCTAAAAGACAAGGAGGGG
>QEPC01012873.1:984528-1017755 GCA_003113815.1 Sphenodon punctatus | reverse complement strand
GGGTGGGTGGGGGGTGTCCCCCCTTCCACCCGCGCAGCCTGGAGTCGGGGAGGGTTTTTTTAAAAAACACTTTTTTGCTGGGGCAGTTTTTTTTACATTGCAGCCATTTTTAAATGGCTGCAATGCAAAAAAAATCCGGTACCCCGGAATCCGGTACCTGGTCAGGATTACCGGGTCGAATCCGATAATGCCAGTACGCCCGGTACCGGCATTATCGGATACCGGATTCTACCGGTTTCCCGCCCCTAATCGGCATTATCGGATACCGGATTCTACTGGTTTCCCGCCCCTACTGCACAGTACTCAGATGCTGGAGCCTGGTATGAGGGGCAATTATTGTTTTCAGCAGTCAGATAGTCAATTTCTCCAAAACTAAGAGTCAGTTATTAGCATCATTAAAGGGTTCTTCATTAGCCACCAGAAGGTCCAGGGCAAATCCCTACAGCCCTGGTATGACAGGGAGTGTAGGAGTGCTAAGCAATTGTCCCATAATTTGTATTTGAACTACAAGTGAGATAGGACTCTGGATAGTAGGAATAAATATATTAAAGCTAAAGGGACTTACAGGCAGTTAATTAAATGAAAGAATCGGAAGTATGAAAGATGTAAATGGGATAAATTACATCAAGCAGCCCACAGAAAAGACTCGGGTTCATTTTGGAGACTCCTAAATGGAGTCCCAAAATGAAAGGTGATGTATATAACTGCAGTGATACCCCCTGCTAAATGGGAACAATTTTTTGTATCCAAATTTGCACAGTATTCAGAGTACAAAATCCCATTTGACATTCAGGATACACCCTCTTGGCCACCTGTTAATCATCAAACTGTTAGTAGACTGATCAATAATTTAAAACTGAGAAAAGCCCCAGAATTTTATTTAGTGCCCGGACTGCCCACGGAATTCTTGAAAGCACAAAAGGATTATTAGGTTCTATTTTTGACAACCCTTTTCTCATGGGTAAATCAAACTGGGATGATACCACATGATTGGCTTACGGCAGTAGTTGGGCCTATTTTTACTAAAGGTCTAAGAGAGGACCCCTCAGATTATTGGCCTATTAGTCTTCTTAGTATTATCGGGAAAATTTATGTGAAACTGCTTTTTGAAATTTTTGAAGATTGGCTGCACAGGGAATCCATTATAAATATGGAACAGGCAGGTTTCCATAAAGGTCAGATGACAACTGATCATGTAGTAGTCCGTAACAATCTGATTTAGAAATACGTGACAAAAAACAGCAGATTATTTTCCGCCTTTATTGATTTAAAGGCGGCATTTGACATGGTAGATAGAGCTTGCCTTTGGGGCCAATTAGAACAAGCCTCTGTCGACCGAAGGCTGTTATTTCTGATAATGTCCCTTCACTCTAAATATGTTCTAAGAGTTAAGATGGGACCTTCTGGCAAATTATCACATCCTATCTCTTCTCGCATAGGGGTGCGTTAAGGATGTGTACTAGCCCCTAATATGTTTAATTATTTTCTTAATGATCTCTCTGAAATTATGGCCGGCCTTGAATTTTTCCCCACGAAGCTGGCAGATCACCCAATAGGGGTTCTCCTGTATGCCAACTACATGGTTTTGTTATCTCAGATGAGGGTGGGAATGACAAGACAGTTGAGAGCTCTTGACAAATACTGTTGTCAGAAGAAACTCAAAATTAATTATACCAAAACCAAAATTATGGTGTTTGGTAGGGGAAAAAGGCGTTATAGTTGGAAGTTGGGCTCTGTAATTATTGAACAAGTTTCTGTGTTCAAATACCTGGGCATTACATTTAGTAAAACGGGCTTATGGGCGGTACAGGCTAAATCCACTGCAAATCAAGCTGCGGGTATGACCACAGTTATATTAAATTATTTTTCTGGAGTGGGCCATGGTGGAGAACAAATGGCAATAAAAGGTTTTTAACGCCAAAACAGCTGCACAATTGTTCTACGGAGCACCAGTATGGGCATTTGCCCTGATTGGACAGTATTCAAACATATCTTCTGAGGAGATTTCTACATTTGCCACCAGGGATAAGTGCTGCAGCATTACGCATTGAGATGGGTCAACTTAGCTGGAGCTGACACATATTGAATGTGCCCTTGTATATTGGCTCCAGGCAGTTGTTTATCCTCAGTCAGGGTTTTTCTGTTGTTGGCTAGGGATACCTACAAATCTTCATGGTTGATCCATATGAAGACTGCTGCAGAAAAAATAGACTTCTCTGTAGCTTATTTACAGAGCAGAAACATCTTAGTAGCTAGAGCCGAAATCTCCAGAAGGATCAGGGATATTGCATGCCAGGAAGATATGGCCTTGGCAAATAGTTCTCCCCCCGAGACTCTATTCGTCTGTGGCCCCAGACGAAGAACAGATGGCAAATTATTGGCGAAGTAATCTAGCACCTGGTAGGGGGGGCAAATTTATGTGCACTAGACTTAATGTATTCCCCTCAAGGGTACTGGAGGGCCGATGTGCAGGAGTTCCCTTCTGCGACAGGCTGTGCCCTTTTGACTTCCAGAAGGTAGAGATGGCGGCACATATTTTAATAGATTGCCAACTGTATCAGGACTTAAGATGGCAGTATCTATATGCTATTTTGCATAGATTTTCAGGGCGTAATTCTCAGGAACTAACAATAATTTTAAAGAAGGATCAAGATCAGGAGAGCACTGAAGCAGTAGCAACATTTCTTGTGAACTCAATCACTGCTAGAGATCATTTTTTGAAATGTAAGGCTATTTAGATTTATAGTGGTAGTCATGGTGGGGATATGGTAATCTGTTGGGTTATTGCTGGGCTGATGGATGTTAAGAGGTGTATATTCTGAAGGAGCTTGTTTGTGTTAGGTTTTCTAACCCTGAAAGTAATTGATTTGGTTATAGTATAATATGTGTAATGTTATAAGTATTTTATTTTTATACCGCATATTGTTTTGCCAGATATAGAGATTTTAAATGTTAAGGTATATGGCTATGTCTTTTAGATACGCCATTTATGATAATAAAGAATCTGAACTGGCCACTTCTAGGAATGGAATTCTGGGTTGGATGGACCATTAGTCTAACCCAGTATGTCACTTCTTATGTTCTCATCTCCTATTCAGGCTTGAAACAGAAATGCTGAAATACCAAATGCTGAGATTGTACTGTGGGAACAACCCGATTCCAGAAATTTCACAAGGGATCCTTTGTCCAAATATTTCATGGTCAATTTCAATCAAGAGCATGTGAAATTTGGATGTTGCCATTCTAACCTTCCAAATCATTTGTGTTGGCCCTTCCTTTTGTAGTAAGTAGGGGTGGAACTCGAGCAAAATCTCATCTCTCTAAATCTCTGTCTACCAGTTCTCCTATTGGTTCTCGGTACTCCTGGTATTGGATTTTTAACATTTTGGTTTCCCCCATTGGCTTCAATGGAGAAAAATGCAATGTTAAAAATCCAATAAAAATGCAAAGGATCCAATACCGTCAATACCGAGAAAGAACTAAGATATCAGATTAATCCGATATAGTCATTTTGGGTACTTTCAGTTCTTGACAATACTGAAAGTCCAATCCCTAGTAATAAGGAAACCAAAATGAGGTGTTTTCCATTTCTGAACCTATAAGGGCTGATATAAGCCTGTCTCCCCTAGAGATGGCTCAGTGCATATCCTACAGCTGTGATATCCAAATGCAGTCATTTCAAAAGAGCTCCTTTTAGTTCCTGCCAGAAAAGTGGAAGTAGAGGAAAATGCCTTTCATGGATGAAAGTAGATTATTTTTAGATCCTTGATCTGTCCATTGAGACTTCTCTTAAGGAGAGAAGGGCTGCTAAATTGAGACACTCTCATAAGTCATCCACCACTGTGTACAGTTAAGCCAGGAATGAGTTTAACGTTGCTGAATAAATCATTTTCTGCTAAGAAGCACAGTATATTTTTAGTGATATTACAGGATGTTCAGTCACTCAGTGGCGAGAAAGAAACCAAGAAGGCTATGTAAACTGGATCCATAAAATGATTTATACACTAGACCAAAATGAATTCCCAAGCTCAAAACTTTATAAAATACAGCCAGGTTAGTTCTGACTACAAAGTTGGATGGTATGTGATGATGAACATGAAGTGTTCTGACTTGCCCTTTAAGGATATCACCACAAAAAAACCCAAACAGATTAGCTGTAATTTCATAATTAAGAGGTAAGTCACTTGGGGTGCAACCAGATGAGCTGCCTGATCCCCATGGTAGACAAGCACTACCACCATACTTTGGGGCCAGCATGGGGATATGGGCCGAGGGTCATTCCCACCCACCCAATCCGATGGGCCAGCTGGGCAGGCCGCTTTCTGATATCCTACCACAGCATGGTGTGGGCCAAGACACTTGCCACATGAATGGGCACCAGGCCCTGCCCCACCTCCCTCCCTCCCCCAGCTGGACCAGAATTCCGCCTCCAGCCATGATGAAGCAGTGCGCGACACTCAACAGTATCTGCCACTCAAAGCCCGACCATAGAACTTGTTGCATGGCAGGGCAGACAGGGCCCCTGCTCATGGGCTGCTATACTTTGGGCAGCCTTACCCCATGTGGGGTAAGGCTGCTATGCAAGACATTCTTGGACTTTTCCAGAGGATGCAGTATATAGCAGGCAGTCGCTTGCCCTGTCACATGGGTGATGCATGGTACTGTGTGGTCTGGTTGCCCAAGGTGCGGTAGCCTCCTCAGGGGATCTCGTGTGGCTGCCCCCCAAACTATACACAATGTGAATCATGAATCTACCTATCTAAAGCATGGGTGGGGAAACTTTTCCTTCCCAGAGACCTCTCTGAAAACCTCTTAGTACAAGCTCTCTGGGGTAAGTTGAAGGTAGGGATGCTCAAGGGTTGTGTTCAGGATGGGGGAAGAAAGAGGAAAGTTCAGATTATGGAGCTATGCTGTAGATCTATCCCCTATTCATGATTAGGGGCGTACATTTTGTTTCTGTTTCCCTAATAACTAAAACAAAATTTCCCAATTTTGTTTTAGTTATTAGGGAAACAAACAAAATTCAGTGCAAAAAGAATTCTCTTTGCTAATTTTATTTTCATTTTGCCTCTCAGACTGACTGATGTGCCAGATGTAAAACAATGTTGCAAAAAATCATGTTACTTTGAAAGGCAGCTTCCTCTTCTCCAGCGCTTCACAGCTGTGAGGCACTGTAGAAGGGGAAGTGCCGGCCAGATGAAGCCTAGGGATGAGCGAACGTGATTCGGAAGTTGGGAGTTTGGACCGAACTCGGTCTGTTCGGTTAACTGAAACGAACTTCCGAACCTAACTCAAATTTCAAACTGAACTGGACTGATTTTCTGAACTCGGTTCTGTTCGCCCATCCCTAGTGGCAACACACACCCAAAAACCTGGTTTTGAATGGCCGAACTTGGTGCAGAAGTTCAGAATTCGACCAAACTTGGTCTGTTCGGTTGACTGAACCGAACTTCCGAACCGAGCTCGAATTTCATACTGAACCAAACCGAACCAAATTTCCGAACTCCGTTCTGTTCGCCCATCCCTAAATTGAAGCCCATAGGAATACAAAAAATATGAAATTTTAAATGAAAACAAAATTAACACAAAACAAACATAACTTTTTAAAACAACAACAACAGGGAAACTAAATGATAGTGTGTGGTCCTGCACATCCCTTCTCTTGAGTACCTGCCCTCAGCTGAACAATGAGCATCAAAGCAGATCCCAAGTTGGTTTCAGGACAAATGCCAGGTGGGCCTTCAGGATAAATACAAGGTCTCAGTCAAAAAGACAGAAAGGGGGAACAGACAAGAAGAAAGGAGGAGACCTGATTGAGCCAGGAAGATGACCACCAATGACCCACCCAACTTCCTGTGGGTATAGGCCTGCCTTTTATGCTGCTTGCAGGCAATCAGGAAGCTGGGGGCACACAGCCAGGCTTATGGACGGCGTGGCTTGACAAGTGCTCGTGATGCCTCAGTGGTATAGAGGCACTAGCCACTTTGCACAAGGCCTCAAGGGCACTGGTTTAAGCTAGAGTTCATAACATTCCTCTCCTATAATTTAGAATCTGCAGCCAGAGGGTAGGGATGTGCGAATGCAGTTTGGAAGTTCGGAGTTCGGCCTGAACTCAGCCAGTGCGGACGACTGAATCTGAACCCGAACCGACCGAACCAAACCCGATACCGAACGCTGAAACAACCGAACAGTTCGGTCAGTTCGGATTGAGTTCAGCTGGGAGAAAAACAGTAAAATAAAACACCAGTAAAACATGACCCCTGCCTGACACGGGGAGGGGGGTGTCAGCTGAGGTGCAGACTTCCAGGCACCTGGGGTGGAGAGGCTTGAAGTAGCAGCCAGCCTGCCCAATCACCATCCCTTTTCTCCTCAGGCTATTGGCTTTGCAGGCTGCAATAGGCCACGAGATAAGCTGCATGGAGCCAATGGGGCTTGCGGTGAAGCGGGCACAGCAAGTAACAAAACTCATTGCCCTCCCCCCTTCCAACACCTTCTGAGCTTGTCACTGTTCCTGACAGCTGGCGTTTTCAGAAGGCTCCCTTTCCTAGCAGTTTGTGTAACCCCCAGCTCCCCAATCCATTGCCATCCTCCTCCTATTTTACCCATCTAAACCATTTACCTTCATATTATCATTTATTTAGATTATATTAGATAGATTTAGGCGTTATTTTTATTTTTTACTCCTCCCTGCATTCTTCCTCCCCTCTCCATTGAATCCTTTCCCTCTCCCTCTATATATTCTGTCCCTGATTCCCTTCCCCTGTTTTTGGATTTATTTAGAGTAGAATTATTAGATTGATTTATGTTACATTTCAATTTTCTACCCCTCCCTGGGTTCTTTGTGTATTTCCCCCCATCCCTGTATAATATTGTGAGTATATATAGGGAGATAGATATTAGATATAGTTACTATAGATAGATACATAGTTGTAGTAGGAGTAAGCTTAGTTATAGAGCTAGATATAGTGTTAGTGTGTAGTTATTCAGTTTTGATATTTTAGAGTGTGTTTGTAGGACTAAGCCTTTAGATATAATATTTAATTACATAGATTTTAGAATAGTTAATACTATAGTTAGTTATAGGGATGGGTGAACGCTGTTCAGAGTTCGGACCAAATTCAGTCTGTTCGGATGTCCGAACTGAAAGTCCGAACCGAACTCTCGAATTACCGAACAGTTCGATCATGTTCAGATTAGTTCGGATAAATTCGGGGGCAGGAAAACCATCTTTTCAGGACAAAAAAAATATAGATTTCCATCTCGGTTTCATGTTGGTTTTGGTTTTGGTTTCAGTTTTGCTGTTTTTGACTGTTCGGCCAACCCGAACTGGCTGAACCGAACCATCGAACCCGAACTTGGGTTTTGAACCTAACATCTAAACATCCGAACTGCGTTCTGTTTGCCCATCCCTAGTTAGTTAGTGTAGATAATATTAAAAAAATCTGAATTAAAAAAAATATATTTGTGTGCATTTTGGTTGGAAGACATTGAGAAGGGAAGTAGGAGAGGCTGGTCTGCTGCCCGTAAGGCAGGCACTGGGGCACATGACAGAGGTCATAGGGGTAGGGGCCATGCCAGTGGAGTGGCAGCAGGCAGCAGCAGCACCCATCACCATACCCCAAGCTTTGCAGGCATGATTTTGGGAGACAGTGTTCAGAGGCTCCCAGCAGCAGTGGCACTAGTCTGGGAGTGGTTCGGTGGTGCCTTCTGCCAGCGTCCTCCAGTGCCACTCAGGGCACTTGAAGGCCTTCAGGACATGAGGCTGAGGCTTTCTCTTATGCTGCAGGAGCAGGTGCTTCAATTGTTCCTCCAGGGCCACCAATGTCCCCTATTGTTGAGGTGATCCCCAGTAGTCCAGGGCTGGTGGATCCCACCCTGTCTGCTAGAAGCAGGGCCCAATCCCCAGGCAATTGCAGGAGGGAGAGGAGAAGCAGCATCAGCAGCTCTAGGGGGCACAGGGAGGAGAGTGGCAGTAGCATGGTAGGCAGTCAAATCTCAGAGTCCCAGTACTCCCCTTCATGGGACATCACAGTGATTGAGGACAGTGAGGCAGAAGAAGACATTAGTCCTGCAGAGGAGACGTCTGGAGCTGAGACGATTGTTCAGGCTGTCCCTCCTCCCAGAGCTGTGTCACCACCAAGTTCTGTACCTCCCAGCAGCGCTGGCAGCAGTAGTGTGTCACCCGTGGTGGGCTAGAAGACAGGAGGGGGGGGAAATCCTCTTTATGGGCACATTTCAAGCTGGTGTTGGCAGATGATCCCAGGGGAGGTGCAGTGCACTGTGTGCAATAAGCTGGTGAAGCATGGGCAGGTGCTCGACAACCTTGGGACAAGTGCCATGGCGAGGCACCTGAAATCATGCCACATCACTCTGCTGCTAAGCGGGAAGGCAGTGGAAGTGGATGCCAGCGGGTTCCCGACTGCAGCTGCCAGTCACCCGCCTCCTTCAGTGGGCAAGCGTCCTGTACCAACTTCTGCCTCTAGCAGTAGAAGTATTCCTGTTGGGGGGGAGAACAGCAGCAGGAGTGACAGTCCACCATGGAGAACCTGGGGTGGGGGGCAGATGCCAAGGCCATTGGCAGCTAGAGGGCAGCGTGTTTATCAAGAGAAAGCCAGGTGCCTGTTGGGCGAAATGATTGTGCTGGATGGGAAGCCCTTCTCCATTGTAGACAACATGTGCTTCAAGCGGCTGATTGGGTTCCTGGCCCCCCTGTTTAAACTTCTGTCCCACACCACCCTGAGTCAGAATGTGGTGCCAGACCTGTACAGGGCTTTGAAGGAGCGGGAGAGGGAACAGCTGGCAGGGGCTGGGGGTGCCACTGGCTACTTCACCAAACTGTGATCCACCAGGAACGCCCAGCATGTCTACCTGGCAGTAACAGTGCACTGTTGGCAGGACCTGGACGCAGCATTGGGGAGTGGCAGGAGGGGTCCCGAAGCAGGGTATAGGTGGGCCCTGCTTCAGGCACAAGTTATGAACAACCCCAACACTGCCAGGAACATCGAGGTAGCCCTGACCACCATGGTTAGGGAGTGGGTCATGCCAGGTGTGCCCTTCACCAAGGGGTGTGTGGTGATGGACAATGCGGCCAATATACTGAAGGCAGTCCATGACACGGGCTTCACCAGCATCCCTTGTGCCGCACATACCTTTCAACTTGTGTTCAGGGATGCTCTGGGCTTGGTGGATAAGGGGATTGGGGCAGGCACCCTTAGCTCCCTGATCAAGCGAAGGAGGAAGCTGGCGGGGTTCTTCAACTGGAGCTCGAAGGGCAGCAAGCTCCTCTCGGAGAAGCAGGCCGAGCAATGCTCCCCAGTACACCAGCTGGTCCAGATGTCTCCCCACGATGGAATTCCTCCTTCCTGATGCTCGAGTGGCTTCTTGAGCTGAAAGCCGCCCTGCATCAGGTTCAACTGGTGATGGACAGCGGAGCACCTTCAGGATATGATGGAGCAGAATGGAAGAGCCTGGCTCACATGGTCTTCATTCTGAGACCGTTCCTGGGCGTGACGGAGACCATGAGCAGCTCCACCGCCACCCTCAGTCAGGTGACTCCTCTGGTCCATAGTCTCCACAGGAGGCTGGACAAGATTCTCGGTGGGCGGGATTGTGGCCGTGCAGGCAGGAAGCTGTCCAATGAGATGGTTGACCTGGCACAGAAGCTGAAGGCAGGCCTGAGGGCATGTTTTGATGAGCTCCTGCAGCGGGAGCAATATGTCCTGGCAACAATGCTGGACCTCAGGGTCAAGGGCAGCATGGCACGCAAGACAGCACTCTATGGCCACTGGAAGGGTGCACTGGTGCACAGGGTCTGGGAAGCAGAGAGGGCTATTCAGCAGGATGCCCCTGGGGATGGTGGGAGTGGTAGAACCCACCCCTTTCAGCCAGGAGGTTCTATCCCTACCCCCAGCCCTAGCAGTAGCAGCACCCCTATTGGCAGCAGCAGCAGAAGCATCTTGGCCTATGTGCAGGCCACTCTCTGGAGCATGGCACCATGCACAATAGGTCAAGCAGCGTGACTGAAGGCAGTGGTGGAGGTGGTACCCAGTCAGAGCTACGCGAGGGTGTACGATGGCGCCTCAGAAGCCGTGGAGACCTACCTTGAGGAGGAGCCCTGTATCGATCCCAGCAGCGATCCCTTGGCCTATTTGGCCGGTAAGACCAATGTGTGATCGGCCCACCAACCAGCGTCCCCAGCGAATGGGTGTTTTCCATGGTGGGGGACATTTCCTCCTCGCACTGCCTGAGACCGGGGGCCAAGTTCATGGAGCAGTTGCTGTTCAGTAAGGTGAACCTTCTGCTGCTGGGATTCCCCAAGCTGCCCCTGGCCAAGGATTGATGGTGCAGTGGCACAAGTCATCACATGACAGGGAAAGTCTTGGGATGAGGGGCTCCTCCTCCTCAATCTGGGCTACTGCTGCTGTGCTGCTGAGGTGCTCTCCCTCCCTCCCAATGCCTGGCACCCTTTCTCTCTCTCATACTAGATGGCCTCGGCTGCCTTATCTGACTGACCTCATGATGCAAGGTGGCATTGGGAAACTGTAAGCCTGCCAGCCAGCCTCTAGCTAGACGATCTCACCCTGCCTATCTAACTGGCTCTCTCTCTCTCGCACACACTGCACAGTTTTCGCCAGCCTATCTGAGTGTCCTGTCAAGGTTCCAGCCTGCCTTCCCTACTGCTTTTCATGCCATGCTGCCTGTCAGCTCACCCAGGTTGCTGCTCAAAGCCTGCCTCAGCCCGCCTGCCTGCCTCTCATGCCAAGTTGCCTGTCTGCCCGCCCTGTCAACCCTGGGTTACGTGCCCTAGTTGCTGGGTAATCCCCCTGCTGCTGCCTGCTGGTCCGTGGGCGATCTTCTCTGGCAAATCCAAATGTGCCCATACAATCTTGCTGCTGCCATCTGCTGCTGTATGGGAACTCTTCCTTGGCAAATCCTACCATCCTGGCTCAGCTCCATGGGTGCAGTGCACAGGCAAATACTACCAATGCAATCTCTGCTGTTCCCCAGGTTCTGTGCCTGGGCAATGCAATGTCATGCTGCCAATGCTGCCTCTGTGCAATCCAATGTCTGCTGCTGCTGTCAGTGCTGCCTCTGCTGTGCCACTGCATCTAGCCCTAGGATGCACCCTCGGGGTTATGGGGATGTCATTTCGCTCAAAGAGAGCCATCATTCCACGGCATCAAGAAACAGCCACTCCAGCCCCAGGACCCACCCTCAGGGTTCTTGGGCCTGTTATTCTGCTCATGGAGACTTGTCATTCCACAGTCTAAAGAAGCAGCCACTCCAGCCCCAGGACCCACCATCAGGGTTCTGGGGCTTACGTTACCGGCAGGTCAGGCTGTGTCCAGTATCTAGAAGCTGGCTGCTACTCTAACCACAGGTCAGGACCAACCCTCAGGGTTCTTGCACGTGTCATTCCACGGCATTAAGAAACAGCCACTCCAGCCCCGGGACCCACCATCAGGGTTCTGAGACCGACGTTACTGGCAGGGAGGGCTGTCCAATATCTAGAAGATGCCACCCTACCCCCAGGACCCACCCTCAGGGTTCTAATCTAGGGTCTGTCATTCAACAGCATCAAGAAACAGCAATCACTTCAGCCCCAGGACCCACCCTCAGGGTTCTAATCTGGGGTCTGTCATTCAACAGCATCAAGAAACAGCAATCACTTCAGCCCCAGGATGCACCGTCAGGGTTCTGGGGCCTACGTTACTGGCAGGGAGGGCTTTGTCCAATATATAGAAGCTGCTGACACTCTAGCCCCAGGCCAGGACCCACCCTCAGGCTTCTTGTGCCCTGTCATTCTTCTCACGGGGTGCTGTCATTCCACTTTTTTTTTTACAAGTTAGCAACCTGCTGTTCATGGTGAAAGAGAGAGAGAAATAAGAGAAAAAATCTCCCCACTGCTAGTAGGAGAGACAGACACATTCCCACCCATGCTGTCACCTGTACTATATGGCCAGGGAGAGAGAGAGGGAGAGAGAGACAGAGAGATTCCCCGCTAGAAGAAGAGACATGGGGATAGAGGGGGAGAGGTGTATCTAGCTCAAGCTGCCTGCCACCTGCCAGAACCAGCGAGAGCTCTCATCTGTGCCCACATCCACCAGAAAACCTACCAGAATGAGATGGAAATAATAACACACAACGTATTATATGTGCCTGCCTACCTGTGTGCATCTCTGTACCTGCTACCACCTATCACATGATTGAATGAAGTGTGCCCAACCATGCACTAATTCTAGGGACATTATTCAACTCCCATAGGCTGTCATTCCAGTGTAGCTGAATCAGTCATGCCCACCCATTCAAGGAACCTTCAACAAGATTCTGGGACCATCATTCCAGTCACTGGGGGATGTAATTCCATTCCACTTAATCCATAAGCCCGGTGCCTGCACGCTAGCCTGCCTCCCCCACCAGCCTACTTCTCCACACCCACCTGCAGATGCCCTCTGAAGTTAGCTGCTGAAAAAAAAGCCCCTCTGACTACCAGCACCCACTGCCTTCTGCCTGCTTCCAAGGAGCCTGTCTATCTTTCTCTCTGGCACACTCACACAGATACAAGCCCTGCTCTTCCTGGGGGCCTGTCTTCAAGTTGAGACCCTGCTGTTGGCACATCTTTGGGTTATAATACCTGCTACGCGACATGTGGTGCCAGGTGCTGCTGATAGGGATCGACAAGTTGCATGAGATTTTGCCACCTGCCAGAACTTCAGCACAGAGGAATAAAAGATTGGACAGTTAAATAAAGCTCATAACAACAAACATAACTTTTATGAACACTTTTTAAACAACAACAAACAGCAACATTATAAAACCAAAACTAAACATATATAAAAATAATGGAAACGTTTTACTTGGGGGGGTCTATCTTTGGGCCTGTCCCTTGGAACTTGGGGGAAAGGCAAAAGCTGAGGCGCAGCACAGGACCGAGGGGCGGGCACCCTGTGCTCCGTCATTTCATAGCCATGGGCCAAGGTAAACTCAACGGCCCTTGCCATGGCTGCATGAACCTTGGAGACCGCCTGGTGGTACAGTTCCAGGTTGTCCATCTTGGCGGAGGTGTACTGGGAGTACGTCTCCACCTTCTTTTTCTCCACCTCAAGCTCCTGGAACTTTTCCACCAGGCAGTTCTCCATGGTGGCTGCATGCAGCCATAGGCCATCTGCAAAGTACCAGGTAGGCCTCTCTACATTGGCACAAAAGGCCCTTGCCGCTGCAGACTCGCGGGGCCCGGGGGACTCCTCAGCAGAGCTGGAGGAGGGGGAAGGTCTTTGATTGTGGTGCTTTTGGGTTGCCTTCCCCCCCTTCTTCTGGCGATGATGCTCCACCATGGTCATGCCAGAGTCCTGCCGCCTAGTCACCATCTCCCAGTGGAGTTTTTCAATATGCGCGATGAGTCCTGATGTGGTCCCCTGTCTGAACCTTTTAAATGTTTTGCTGCATACCCAAAGAACATAAAAAGATAGGAACATAAGCAGTGCCATACTATGTCAGACCAATGGTCTGTGTCAAGCCCTGCCTGCATTCTGTCTCCAGAAGTGGGTGGGTGGCTAATGTCTCTCGGCAGGGGACTTCCTAACAGGTCATAGGGAAATCCATTCCCTGTTGTTCCAGCCCCCGTGCCTTACCGTGAAGACGGTGAATCCCCATTCTGCTTCTTAAAACACCGCCAGACATCAGACCTCATGCGCCCGCTGTCTGGCAGTGGCGACCTCCGCCTCGATGGGGTTCTGTTTGTCCGATGAGCAGCAGCAGCAGGGGGGGCGGGGCGGCATCCTCACCCTCTCTGAAACAGGAACATATAAACAACACCCAAGTAAATAATATCCTGCATTTAATGATGCCTCTAGTCCTCCCTCCTTGGCATGCTATGCTAGGGATGGCAAATGGCGAGACCCTGTCTAGTACGTGCAAATCCTGCCCTCCTTGGGGTGCTAGAGATGGCAACTAGAAAGACCCTGGATGGTATGTGCAAATTCTGCCCTTCTTTGGGTGCTAAGGAGGGATGGAAATGGAGACCCTGGATGGCACATGCAAATCCTGCCCTTTTTGGGGTGCTAAGGATGGCAATGGGAGACTCTTTCTAGGGATGGGCTGGTATGTGTTTGAGTGGATGCTTCCTTAAGTTCATGCCTGACTGCTAGAAGAGCCCCACACACCCTCTCTCTCTGTGGCAGACATATGCTGCCACCCGCTGATGCCTACTGTTTGTGCCTGACTACCCACCACCGACGCACCCACCCAGATGCCAGTGAGCTTTCTCTAAAGGATAGTATTCTTCTTGTTCTCAAAGTAAAAAAAAAGTTTACAAACCTGGCAGCACCTCCTGTGCCTGGCACTTGCTCCTCCAAGGAGCTGACCTCCACCAGCGAAGGTCATGGGGCAGCGACCTCCTCCACCGGCTCCGCCACCTTGGCTTTCCTCCAATCCCCCCTGTTCAGCTTCACCATCTTCATTTTTTTTTCAAACACACCTCTGGTCCTGTCTCTTATACACATCTAGATGTGTATAAGAGACAGGTTCAGCTTCACCCTCTTTATTTTTTTTTCAAAGTCCCACACAAACACAGCCAAATAAAAGCACACCTACCAAGTCACCAACCGCAACCAACCAAAACAACACAGCCAAACCAAACAGTCCAACACAGCCAAACAACAACACACAGCCAGCCACACCACACATGCTCTGTCTCCACACAAGCTCCGCACACACTCAATTTTCCAGTTTCCGATGCAATCACAGGACCAACCACGCGATACCTAGACCAAAACCAATTTCCAAACAGCCGAACCGAAGGACCAAACCCGAACTCGGTCCCCGGACCGAATGACCGAACCTGAACTCGGCTCATGAACTGAACAACCGAACCGCAATCTGTTCACACATCCCTACCAGAGGGCCCACAAATTGGTTAAAGTGAAAATAATGTTCAATGAATTCACCATTTGGGTTGGGGTTGGGTTTTTTCTTTGGTTTTTTGGTGGATTCTCCATTCTTCTTCTCATCTAAACTACCGGTTCAATCTCCTGTTACCTACCTCTCAATTTTCCCATTGTTACATACCTCTCAATTTTCCCATCAGTCACTGAATTTGCAGCAAACTTCACCATGAAAAATAAATAATAAATACTTAAAACAGTCGAGATCATGGGTACAATAATCGATACATACAGAACACTGTGAATTAAAGCAAATTGATAGGGGAAGAACCAGAGAGATCCCATGACTCTCTTCCCTTATGGCATGGCCCTCTCCCCTTGTAGGTCATTTTCCCCCCTCAGAAGGCAGCAATACTAGGAGTATTATTATTATTATTATTATTATTAGCATTTATATACCGCCAGAGATATACATAGCACTTTACAAAAAAACGTAGGGCTGAAACTCAATCTCCATATTTTCTCAATTCCTCAGTTCTTGCTGAGAATGGTTCTCGACTTGTTTTCAGTGAGAATCAAGAAAACCCCTGGTTCAACACTTTTTCAGTTAAGAATTTTCTTAATTTACCATTTATTATTTACTGGTTACCTGCCTTGATTACTGATTACCGTGTACCATGTTCATCCTGGTAATGCGCATAATAAATAAATAAATAAATAAATAATGGCTTCCCTTTTCCAAAATGGCAGTGATGTTGTCAGCACCATCTTGGGAGAGGACTGTGCATGTGCTGAACAGCTGCGGTGGCCATTTTGCACATGTGCATTACTGGGATGAACACGGTACACAGTAAGCAGTACACGGTAAATCGGTATATGGTAAATAGTAAATGAAAGTGGACGGTAAATCGAGAAAAAATCTTTATCGAGATTTCAAGGTATTACAGAGATTGTCCTTTGATCTCGGTAATGATTTGTGATTTTCACAAGAAAAAAAAAAGAATTCTCGTTTCAGCCCTAGGAGTGAGGTGTTCAGCTCCCTAAATGGCCTGTCTGAATATCCCAGGAATCTGGGTTAGGGCAGGAGTCACAAGGTGGGAGTAGCACTGAATCAGATGTCAGCTATTATTGATGCCAGAGCCAGGTCAAAAGTGAAAAGTCATAGGCCAAAGAACAGTGACAATCAGATGGCAAGAATCAGATGTCCAGAAGCCAAAAATACTCCAGAAGTTAAATGTCAATGGCCAGCAAAGAGAGATCCTAATCAGAAGGCAGGAATCAAGAGCTGAAACAGGTACTGCATTTAGTAGCTAGTACTTTGGCATGCAGGTACCTACATACTTGAACAGGTAGCCCTGAGTTAATAAAAAGCCCATGCACAGCAGCAGCTGTGGCAGTGACCTGGCGACCAGAGGTACCCTTGGCTTCCTAGGATCTAGAACCTCCTGAGGCAGCCTTGGCTTCCTGGGTCCTAGGCCAGCCAGTTGGGTAGGGGTGGGGTGGGGGGAGGAGAGGATTGGGGGGTATAATAATATGTTTTATAGTTTTATTATTTTAATTGTCAATGTATAGTGTTGTGAGCCGCCCTGAGCTGCCTGTGGCAGGAGGGGCAGGATACTAAATGCTTTTAATAAATAAATAAATAAATATTCATACTGGCCATGTGCAAGCCCAGGGTGGGTGCATGTATACCTAGGTGTCCTGCAAGGAAAACACAGTGGGCTAATAAGATTCAGATACAGTCAAGCAATGACAAACAAAAGCTGCAGCCTTAATACAGAATATACAACAGATTTAATAAGCTACTTATCTCAAGTAAAAAGTGGACTAAACGTATCAATATGAAACAGAAAACTATCGATGAAAACAGTCTATAAAGGTTCCATAGGGAGGGTGAACAAATCCAGGCTGAGAGAAAAGTTCCAAGCTCTAGAACAATTGAAAGACTAACTGATCTTCCTTTCTTGTAGGATCACCTGCAATTGCCTTTTATTGCTGTGCTTTCTGGTGGAAAAAAAAAGTCTCAGCATTTTGCCACGTAAAGCAGCTTCTTCAGGGGTATGCTTTCCAATTAGAGACACAAAATTCTAAAAACAAAAAAACCGGAAAAAAAATCCACAGAGCACTAATAAAAAATCAAACAAGGTATTGTAAAAAATCCAAGAAAATAACATGCTTCCCAAAGTCAAATGCATAAACCAGAGCAGAATCACAGTTTTCATGGATTGTTTTCTGTTTCATATTGATATGTTTAGTCCTCTTTTTATGTGAAGTAAATAGCTTATGGAATTTGGTGTATACCCTATATTAAGGTTGCAGCTTTTGTCTGTCATTTCATTACCTAGATGTCCTGCACATGCATTACACACATGTACCCGCATTCAGTCAGCTGACCTAGGCTTGAGGAAGCACAAAGCTGCTTCAGGAGATCTCAGGACCAGCCTCTGAAAGCTACCAATGCTTTGCTGATGCCACCACTCCCCATCCCCAACCCCAAGTAAGCAAAACTATTTGGGTACTATGCATTCAATTGGTTTACCTGTTTACAGTGCACAGATGTTCGTCCAAACTCCCTGGAGTGGCAAAAAGCTGTCTGCTATGTGACATGTCCTTGGAAAAATTCCAAGGACATATCATGGAACAGCCTTACCCCAACTGGAGTAAAGTTGCCTAGGGCGGGGTAAGCCGTATGGTCAGGCCCTATCTGCCTGTTGCGCTCTTCAGCAGGGCTGTGAGCAATGGGCACCAGTTTGGTATGGCTGGGGGAGTAAGGCCGGGCCGGGTGTGCACTCATTTGTCTGGTGCTGCAGCCCGCTCTGACCGTGGTGGTGGCTCTGACAGGGGCCAGCCCATCCAGCTTCCTCACAACCATCTGGCTGACTCCCCATGCTTACCTCGCTGTGTGGCAGCGGTGATTATCTGCCACAGGTTTGCACAGGGATCTGGCCACCACTGCTCGTGTGGTGACACCCATGAAAGAGAGCTTACACAGATGCTTAATGTGAACTAATTAATCAATATTAGGGCTTATCATTACTTTAAAAAACATGCAGGCAAGCCCCAACCTCCTTTGAAAACTCCATGCTACTATATAAATACATCTATGGCCCTAATTAATAGGGGTTGTGTCAGCACAGTGCATTAAGGGTAAGAATCCAAGGTGTTAATTATATCGGTATTACTGAGAACCGAGAGTGGCCGAAAATGATCCTCTTGGTTCTAATCCGATAATAATGGTAATTCTCAGTATCGGCAATATTGGTTCTTTTACATTATCAAATTTCTAACACTGCAGTTTTCCTCATTGAAGTCAATGGCAAAACTGCAGTGTTAAAAATCTGACACTGATGGATACAATAGATAGGATAAATGGAGATCTGATACCGATATACAACCGATACTGAGAATTTGCCCAAAGCCCCATTCCTAATAATTACTTTCTAATCTTGCTGATAGCAAGTGGGTTTTATGCCATCAGAAATCAATGTAAAAAGTCATCCCTTGGGGGGACTGTTTTGCATTTTTTTTCCATTTTTGCTGAACATCAAAAAATTCAATAAGTTTAAACTGTTAAAAAAAGAACTATATGTAACACTTAAAGTTATTGTATTGCTGCAATATTTAAGACCATTAGAGAAAACCCAAAGTACCATCATGTACTTAAGGCCCCGGATCATGAAAAAATAACCAGCCGGTCTCATTCTGTTTATGAATTTTTTACGAACACCTCAAGGGATGGGGTGCTTTTAAAGTGTGGTTTTATAAAGGAAATGATCAATTTTGCATGGGAAAACACGGTGCTAGGACATGAAGGACAAGGTGCCAACATGAAGTGGATTAACAGGGGAATGCATGGCTATTTCAGGAACCTGTATCTGACTGTTTTTGCCTGTCAGATGGTAGCATAGATGCTTGCCACAGGTAACTCACACAGACAAGAACGTCAGGAAAATATTAATGAAGGAAAGCCAGCTGAATGGTGACACTCCCCATGATTAAGCCTTACAAAGAATGGAGAGTATCCTGGCAACTTGTAGAGTTCCCTGCTGCAAGATGCTATTGAATCTAGTACTGGTAGGGTAGTATGTAGAAATGGTTATTATCATTATTTATTATTTATGCAACAACCAAAGGGATGCTTGGTGCTAGTTCATTTATCACGTTTATGGCTCTGCATGTCAGTATACAACAGTAAGCAAATTTCCTGCTTAGCAGATCAGCTGATTTTAAAAAGAGGTCAGGCCCCTTGTGTACAGACTTGGCTGGATGTAGTTTGGGATTCTTGCCCTCTTATGAAGCATCTTTCTAACAAAGCATCTGGTATTGGTCCATTCTAAAACTAGGATTCCAGATTTCTCAGTTAATTTTTTTTGGGGGGGGGAGGGGGCGGGATCAGTATCACTGTTGGACCATCGGGGTTAAAAAAAAAAAAAAAAAAAAAAACAATGAGGAAAAGGGCATTTCAGAGAAACTAAATAATTCCCTTAGCATATTCCAAGGAGATGTTTGTGAAATGCATACTCTGATTCTTTTTTTTAGGTAATGAAGAAAGATAAAGGTGTCAAAGAAACCACCAGAGCCAGATACTGTACCCTTTAGAGTCCTAAAGGAATTTAAGAATTAAGTGCCTAATTTGGTAATTCAAATATTCAACCTCTCGTTAAAATCTGCTACTACCCTGTAGCAAATGTTTTAGGACTGATAGCACACTAAGCCTTAGTTGGTAATCTGGTACATTGCTTGAAAAGAAAATTAAATATAGTTATAAAAAACCCCAACATAATTTATTTATTTTATTATAAAATTTGTATGCTTCCCCCTCCTGCTAAAAGCATCTCGGGGTGGCTAACAACATGTTAAAACAGATTAAAATAAACAACAATAATACAATTAAAATCCCACAATAAAAACAAGTTACCCCTTACCCCAACCCACCCACCCCATCTCTCTCGGAAAAGGCATGGCGGAACAACCAGGTCTTACATTGTCTACGGAAAGAGGGGAGGTCGGTGGTCAGGCCGACCTCCAGCGGGAGGGAGTTCCACAGCTGTGGCGCGGTCACAGAGAACCTGCAAGGTCGACACCCGAGAAACCTGGAGGATCTTGAGGAGGGCGCCCCTGGCTGACTGCAGCAGCTGATCCAGGATCCGGAGGGTGAGGCAGTCCTGCAGGTAGGCGGGGCCCAGGCTGCTTAGAGCTTTAAAGGTCAGCACAGCACCTTGAATTGGGCCTGGAAGATTATCAGCAGCCAGTTAAGAGAGCGAAGCACTGGTGCAATGTGCTCCCTTTGGCCCATCCCTGTTAAGAGATGAGCCACCGTGTTCTGCACCAGCTGCAGTCTCCGAACCAGCACCAAGGGTAGCCCCACAGAGTGCATTACAGTAGTCTAGTCTTGAGGTAATAAAAGCATGGATGAGGACGATCGTGGCCAGATCAGAGTCCGAGACCTACGGCCTAAGCTGATGTACCAGACGAAACTGGCAAAATGCCCCCTTCGCCACAGCCACCACCTGGATATCCAGGCAGAGCTGTGGGTCCAGAAGCACCCCCAGACTCTGAACCTGAGATACCAGGGCAGAACAGATCATATCACTGATGGGGGCCACCACTCCCCCAGCCTTCCCCACAACCATCACCTCCGTCTTGTCGTGATTTAATTTCAGGCGACTCGCCCTCATCCAATCCCCCACAGCTACCGAACACCGGGTAAGCACCAAGACTGCCGGACCTGAGTCGTATGAAATAGAGAGATATAGCTGAGTGTCATCAGCATATGGATGACACCGTACCGCAAACTCCCTGAAAACCTCCTCCAAAGGCTGCATAATTATACACATTGAACAAGAGAGGGGTAAGATAGAACCCTGCGGGACTCCCCACGTGAGATCCTGGGGAGAAGATAAAAAATCACCCAGGACCACGTTAGGTTCTCCCAGCCAGGAAAGAGCAGAACCATTCAAGAACGGTCCCACCAATCCCTGCCTGGTCCTGCAGCTGAGTCACCAACAACTCATGAACAATGGTATCAAATGCAGCCGAGAGATCTAACAGGATAGAAAGACCCCGGTTCAACTCACGGGAGGGGTCATAAACCAAGGCTACAAGCATAGTCTCCATGCCATATCCCGGATGAAAGCCAGACTGCGAGGGATCGAGAAAATTAATCCAGTCCAGATGCTTCTGCAGCTGCCGAGCCACCACCCATTCAATAACCTTCCCTAAAAACGGAAGGTTAGAGATTGAGCGATAGCTAGCCAGGACACCAATGTCCAATAATAGCTTCTTGATCAGAGGTCGCACCACAGCCTCCTTGAGACAATCCAGCACCCTGCCCTCTCAAAGGGAGGCGTTGACCTCTCTTCAGAACATAAGTACCACCATACTGAATCAGACCAATGGTCCATCAAATCCAGCATCCTGTCTCCAACGGTGGCTAATGTTGGTCACATAGAATTATCAGTAGTTACATGGGCAATCCACTCCCTGTTGATCACTCCCTGCTCCCAACAATAAGATGTTCCCATTTCATATCTCTTCTCAGTCTTCTCTTCTCCAAGCTGAAGAGCCCTAACATATCAAGCCTCTCTTTATATGGATGCTGTTCCAAACCCTTGATCATTTTTGTTGCCCGCCTCTGCACCTTAAGTTGTACTATATCTTTTTTGAGGTGACCAGAATTACACATAGTACTCAAGGTACGGTGGCACCATCAATTTAAATAGGGGCATTATGATATTTTCAGTTTTACTCTCTATCCCTTTATAAATAATTCCTAACATTCCTTTTGCTTTTTTGACCGCCACCAAATATTGAGCTGAGGATTTCAGTGTATTGTCAACAATGACTCCAAGGTCCTTTTCCTGAGTGGTTACTCCTAATTCAGAACCCAGAACTGTGTACATATAGCTTGGATTATTACTCCCGAGTGTCAGTGGGGAGGGGGAAAGGGAATGTTCATTCACCCGCGCACACCCACTCAGATCGAGGCTCTCGATGCTGTGGTCAGCGGTACGTTGGAATAAATGCCCTTCAGGATAGTATTTGGGCCTATATAGTCTTACAGAGACCAGGCCCCTATCATCATAGGGCATAGAGCAAGGAGGAAGGCTGAAGCCCACGCCAATCCTTGTGAATCCCAAACATGCACTTTCACATCAGGAGGAGGGAGAAGGCAGGATGGTGTGACAAGTGTGGGCAGCAGGGCAAGGTCCACGGGGATTGGGGGGAAGGGAGCAGGTCAGGACACACACCACAAGGGGAAGGCTCCCACAGGTAGGGGAAAGGGAGCACCCACACCTCCCATTATCACACCTACTTGTATTTCCAGGGGAGGAACAGGGGTCGGGGTCCACTCAAAGCACATAATTCCTAGAGCACAGTCAATAGCAAGCACAAAACACATGAAAATAGTCACTTATCTCAGGCAAGGGGGCCAGCTTCTCACTCTGATTACCTCTTTAGCTCTGATTCTCCACCCTCCGGCATGCCCAGGCCCTGCCCCCATGCTCTGCGCTGCACCCGGAAGTGTGGGTGCAGCGTTGTCCCGGGAGCCGGTGCCTCAGCAACCGCTAATGCCGAAGTGGCTGGGGACGCCGCTCCGGAAGGCCCCACTTGCCCAGCCAGAGTGGCTGGAGATTGGAGAGCCTCACGGCGTGGCAGGCACCACCTCCTGTCACTGAGTGCCTATGGGCAACACTTTGCATTTGTCCACATTAAATTTAATCTGCCACTTAGATGCCCAATCATCTAGTCTCACAAGGTCCTCTTGCAATTCTTCACAGTCTGCTCATGTTTTAACTACCTTGAAAAACATTGTATCATCTGCACATTTGATCACCTCACTCTTTACTCCTTTTTCCAGATTATTGATGAACATATTAAACACTGGGCGCATTACAGAGCCCTGCAGCACTCCACTATTCACTTATCTCCATTGTAAAAACAGACCGTCATGTCATAATAGCAATTAATCATCATGGCTCCTACAAAGGAAAAATCTCATTTCACTAATCTATTAGAAGTTATTTGTATGTTTTGTTATTTAAATAGGAACTATGACATAATTTACTTGGATTTACAAATCTTTTTATAACTTTCTAAGCAAGAAGCTACTGATGTTATCTACTTCAGACTAGACTGGACCTACCACTAACTTGATTTTAGGTAAAAACAAATGTGATGCTGGCCCGGGACTTTCCATCATGTGTGTTCACATGCAGCCAGATGTTGGCCTATGACTGCCCCAGGGTGGGTAGGCAGCTAACCTGGGCTGCGTCCTCAGAAACTCTGAGGTCACAGTCCAGGTTAAGGGCTTCCCACACAGGTCAATGCAGACCACAGAGGGCCATCATGTCCATTCTGCCCCACCTTACCTGCTACAGATCAGGGGCCACTATGACCAGATGCTATGACTCTCTGTCATTGGACACCATGGTGTATCCACCATGGTCGGGGTGGGGCGCTGGGAGCAGGGTGCCAATATAACAAGTGAAGTCAACCAGTAGCCTGTGTTTATCTTTCAGTTCTAAAATGATCATAGATCGGTAGCGAAGCCATGAAATGGAAGGTCCCCTGCTAATACGTTCTACTCTAACTTCCATATAGGAACAACGAGGCCCCCACACTCCATGGTGAAACTATATCTCCTGCCACTAAGATGGAGGGCCCATTCCATCTTCAGTACAATGGTCCATTCCACCCAGCTTCGCCCCTGACAAAAGTCTTGTAAGAAACCTCTGCTACTTGACTGCTTGCAATCGGATGTGTTGTTTCCACTCTCTTTGGGTGAAAACAGACATGACGCTTACCACCCTTTAACCACCCTTTGTGGTCATTTATGCATGTTTTAGGGCTTCATAGGGCACCAATACAGCCCTGCAATATTCATAAATAACCACCAAGGGTGGTTAAAGGGTGGTTAGCATCATGTCTGTTTTCATCCTTTGTTGCTGCCTGCGAAACCTTAACATGCAAAAGTAGTATAGAATGAGAGGCAAAGTACTCTCAGGAGATTAGCCAAGAGGCAGGATGTAATTAGTAAGAACACATGGTCACTATTAATCATGGCAAAGGGATGTGGGGTGTCACAAGGTTGCATAGTAGAACTGGTGTGCTTTCAAATATTAAATATAATGAAAACAGTGAGCAGTGATGAAAAATGCTACTGATTGTACATGACTGTTTAGTTTAAACAAAACTAAAGAAATCAGTGAGAAATTTCAGAGGAGTCTACTAAGGTTAGGTAAGTGGGCAGCATAATAGCAGATGAAATTCATTGAAGACAAGATAATATAGATAGTAAACAATAATTTTAACTGTTTATACACTTTAGTATGTAAGTAATGAACCCTGTAAAGATCTCAGCTTGGCTGCAGAGTGATCAATGAAGACATTTGTTTAATGTGTTCTGGTGACTGAAACAGAAAAATAGATTATTGGAATATGTGAAAGGGTGAGGAATAATACTGGAAACATCATATAATCAGTGGTGTATTTTCACCTGGAATAAAGCATTTAGTTCTGGCATGGCAATTTATCTACAAAAATGGAAGGAAGGAACAGACACAAGACATAAGTAATGCCATACCAGGTCAGACCAATGGTCCATTGAGCCCAGCATCCTGTTGCTGAAAGTGGCCAATCTCAGTTGCTTGGGAGAAGTACCCAACAGGTCCCAATGGCCAACCCATTCCCTGTTGTTCAGTCCCAGCTCCTGACAGTAAGAAGTTATGTCCCCTAAACCTATTTAGCTAAGAGCCATTAAAAGACCTACTCTTCAAGAACTAATACCCTCATTTTTTTAAACCCAGCTATACTACTGGCCTTGACCACATCCCCTGGCAACAAGTTCTACAAGTTAATTGCATGTTGAGTGGAAAAAAACCCCTTTCTTTTGGATGGATGGAAGGAAGCAAGCAAGCAAGCACTGGAAAATTTTCATACGAAGAAAGATGGAAAAGAATGAGACCATTTAGTTTACAGAGATGAAATATAAAGAAAAGGTAGGTTTGTCACTCCTAGTCACTCTTTCTCCAAATACAGAAATGAAATTAAATTTCAATTAAATTGAAACACAAAATTAGCTTGTGAAACTCATTGTTGTACATTGTCATTGAGTGACACCAACATTTCTTTAAAATAATAGACTTGTTGCATACCGTTGAGAAGCAGGACACAAGATCTTGAACTTTGAAATAGGTAGCAACTTCTTATTAAATTAGTCCGCCAATTGTGTATGCAGCCATTTCTTTCCCCAGTCCTTTACTTGGCACTCAGACCTTTCTTATGATCTCTCATGGACCACTGGTTGCCCCACCCCTTGGGAGCATTGTCTGTGGGTCCCTAATGGTGGGCATGTTTGGGGTTCCTCTAGGAAAGAATGGGAGACCTGCACCCACCCCTGATGAAAATAAGTTGATAAAATAGCAGAACCAACAGCGGTCACCCCAGGTCACCTTGTGGTAAGGCCAGCCCTGCATATGGGACAAAACCCTGCTCTGCTTCTCCTTGCTTCACCTCCACCTATGGGACAACTTTCTATCGTGTCCCACAGGAAACCACCATAAAAAGTCTCAGGGAGGAAGCAGAAGGAAGGAGCGTCTACCCAGAAATTTCTAGTGGCTGGGAACCCAGACAGGGGCTCACTTCAGAAGAGAAGAGTCTGAGAAACCAAAGTGTTGGACTGCCTCAGAGAAGAGAAGTAGGAGAGGCCACTGCTGCTGTTAAAATAAAAAAACAACAACATTTTAATAAAAGATCATGATGGAAAGAATTGTGTCATGGAGGCTGCTTAAAGAAGATACGATGGTAATCTTGATCCTGCAAATGCCTACTGCCAGCAGGTGGCTTCATACAGCTTCCCTGTTGGTAGTCCAGTCCATAATTGTCTATCACAGGCTTTCTTGCACATTCTTGTGTTGTTGCAAACAGAGATAGGATTCTGTGTTAGATGGACCACTGATGAGATATCGTTGTATCTATTAGGAGACCTGTATACTGTCTTCCCCAAACTTTATTTTTCAAGACCTTTAGCCCCATGCTAACCTAGGTTTCTTTGAACCATCAAGTCTCTCCCAGTTAAAAAGCTTGATGTCTGGGTTTGGCTACCAATAGAACTGGTAGCTGGTGTTGGGGTTCAGCCAGTGCTGGACATCAGGGTGCCGAGCCAGGACTGGATGCGAGTGGCCAGAAGCAAAGCCTAAATCAAAGATTGGAGCCAGAATCAGAAACCAGAAGACTAGAGCATAGTTAGGAATTCGGCTCAGAACAGAGCAAGGATGAAGAGGGATGGAGGAAGAACAAGGAGGAATTGAAGCAAGGTAGAAGCAGAGCAAAGAAACAAAGAGCAAGGCTGGGGTGGAACAGGAATGGAATTGAGATGAGACACAGGGAGCAAAACTGGAGCAGAGCAAGAACATGCACTAGCACTTTACAAAGAATCCAGGAGTTATCGTATTGTAAAGATTCTTCTTGTCTCCTGCTAGTAGGGGTGTGCACCACACCCCCATGTCATTTTCGTTTTTCATTTTTGTTATTCAAAAATGTAGTTTTCATTATTGTTATTAACAATGTCATTTTTGTCGTCATCATCATTTTTGCTATCGTTTTTTATATCTGTATTGGTATCAGTATTCGTTATCGTTATCGATATCGGCATCGTTTCAAACTGAGATTTTATTTTTGGTGTCAGTATCATTATTGAGTCCCATGCACAACTAATATTTAAAATCTAAAAATATTATCATATTTAAAATATTAATATTTAAAATCTAAGGGAGATGGGAAGTGAAAAGGCAAACTATCTATTATCTAATCTATTATCTATATAACTATTCCTGTTCCCGGGACCCTTGCCGCCTCTTTTCCACCTTTGACTCCCTTCTCAACCCCCCCTGTCCTCCTCCTCCCTCTTCTCTCTCCACTCAGTATCTTGCTCTCTTTTTCACTTCTAAGATTGACAAGATCTGCCTGGATATTGCCTCCAAGTCCTCTCCTCCTATTACTCCCCCCCCTCTCCCCACCTCTCTCCTGTCCTCCTTCCCCCCTGCCTCCCTTGAGGAAATCTCCTCCCTGATCTCCTCCTCCAACCCCTCTACTTGCCCCCCAGACCCCATTCCGTCCTGCCTCCTGACCTCCATTGCCCCCACCGTTACCCCTCTCCTCCTGCACATCATCAACCTCTCCCTCTCTACTGGCTCTGTCCCCTCTGCCTTTTTAAACACGCCACTGTCTCCCCCATCCTTAAAAAGTCCACTCTGGATCCATCTAAACCCTCTAATTACCATCCTGTCTTGCTCCTCCCTTTTGCTTCCAAGCTCCTTGAATGGGTTGTCTACTCCCATTGCCTCGACCTCCTCTCCACCAACTCCTCCCTTGACCCCCTCAAATCTGGCTTCCGCCTCCTTCACTCCACTGAAATCGCTCTTCCTAAGATCACCAACCATCTTCTTGTGGCTAAATCCAACTGCCTTTACTCTATTCTTGTCCTCCTTGATCTCTCTGCTGGCTTCGACACTGTTGACCACTCGCTCCTGCTTGAATCGCTCCACTCCCTTGGATTCCGGGACTCTGTCCTTGACTGGTTTTCCTCCTACCTTTCTGACCTCTCCTAACTCCTCCCCCTCCTCCTCCCTACCCCTCTTGGTCAGGGTTCCCCAAGGCTTCGTCCTTGGCCCTCTCCTCTATCTACACCCAATCCCGAGGCAAACTCATTGCCTCCCATGGTTTCCAATGCCACCTATATGCTGATGACACTCAACTCTCTCTCTCTCTCTCCACTCCTTCCCTCTCCCCCTCTGTTCAAGCTAGTCTCACAAACTGTATCTCCGATATCTCCGCCTTCATGTTTCAATGCCAACTCAAACTGAACATGGCGAAAACTGAACTCCTGATCTTCCTTCCCAATCCTTCCTCTCCCTCTTGCCTGTCAATTACTATTGAGACGTCTCCATCCTCCCTGTCCCCCAAGCTCGCAGCTTGGGCTTCATCTTTGACTCGCACCTTACCTTCAAACCCTACATTGACTCCGTGGCCAAATCTTGCCACTTCTCCCTCCACAACATTGTCAAGATCTGCCCTTTTCTGTCTGTCTCCTCTGCCAAAACTCCCATCCATGCCCTAGTCATCTCACCCCTTGACTATTGTAACCTCCTCCTCGCTGGCCTTCTCCACTCCCACCTTTCTTCCCTCATCTCTGCTGCCAGGATTATCCACCTAGCCCATCACTTTGACCACGTGCAGCCTCTCCTCTTCTCTCCACTGCTGATAATAATAATAATTAAAAATCTATATGTCTATATTATATATCTATATCTAATCTGTACTATATATACACACACACACACACACACACCTGTCTCTTATACACATCTAGATGTGTATAAGAGACAGATATATACACACACACACACACACACCTCATAAATAAATAAATAAAATAAATAAATAATACAATGAGGGCTAAGGAGATTTCTTTCTTCTTTTTTTTTTGCAAGCACCACAGTTCTGTAAATGCAACCTGACAAGCAGAGCTTTCACAGAACTGAGAAAAAAAAGCCTTGTCCTCTCTTTATAAAGGGTTGAGTTGGCCTTCCCCAGAGTCCCCCTGATTGGTTGTGGGAGGCAGCAGGCATTGAGCAATCACAGACTGCCATGAAACTGCTGGGGCCTGCTTGCGCTGCTCATTGGCCAGCTATACATCCATCAAATATTGCTGAGCTGCTCGCCCCTCCCAACACAGGCACAGTTCAAGAGCTCAATCCTGTTAAGACTCCGAGATGTCTGCTCCCTCCTCCCCTCTCCACATTTCCCCTCCAAAACCCAACTAATCTAGCACTAATAATGACAATGATAACGACATTGTCGTTTTAGTTTCTTGTTGTCATTTTTGGTAGCGACAGTGATAGCGATAGCGATATCGTTATCAGTATGCTCGGTTGTCATTTTTGGTATTCTCGGTTGTCATTTTTGGTACTGTTGTCATTATTCTCGGTTGTCGTTTTCATTATTGCAATAACAAAAACGAAAATTACAATTTTCATTATCGTTATTGTAATAATGAAAACTACATGCACACCCCTACATGCTATGGCCTTATATGGCCCAGAATAACCAGCCAATCAGAATTGAGAATAGTAGGATTGTAAAAGTCAGTGGAGCACAAGTTCCGCAACTTTGCTCTGTGTATTTAAGTTCCAGATGGAGTATTAGTCAATAATGTATCTGTGAGCCTCAGTGCAGACACAAAGTCAAGTCCTGCTTTCACACCATTTCTTGGACAGCATAGAACAGTATTTTATTAGCTTCTGAATTAAACCAACAAGCTATTTCAGCTACCAAAGATACAAATTCTGAAGCCTTCACTCAGTATTTACTTACTTTTCTTTCTTAATGTGAGTTTGTCTACTTACAAGACAAACACTAACAGTCCAACCATTCCACAGCAGAGCTAGGCTTCTTGAAAATGAAACGTTGCGGCCCCTGGTCATTGCATGCCAAACACATACTGGATTCATCCAGACTGAGCTCCCATTTATTGCAGTAAAGACAAATAAAAAGCAGGATATGACTAAGTGTAGATGGCAAAAATTAGTCTGGTTCTGATATTTAGGTCGATCACAGTTTTGCAATACTGTTATTTTTTTCAGCTAAATTTTTTCGTGTTTGTTCAGTAAAATGTGATGGGGTGGAACGTAGAATAACTTGATTTTTGGATCCCGGGTTTTACAAATTTTGGAAACAAACAAACATCACACTGCAGGATCATTTGCATTTCACAGTTGCTCCCATTCATTCTGCAGAAAGATTCTTTTTCTGCAATTCTAACCCCTGCTGCCCCATGTGCAGGGACCTGTGCTCACTGCATTGTCCCAATTCCTGTCAATGGAAAAACCACCATAAACATGAGTCCCCAGTGGCCAGTAGGGGGTAAGTCATGCTTGGATAGTTTTCTGCATGTTACAAGACTTGCCCTGACCAGAGGAGCAACGTCTTGAGTGTCTGTTCCAGCAGCCCCATTCCTCCTAGGGAAATGTTTGCTGCTCATCCTGGGGATCAAGAGACACTCCTGCTCTTGCTTCTGCTACACTGATTGTTAGTGCAGAGGTGGCCTAAATAATCAGGGTAGAGAAACCCAATGCACCCCAGAGCACCTCAACTTCTTTAACTTTGCCCTTCCTGTCTTAAATCTTCTTACACAACGTTTGTTGCAGCTGGGCCCACTGTGTCTCAATGAGATGGGGAAGAGACAGGCTATGGGGTTTTAGGCATTGCCTTGTGTCAGACATAAGCTTCTTTTTGCCTGTGTGTTTTAACCAGGCCTGTCCCCACGTAGAAACTAGTGGGATGGGCATAGGATGGTCATACCTTTCCTTTAAAAGAGGACACATGAAAAATACATGTTACAGGGCTGCATTGGTTCTAGTGCAGTCCTGTACCATGTATTTTTAATAGGTGTCCTCTTTTAAAGGGGAGGTATGGCCACCCTAGTTGGGAACCTCTACAAAGTTCTGTTCTCAAAGATTTTTATCCCCATATTATTGAGAGAGACAGTGTGTCTTTTTGGAAAGGAGACAGAACCAGCTCCCAAACCTCTCAAATCCTATGGATTTACACACATCCCTAATTTGTCGGCACACCCCAATGAATGAGACAGGACACCGTTGTATGGATTTAACAGGCCACACCCTTTATTGATCCAAAATCAGTCAAATTGAATAGGGGAGGGGGTGACATCGCCTATTGCAATTCAAGGTCCAGTATCCAAAACAGTAACTCAGTTAAAACTCTAAACTGTGGGGAGGTCTCGATGTATCCTCGATAACCTCGCCCCAACAATAACGTCTCCCCATCATCCAGCTCTTACCACGCGGCCAACGGGGACTTAATCCTTTCGGACTATGAGTAAGGAATTTTGTGTGCCTGACGTTGGGGGCCATACAATGCCCTACCGCTGTTCCAGGTCACCCCTTCCCAGGGACCACCACGCTATGCATGCTACACCCTGCAATTACGTTTGAGCGTGCCTTCCCCATCTCTTAAGGAGATGACCCCTATGCTTACTTACCCTATCATAAATGATACTGACCACCGCCACATAGGGCACGCCGGTACCTTCGGCGGGTCTGGCCCCCCCACCTATCTTAAACACTCCAGCAGCTTATCCTGCAGAACTCTTAAGTAGATGCCATTTCCAGTCAAGGACAGGTGTACACCATCTTGCCTAAATAAATCAAGTTCCCTGTGAGTAATGGTATTATGCCTAATAGTCTCTCCCCCAATTCCCACTAACCATTTCCTAACTTCCCTGTTAATTGACTTCCTTGCTTTATCTATCTTCCCTGGAGGCACCCCTGTTCCCCAACTAACCCTCTCAACCAATTCCGTCCATATTAACCTTACCCCTGGAAATACTCTTTTAACCTCCCACAAGTCCCTTTTTATATTTTTTACTAATTGTACCCCTTTCAAGATTGGTAAATCGTTTTCCCCTAGGTGTACCACCAGAATGTCTGGCCTACTGGCCTGTGCATGCCGAGTGAGTTCCGGGAGCAATTGATGCCACCTCATCCCGCTCCTTCCTTTCCATTCAATCTCCGTCATGGCCGATAGCCCCAACTGGGATCCCCACCTAGTATTCATTGCTGCTTTGGCTGCCCATCGCACCAAACTATGCCCACAGATCCATGTCCTCACTTTCATCGGCTTGCTGTTATCTGCCAAATGGAAACAATCAAAGAATTAGTACTTAATGGACCAAGGAATCTCCCCGTACATACGCGCGATAAGCGTGTGATCTCCATCGGCAGATCGCTTGTATTTCCCTTCCTGGCATGCCCATCCGGGCTGCGAAGGTAGCTGCCCCTATTCTAAATGAGTGTGATCCATAGTCTCCCGGCGATACACCCAGACAAGCCAATGCTGACCGGAGTACTGACACAAACTGGTGCCTAGTAGCCGGTAACCCATTCCCGTGGCAAAAGAATGTTCCCGGGATTGGCGGCCATATCTGCGCATACCACCGGGCCTCCAGGATCGGGCATAACCTGTCATCTCCTGCCTTGGATAACTTCACTAATTGTCCCCTACCTCTCTGATCCGTTTTTGACCTTCGTACCCATAATATAAGTTCTTCCTTGCCTACCTGCACGTCCCCTACCACTAATGCCCTGCCCAACCTGTCTTTAGCTGATTCACTTACCAATTCACTAATCCTAAAAGCCCCGAAAAATGCTATTTTGAACAGTGCTGCAAACATACTTGTTTCGAAGTCGTTATAACAAACCTGGTGAAGTACACCAACAATGCTAACTAACAGGGCAGGGGTAATAGGTAACCTGCCATCAGGGGAGGGTGGCTGCTCCCGGGCCCATGCCTCTAATAATCTGTCGGCGAAAAAACCTCTATCTGGTGCCTGTTGCCCTGCAAGTTGGCTCATAAAAGCTATTGTTGACAGTTTGCCGGCAATAGTGCACGCTGCCAATCCTTTCCTTCTCAATGCCATTGTGAACTTTAACACCTGAGCCTCATGGATAGGGAAATCCATGCTCCATCCCGGAAGAGCACGAAAACGTTGAAATGCTTGAAACGCGCTGGTGCAAGCTGCTCTGGTCCGAACAGCCAAAGAGCCCTGTACCGCGGAGCAGAGCTCTATAATCCAAGGGTCCACATTGCCACAGGCATGGTTTCTGGGATCCGGCTGGCCTGAGGTGCCAGCAAGTGGAAGCACTCCATCTGGAATTGAGAAAGAGCGTCCGTGATCTCATTCTCGAGTCCAGGCACGTGTTTGGCATGAAATAAGATGTTATACCGAAGGCAGGTGATAACTAACACCCGTATGAGCCCCATGACCCGCTGCGAACGTGATGAGAACATGTTAATTATATGAACTACTGCCTGGTTATCACACCAGAACAGTACCGCTCTGTTTGTAAACTGGGCGTTCCACAATTCAACTGCCACTACAATAGGAAATAGCTCCAGGAATGTGAGGTCCCTTGTGATGCCCCGGACCTTCCACTTCTGAGGCCAGGTGGCTGAGCACCACTTGCCTTTAAAATATACCCCAAAACCCAGAGAGCCAGCTGCATCCAAATGGACCTGCAAATCGGCTGCCAGTAGGAGCTGATCCCTCCATACACTAACCCCGTTAAACTCCTCCAAAAATCTTACCCACACCCTCAAATCTTCTTTCATGTCCACATTTACTCTTATGTGGTAATGGGGCAAGGGGTCCCCAGCAAGTTTGTTATACAGGCGGGACATGAATGCCCTACCTGGCGCTATGACCCTGCATGCAAAATTTAAACTCCCCACCAGTGACTGGAGCTGTCTGACCGTGATTTTTTT
>QEPC01012873.1:959188-975730 GCA_003113815.1 Sphenodon punctatus | reverse complement strand
CTGCCTCGAGTGGGTATGTGCTCCCCGCATTCCCTGCAGCATGGTGAGTCAAAGGAGGCATATTCCCCCCCATACCCCACCCACCCTGACCGTAATTGTGGGCCAATGCGGTTCCTTCCTACCCCCAACACCTACCTGTCGGGACCCTGTAATTCGGCACCGATGACACGCCCATCGCATTCCTCTCCGCGAGGGCCCGCTCCAATGCAGCTATCCTCTCCAGGATGTGCGGTTCCTCCCAAACTGCGCCCTCTGCTCCTTCGTTCCCCGCTGGCCTGTAAGTAGACTGCACAGGGGGGGAGGGGCACCCCCTCTTGCCCTTCATTACTTTCGCCCGCACCCCTCCCTCCTGGCCTGGCTCCGTCGCCAACCGCCTGTGTATGAGGGGGGTTGGGCTGGGGGGTATAGTAATCCCTTCTTGCCACACTCTGCCGGGGTGCTGGGGGAAATTCGGCTGCAAAATGGGCAGGGGGAACTATGGGCCTGGTACCCCTCCGGAGTGGGGCTGTACCATCCTGATTGATTTCATGATACCTTGGTTCCCCCACACCTGCCCCCCTGCTTCCTTCACACCTGAAGGCCCTATTTAAGGCCTCCATGACTGGGGCTGGGGGGGGGCATGCAGAGCCATATCGGCCCCTGGCCATCCCCCCACCGTGCTTAATCCCGAGGGGTCAGGCTGTGGGGACTCCCTTCCTCTTCCATCCCCAGGCTCCTCGCCTGATGGCCTCCCCTCCGTTGCGCTGGGCCCAGCACTGAACACCAGTGCCTCGCAGGCAGCGAGGCGCTCCAGAGCGGTCATTGTTCCTGAAGGGGGGGCTGAGCCGACCCCCTTCTTTTTTCTCTTACCCCACGGGCCCACGGGCCCCACATTTTGTGGGTCAGTCCCACTCGCAAGCTCCTCTGTGTTCTCCTCAGGCTGGGCCTCACTCCCAGCCCTCTTTTTCGTTCCTGGTCTGCGGCCACGCTTCTTAGTGCGACCCATGCTTCCAACTATCCTGCAACAAAAAAAGGAAACAGCCGACCGCCACGTGCTCCTCACTCCCCGCGCGGGAGGCCGCTGCTGCTCCGTTCCCTGCTCGTCCTGGACTGAGCAGGGAACGCGTTGCTGTTGCTGCTAACCACCACGTGGTTTACCAGCAGCCTATCAGTGGTCTCTATTCTTCGGGGGCTTGGCGAGGGTTGCCAGGGCAACCCTCGCCGACATGCTCAGGGGGGCCTTGCTACAATGCGCTGCGAGCAGCGCTTCAGGAGGCTCGTTGGTGTCCCGCTCATTTGCTAGGAGCGGGGGAGGGCACGACAACCGCCCCGCCGCCGTTATCAGGCGGAGGGCAAATGTGGGGGTGCCTTTGTTAGTGACAGACTATGAGAAGTCATTCCCAGGTTTTGACCAGTAATGGTAGGTAGGTGGCAGTCTGGAGATACTGGGCATTTGAGATGGGAGCATTGGATACATGGGATTGAATAGCATGGGAAAGTCCTCCAGATTCTTAAGGACCAAACCATTTTGCATGGCATGTAGCCAAATCAGTTTGCATATTCACACAAACCCAGACTTGGGAAAACAGCCACATTGTCAATGTAACCTGTGAAAGAGCCATGTGAGGATGGTTCCACATGTCTAAGTTATTACTATGAATGTGCATGCCTAAACCGGCATGTTTTTGTACACGAGGCCATGCAAACACCAGTCCTGCTACGGGTAACACACAGCCAGGCAACCTTCAACAAGTTGGAGCAATTGTCCACATTTTTCCTCACCCATAGTCAGCATAAGATGTGGATGCTTACTTCTGACTTCCAGTGATCACTGAGATGTGGAAAAATCAGAAAGATAAAACTGGATCTTTCTTTGCTTCTTCACAGACTCCATGATCCAGCAATGACACGCCCTCAGACACTCATGCATGAAAGTGGCCACATCCTCTTCACTCTACTCACCACCCCTCACATCACCATATGTGCCCAGTCCATGCACACTCACGTTCTACAATGTATGATCTTCATGTATTTTCATGTCATGCCCATTATGCATCTCTAACAAACAACACAGAATGCACTGCACCATAGAGCCAATAAAATGCACCCATGGGTAATATGCAGGGATGTAAGTGTAGGTCGGGCTAGTGGCATAGCCTGGGAGTAATTGGGGTGGGGGATCAGTCCCCTACACATTTTCTCATCTTGTAGTTCTAGAAATATGGGGGCAGAGCATATGTGGGTCAGCATTCTCCCAAAGTTACTTCTATGTGGCATAGCCACTCTAGCATAAATAGGCACACATGTTCAAGCAGAAATGCACGTGACATTTTACGCATGTCACTTCATGTGGTGCTTTGGGGAAAATGTAACACGAGGAAACACCCCATGTTGTAAAATACTTCTTCTAGACCATACGATCCCTCAGGCTATGTCCCCACAACTGCCATTACGAACTTGACAGAGAAATCTCAGTAAAAAGCGAGGGTGTGTATTTGATTAAAGAGGAATCTATTTTATGCAACTAAGAAAAAAGAGCTTTAATAGCACTAGAGGCCTGAAAGAGTTAATGAGTTTTCTTTGGGGAAACTTTTTTTGGAAGAGGGGGCACCTCTGAAATTCCAAACTGCAAAAGAACATTGTTCCAGCCCTGTTTAATCCCTGGGCCTAAGTGAACTGAACTTGTGGTTTCACTTCAGGTCCTATCGGTCTGTTTTTCATGACAAAAATCACGTATTCACTACAATTTGTCTCAATTCCAAGATCTGCTGAAACAAAGGAAACATTTGACTGAGATTGGAGACTGAACTACTTTCTTGACCCTCAGGAAGGTACTCCCCAGGCCTTTAGATAAATAACGGCTTTTGACTTCCAGTATCCTCACTCAATCTGTCTTCAGAAACACCACATGTATTTCATTTTAAAGACAGTTTTTTTCCCCTAGATCAGAAGGTTATAATTATGGATCCAGCCCATGTTAACTATAGCCTTTCAGCCATTTTATGCTTTCTCTTGGGGTGGGGGTTAGGAATTCTAGTCATAACTCTTAGTAGCCTCAAGAAAGTTATTTAGCCTCTTTGTGCCTCAGTTATCCTATCTCAAAAATGGCAATAATAATATACTTTATCCAAGTAAATCACTTAGAATTTTACAGATGAAAAATACTATCTAAATATAAAACATTATTAATAATAATACCTAGCCATTCTCCCACTTTTGAAGCTGCATTAGACCTATCAGCATTCTGCTGTCCACAAAATCATACTCACCTTGGCGGTAATCCACAAACCACTTATTCCAGAGGGCTTCAGTGGGACTGCTCTGGTCTGGAGTAAGTGGTTTGTAGATTATCATTAGAAAAACGAGTGAAGCCAGGGGTCAGGATGCACCAAAAGGCTGGAAGTTACACTGGGTATTAATAAATGTCATGCTGACCNAGACGTTCTATGCAGAAGTTCAAAGATCTGGATGTTTAAGATCTGGGTGAGTGATTTAGACACACAAAAAGTTCAGGATGTAACAACAAACAAACAGGAGAAATGTGTGTGTACAAATACTCAATGATTCTTGTGGTCACCTTCCTGGAGCATGCTCACATATTTACAAGCTTGCAGCTCAAGCACTGTACTGCACATGTGGTGACTTGCTGAGGTCCTGGATTTATTGTCTGTCTCTGGACAAAAGCTGAGCAGCAGACATTGGAATGTTGAACTGTACAAACAGAACATGGAGTAGAAGGTCCCTCTGCTTATGCCAAGGTCCAGAGCCACAACAAAGTCAAGGATATCAAGAATAATTTTAAGGTTTCAAAAGACAAGAACCACAGAGGATGAGATGATAGCATGAACATTTTATGAAAACTACTGGCTTTATCTTGGCCTGGAGCACATCTACAGAATCTCATATGATGAATGAGAGAAGAGGGAATCCTGAGAGCAACCTGAGATCCAAAGAACAAAGGCCTAAAAGTCCCTGGATAGTCATATCCAGTTCACAATCCTAGACACCCAATTTGATGACCTAGACTGTGGAGGAGATCCAGATGCCTGAGCAGACTTAGATGTATTGGTATAGCAAGACACCCTCAGCAGAGGAAATTGTTCCTGATGAGAATTGTCATTGGACATGTAGGAAAGTGCTTGTAGTTTGTATGGTGGCATCAGGTTGACAGAAAGGATGGAAAGAGCCACTTGCAAGTTTTCAAAATGGTAGTGACAGAGTTTGTATTTCAAAGTCAGCCAAACATTATAAACAAGAACGTGTGTTCATTGCCTTTTCCCTATTGTCAGCAATGGTGAAAATGCAGTGTATACAGGTCCCTGATTTATACATTTGATTTCTTCCTAAATCTTAGCTGCTTGGTTCTTATTGGAAGGTTTTCCTCTCTGTTCCTTTTGCCATAGATGTGGTTGATGTCCCCATCTCCAATGCCAGAGTGATGCAGCTCAAAATTGTGGCCAAGTTGGGGGAGGAAAAAAATCATCCCTGATAAACCTATCTTTCTTAGACTCAATTACCTTTATTGTATACTGAAAAATAAGCTTTGCTTTATTTGTGTTGCAATGGAATTAACCTTGAATACTTTAACAGTAGAATGTCATAGATAAACTGTAAAATGGAAATGCCTGAAATAAAACAATAGCAGCACATTAGTGGCCCCCAGTGGTTTAATCTACCCTCTGAGTGCAGCCAGACAAGTTTCAGCGGCCTGATCCCTGCCCAACCTCGGGCATGCAGTTGCTACCACCACACTACGAAGCCAGGCAGATGGTTGTGTGGAAACCAGGTGGGCTGGTGGCTGCCCAAGCTGTCACCACAGAAGGGGCGGTCTGTGGCTCTGACCACATGACTGAGCACCCAGCCCTATCCCATCTCCCTTCCACAGCTCAACTGAGATCCTGTCCCCAGTCGTGACATGGCTGCACGCAGCAGGTGACAGCACCCACCAGTCACGACCCCATTGGTGCTCGGAGCATGGTGGGGCAAACGTGGCCTAGGCACACAAGTTGCCCCACCCTGGACAGCTTTATCCCATGTTGGGGTAAATGAACCCTCTGTGACGTGTCCTCAGAATATTTCCAAGGACATGTCATATAGCAACCAGCTTCTGCTACCTAGGCCTGAAGTGAGAGGAGGTGCTCTTATTCCATCGGGAAATACCAAACGTTCAGGAGTGAGGAGGAAATCTACTGACATTTTTTACATTTTCTGTGATATTCTGCCATTTTGGTAGTGTTTGTTAATTTCTGGCATTACCAATAAATACTGTAAATTACCAAAAAATACTGATAATTCTGAAAACTACTGGAAATTACTGAAATGGCAGAAAATAGCAGAAAATCACTTGCAGACATTTTTCATTTCAGCTCTGGTCCCACCACATCAGGGCAGGGGGAACAGCTGGTGGGGACCTGCCACATGATGAACTCTGTGGCCCAGAGGTGAAGTAAGGCTATCCAAGACATTGTAGCCTCCCTACTCTCTCTTGTGACTTCACTCTCTCTGTTTCTCTTTCCCCTGCACCTGTTTTACTTTCCCCGAGGAATTCTGGTGTGGGTGAATGGCTTGCAAGCCTCCCAAATGAAAGGCAAAGAAAAGGTATATATGCTGCAACTATATAATGACATTCAGCACACGAATCAGAGGATGCATGACTGGTGAAAGAGAGCAACAGCATTCATATTCAGAATAGAGAGGGATTGCTACATACTAGATGGAATAATGTAAAGAATGGTGGCAGCATGTGGCAGGGGAAAAAAAGAATAGAATCCTGTGGGAGGAGAGGAAGCATAGCAAGCGGAAGACAAAATGATTCCAGTGATGAAAAAGACTGCGATGGTGGATAACTGTTCAGTATCTACAGGTACTGTCACCTATATGACATTCAGAGTTATCAGCCTTTTTCAGTGCTGTGACTAATTGAAAACACTGTATTGGCATAACTTTGGGCTAAATGTTAAGGGGGTCTTGCTGGGTCCACCTGTGACCCAGGGAAGCCCTGCTCATATGACCACATCCTGTCCCAGAAGTCTCCAGCAGCACTGAAATAATGTGAACACTAAACTGATAGATTTGAAACTGTAAAAGAAGTTTGTTGCTGTAGAAGGGTTTGCGATTTCAGAGTTTGCATGTTCCTAGTCTATTCCATTTACAGTGTTTCTGTCATTAGGGAGGCACATCAGGTCTGCCTTGTGGGTTTGTTTTCCCCTCCTTCCGGAAGTCACAGTGATACAGCTTTACTTCGCCCAAAAATGTTTTGTCCTGCAAATTAAATCAATCAAACTAAAAGTAATGGGACTCAATTCAGTTAGCCCATTTCCCACTCCTTCTTCCTCCCATTGAACCCTACATGAAGCAAAGAGCTGCTGGAAGTTCTTTGAGACTCAAATTTTGGGTGGGATATGGACATTCACCACCACCCTTAATGTGTGAGGAGGGCGATGCATTTCTTCTATCCACCCCTGTACAATTATCCCCATGAAGCAATACAGACCGGGAAGTACCTTACATCTCAGCTAACCATGTCTAAGCCATTCCACCACACAGGACAAAGAAAAAAGCTATGTCCCAGAGTAAACCAATCCATAATATTTTATGTAAAAATGAACTCCAGACTGGGAGTTGCACTGAGTATACCAAATGTCAGGAGAGGTAGACACCTCACTACATAAGAGTGAAATTGCTCATGAAATCATGCTATCTCTAATCTGGCAGATTGCCACAGAAAATAGGACAAGAAGACAGGAGGCTTAAACTGCAGCAATGTAGATTTAGGATAAATATGAAGGGAAACTTCCTAACTATAAAAACAGTTGGGCAATGGAATAGGGAGGTTGTGTAATCTCTCCCTCACTGGATGTTTTCAAAAGCTGTCTGGCCAAGCATCTGTCTGAGATGCTGTAAGTGCAGAGTATTCTGCTTTGAAACAAAGAGTTGGACTTCGTGGCCCTTGGGGTACTTTCCAACACTACAGATTTACAGTTGTTATGATGATGATGATGAATATATTGAACCACTATACAGCAGAAAGAAAACACCCTGTTATGCATCTTACTGTTATGCTCAGGGCGGGCCTTAGAATTTGTGGGGCCCTGGTGGCCCCTTCCCAATTGAGGGCACCATCTGCAGAGACCTAAAGGTGGTTCTGTTTGAGTTCCCCACACTTTTCCTTGGTCAAAACAGGGGCCACTGAGGGTGACCTGGAAAGAGCAGGACCTAGGCCATTGTCCCAGGTTGCCCTGTGGGTAAGGCCAGCCTAGGGCCGTTTTCAGATGAGCGCGGCGGCGCCCATGCTTGTTTTCAAAAAAGCCGGCAGCCTGTTCCACACGAGACGCTGCCGCCGAATACGTGCATGCGCGGCCGATGCGCATGCGCGGCCGACGCGCATCCATTTCCGGCCGCGTATGACCAGCCTCGATCCTGTCTCTTATACACATCTAGATGTGTATAAGAGACAGGTCTTGTGTAGAACAGGATGCCGGCTTTTTTAAGAAACAAGCGCGGGCGCCGCCGCGCTCGTCTGAAAACGGCCCTAGTTATGCTGCTCTATATACACTGTGCTGTTTTACATTTTCCAAGCTAACTTGAACACTGCAGATTCCATGTTGCAACAACATCTGATTGTTTTATACCCAGGAGGAGATTTCGTGTCTTTTTAATGGTACAAAATCACAAACCATGAAAGAGATTTCCTCAGCAATATGTTCACAGCATCTTTTGTGTGTTTAGGGGACAGCTTCAGCATGCAACTCACAGCAATGCTGACCAAAGCTTTGCCCAGCCAAGGGATAGAGTATGTGGTGACTTCTTTAAGTCTAGATGTCACTGACTGAGTGCCCTGTTGCTCCCCTTCTCAGGAGAAAATAAACATGAGAGGGTTGGGGTAGCAGGAATTCTCCATGCGATTCCTTTCACTGATTTTCTTTCATTCTTCCATTGGTGATGATGCACCTTCCTCAACTCTTCTTTCTCTCAAGCATTAAATTGAATCAGGAGGCTTAATCTTGGACACCAAAGCTCCCCCAGAGATGTTTCACCTTTCAAGGATTATGTTGGAGACACACAGTGGTACTAGGGGGGGTGCAATTAGTTTAGGTTTTTTTAGTTACTAAAACGAATGGAGCCCCAATCATTTAGTAACTAAGGACACAAAAACGAATGAATAAGCAAACAACATCAATTTGTTTTCATTTGTTTTTGCATTAAAACATTTTTTAAATGATCACTGCACCTACACAAAATGGACTGTTCTATGCATGTGTGCCCTTTTCTAAAATGAGGGCGACAGTGTCCGTGCCCTTTTGGAAAAGGGCAGACAGTCTGCACATGTGCAAAATCGACACTCCACATGTGCAAACTGGCTGCCCTTTACCAAAAACGTGGTAACACTGCCGCCGCCATTTTGGAAAAGGGCAGCCAGTGCGCATATGCACAGTGGCCATTTTGTTCATGTGCAGACCATCTGCCCTTTTCCAAAGTGGTGGTGACACTGCCGCTGCCATTTTGAAAAAGGGCACACGTGCAGAATGGTCTGGCGACCGTTTTGCACATATACAGTGATTCTTTCTTTCTTTCTTTCTTTAATTTATTTTAATACTTAAAAAAAATAAATTACAAAAATGAAAACGAGTGTATTTTATTAAATAAAAATGGACAAAGTCTCTTCTGCACACCCCTAAATTGTACTTCAGTTCTATGAATCCTTCCATGTTTTTCCTGACTTCTTGACTGTGAGCCTCCTCCCTCCTCACACAAGTGAGAGGCCCTTACACAACAGGCCCAGCCCTTAGCATTTTGACACCCTGCAAGTAATAGGGTTTGTTCCTCTCTTTCAGAACCTGTCAAGTAAATTCACCCAAGCAGCCTTACCTAGTTCTCTGGGGGCTCAGGTCTGGTGTTGGTGCTGCTACTGCTGGAGGGGGAGTGGTGCTTTTATGATGCTGCGCTAGAACCCTTGGGGTCAGTCAGAACAGTGGCTGTTGCAGGCTGCAGTTGCATTCTGGCACTATGTGAGCCCAGGCTCCCAGCCCTTTGATCCCCCTTAGCTTGTTCCGAGCTGCTTGAGGGAATGGAGCCCAGTATGTGTGGGAAAGCAGAAGCACCTGCTCACAATAACATGGCTCTATTGGGTGGGGACATAAAGGAATGACTGCTTTGGAGCCTTGAGCTTAGCTGCCACAGCCTTGGGAGCCCACCACAGTGTCTGCAGGAGCAACAGCAGTACAGCACCAGGCAGAAGTGGGACCTCCAGTGCTGCTGCCTGTGACCAAACAGGAGTATTGCCCCTAGAAGACCACCAGGGACTAGGGTGACCATAATCCCCCCACCTTTAAAAGAGGACGCTTATGAAAAATGCATGGTGCAGGGCCGTACTAGAACCAATGAAGCCCTGCACCATGTATTTTTCATAAGCATCCTCTTTTAAAGGGGAGGTATGGCCACCCTACTGGGAACCCAACTGTCCAGTTGTAAGCTATCTCTGCTTCTCTAGCTTTAGGAGGAAATTTTCCATTGGGATGAGAAATTCACAGAAAACATGGAGCAAATTGAGGGTCCCTTTCATCTTTAATAGAGAGCTTTGGTCAACTGAGATTACAAGTATCCTGTTGTAGAGCGCTGTATTCTCTCTAATCAAGATAGATCCTAGGATATTAAAGAATTTTTCTGTGGGCTATATTCTCTTACTCAGTTTGGGGTAGACTGGTCACATCACATTGCAGAAAACCAATGGCAGCACTAGAACCAAAGATCACTCCCACTACCTTACACTCTTCTCAGTATCTTATTGGCATATAAAGTTGATTTCCTCCTTCATCCCCTGAGAGAAAATGAATCTGTGTTCATTTTTAGTTATTTCTCTTTGAGGTCATTGGAACAGTGATGTAGGTAGGTGCCCCTGCTCTTTTCACAGGTTAATGATAATTTCTTTTGGGAAGAAAAAAGTCCTCACTGTTTACCTAATTGTGCAAACAGAACAAGAGCTCTTCGTTTCTTCAAGGAGACATACCTTTCCAGCTTCCAAAGCTCATAAATAAGACAGGCTAGCGAGCCGCCAGGGAAAGGCAATCTCTTGCTCATAAATCACTAGGTAAAAAGATACTGTATATTTCTAAAGCTAATATTTCCCATTAGGGACTCCGGGAATCCAAAAATCTTTCTACGTACATTTACAATGATTAATTACTTGCAAAAGTCTAAGTAGGTGATGGCGGTGTGAGAGAGCATGTATTTCTTCTGAAACAACTCATTTAATGGATGATGTCTAGATTTGTACCCCTTAAATGGGACAGGGCTCTAACTTTGTTTCATTATTATGATGGTGATGGCATAGAGAACTTCCTTGTTCCTGTGGGTGCTGCAAGGGCTAATGTAACTGGGAACAGGTGCATCTGCAACAGTACTGAGTGGAGTATTTGGATACCTCTCTGAAGACACCCCCTCCCCCATTACACTAGGTATAGAACTCTACCTATGTGACCCTGCTATTGAGTTGGATTGCCTCCACTTAACATCTTCACATAGGGAGGATGGGGTAAGAAGAGACATGTCATCACTTCCCCTGTCATTGTGCAATCCAGAGGTCTTCATCTTCAGTATAATATTCCTCCATCTTCTGTGGCGGCTAGGGGGGGCCTGCTGTTGGTCAGCTCAAGACCTGACTACAGTTGGATTAGGTAAAGCTCCAAATGTACTGCAAAGTCAAGGGCTGTGTGTAATCAGAGGATGTAGACTCCAGAGAACTGAACTTCTGTGTTACCAGGCCTGATCCAAGCCAGACTACAGTGACCAGAGATTGTACCATTTTACAGATATTCAGTAGTGTGTGATGAGTTTGATTTTCTCAGGCCCATTCCCTTTCACGTCAGTCTTAGCAGAGAGAGAACTTGGCCAAATTTTTATTTTATTTTTTATTTTATAGATTTTTATACCGCCCCATCCTGCAATGCAGCTCGGGGCGGTTATGAGATCTGTGTTTGCTGCTCAGCCATCTCCTGCCTGCGAAAGGTGTTCCCTCTACATCAGAGGTGACGTAAATTGGTGGCCAGCACTGAAGAAAGCTCGTTGGCTGCTGTCTGCTGTTTCTATTTTGTGAATTCTGTAATTCTAGAGAGAAAATGCATATTTGAGACAAATACTGAATTTATTGAATTCAGTATATTTATCTTCATACTAATGAAGTGAAGAGGAAGAAATATTTACTTCCAGTTCCCACTTCATTTACAGAACCAAATATTTGATTCATTACTTTCACTAGGGTTAGCTTGGTTACTTTGCTTATGTTGTTGTTTTGCGTTCAATTATTTGTTTGTTCATTTATTTGGCATTTTGTTAACTTCTGTAGTACTATTTAGCAGTAAATAAAATAGTACTAAGTAGCACTATGTCATACTAATGAAGTTAACAAAGTACAGAAGAAACATATATGAATGAATGAAGTAAACAAAGCAATCAAACTAACCAAACTGAAATTAATCAACTAAACTGCTATGCAAATAGTTTGGAAATTTGATCATGTGACAGAAAGTGCAAATTATGAAGCTGAGCCAAGGTCCACAGGGCTGGTGCACACAATGCACACCAGGTGCACAAATGCAGCACAGTATGCACTGGCTGATGCTGGGCTGGAAAAGCAGCTCAAAGCCTTTCCCCTCCTCCCATCTCAGGGAAGAGAAGGTGGATGAGGCTTGGAGCGTGATCCACCTACGTGCCAGTGCTGGGAAACCGCACTGGCGGATGGCCCTGGGGCCCTGACAGCAACAGCACCACATCCAGATCCACTCCCAGACAGAAGGGGGAGGTGGAGCAATGGTGCTGAGCAGCCATAGAGACACAGACACCGGTCACCTGGAGTCCCTGGAGCTGCTGCGCCCCCACCCTGCCAGCCCCCGAGACACCCAGGGTGTGAGAGCCCTGGCTGGTTCCACGTGAGACCTGGCAGAATGTGGAATAGTATGGGAGGGGCAGGGCCCCAGGGAGGACTGTCCAGGGTTCTCACACCCTTGGTGTCTCAGGAGCTGGCAGGGCGGGGGTGCAGCGACTCCAGGGACTCTAGGTGGTTGGTGCCTGTTTCTCTATAGCTGTGCGGGCCTTACTCCTGCTCCAAGCAGGACTAAGTCTTCGCCAGCATGCCTTCTCAATTTTCCATGGTGGGGGGAGGAGGCTGTCTCATGGTGGGGTACCCCAGTGGGGTGACCACTGCCCCCCACACCAATGGGGCATGCCCAAGGGATAGGGAACCCCTTCTGTAGGCTGTTCCCCCTTCCTTACCGCCTGCATGGGGTGTGTGGCCATCTGGTTGGTGGAACCTGCTTCCGCTGACGTTAGCACACTCCCGTTCCTGGCCTCTTGCTGCTCCTCAGCCCTACGGCCAGCACGAGGCCTTATGTTGAGGCCCTTTGCACTGGTGGCAGGGCATAGCTGGTAGGGATGTGCGAACGTAGTTCGGAAGTTCGAAGTTCAGACCGAACTCAGTCCGTTCGGATGACCGGACCCGGACCCGAACCCGAACCTGAACTGACTGAACTGAACCCGATACCCAACTCTGAAACGACCTAACAGTTTGGTCGGTTCGGCTCACGTTCGGATGGTTCGGGTGGAAGAAACGTGACCAATGAGTGACCAGCTGACCACTGCCTGACCCAGTGGTCAGCTGAGGAGCAGACTTCCAGGCACCAAGGGTGGAGAGGCTGGCAGTAGCAGCTAGCCTGCCCAATCACCATCCCTTTTCTCCTCAGACCACTGGCTTGGCAGGCTGCGATTGGCCACTAGGCTGTACGGAGCCAATGGGGCTTGTGGTGAGGCAGGCACAGCAAATAACAAAACTCATTGCCCTCCCCCCTTCCCAACACCTTCTGAACTAGTTACTGTTCCTGACAACAGGCATTTTCAGAAGGCTCCCTCTTACCTCCATATTATCAGTTATTTAGATTAAATTAGATGAATTTAGGTGTTATTTTTATTTTTTACCCCTCCCTGTGTTCTTCTTCCCCCCTCCATTGAATCCTTTCCCTCTCCCTCTATATATTCCATTCCTGATTCCCTTCCCCTCTTTTTGGATTTATTTAGAGAAGGATTATTAGATTGTATTAGGTTTTATTTCAGTTTTGTACCCCTCCCTGTGTTTGTTGTGTCCCCCCCCCCCAATCGCTGTGTAATATTAGATAGATAGATAGATAGATAGAGTTGTTAGCTAATATAGATAGATAGTAGTTAGCTTAGCATAGAGATAGATAGAGATAGTGTAAGTTCAGTTTTGATAGAGTGTGTTTCTAGGACTTGGCCTTTAGATACAATATTTAGTTACATAGATTTTAGAATAGTCAGTTAGAGTTAGTGTATATATATTAGAGACAATATTTGAATATATATATATATATATTCAATATTTTATATTCAATTTTTATTCAATATATATAATCTTTGTGTGCTGCTGTGCATTCTTTGACTTGGAAGACATAGAGAAGGGAAGGAGAGGCCAGTCTGCTGCCCATAAGACAGGCAATGTGGCACGTGGGAGACATGGTAGGGGTAGGGGCCATACTAGTAGAGTGGCAGCAGGCAGCAGCAGCCCGAGCACATCACCATGCCCCAAACTCCGCAGGCCTGCTTTAGGGCAGCAACAGCTTCAGCAGCTCTGGGTTGCCTCCTGGCAGTGCCCTCCACTGCCACGTAGGGCACTGGAAGACCTGCAGGACATGAGGCTGTGGCTGTCTCTGCTGGTGCTGGAGCAGGTGCTGCTTCTGATGTTCCTCCAGGGCCACCAATGTCGTCCATTGTCAAAGCAATCCCCAGCAGTCCACAGCTGGTGGATCCCACCCTGGCTGCTAGAGGCAGGGCAATGGCAGTAGGGAGAGGAGTAGCAGCAGCAGCAGCAATAGCAGTTTTAGAGGAGGGCACAGGGAGAATGACAGCAGCATGGCAGGCAGACAAGCCTCAGGGTCTCAATACTCCCCTTCACAGGACTTCACAGTAATTGAGGACAGTGAAGCAGAACTTGACACTAGTGCTGCAGAGGAGATGTCTGGATCTGAGGCGATGGCTGTCCCTCCTCCCAGAGCTGTGTCATCGTCACCACCAAGTTATGCCCCTCCTCTATGGTGAGGGAGTGGGTCACGCCAGGTGCAGCCTTCACCAAGGGATATGTGGTGACGAACAACATGGCCAATATACTCAAGGCAGTCGATGACGGAAGCTTCACCAGCATCCCTTGCGCCACACACACCCTTCAGCTGGTGGTCAGGAATGCTCTGGGCTTGGGGGATAAGGGGATTGGGGCAGGCACCCTTAGCTCCCTGATCAGGGGAGGAAACTGGTGAGGTTCTTCAACTGGAGTGTGAAGGGAAGCGAGCTCCTCCGGGAGAAGCAGGCCGAGCAAGGCTCCCCAGGGCACCAGCTGGTCCAGGATGTGGCCACCAGGTGGAATTCCACTTTCCTGATGCTCAAGCAGCTTCTCAAGCAGAAAGCTGTCTTGCATCTGGTTGAACTGGTGATGGACAGTGGGGCACCTCAAGGGTTTAATGGGGCAGAATGGGAGATCCTTGCTCACACCATCTTTGTCCTGAGACCATTCCTGGCTGTGACGGAGACTGAGAGAGCCTCCATCACCACCCTCAGCCAGGTTACCCCTCTGATTCATAGTCTGCACAGGAGGCTGGGCGAGATTCTCAGTGGGAGGGATTGTGGCCCTGAGGGCAGGAAGCTGGCCTGTGAGGTGCTTGACCTGGCACTGAAGCTGAAGGTAGGGCTGAGGGCACATTTTGATGAACTCCTGCAGTGGGAGCAATATGTCCTCTCAACCATGCTGGATGGTCAAGGGCAGTATGGCACACCAGACAGCACTCTATGGCCTCCGGAAGGGTGTCCTGGTGGAGAGGGTCCGGGAGGCAGAGCGGGCTCTGGAGAGTGCACGGCGGCAGCAGCAGCAGGAGGACAACCCTCGGGATGGTGCGAGTGGAAGCAGCCACCCCTCTCACCCAGCTGGGTTTATTCCTGCCCCCAGCTCTAGTGGTAGCAGCACCAGCAGCAGCAGCAGAACCCCTATTGGTAGCAGCAGCAGAAGCAGTTCTGCGTATGTGCAGGCCATTCTGGGGAGCATGGTGCCGTGCACAATAGGCCAGGCAGCGTGGCTGAAGGCAGTGGTGGGGATGGTGCCCAGGCAGAGCAATGAGAGGGAGTACGACGGCACCTCAGCAGCCATAGAGACCTACCTTGAGGAGGAGCCCTGTAGCGATCCCAGCAGCAATCCCTTGGCCTACTGGGCTGGCAAGGTCAACATGTGGCCGGCCCTGTTGAAAGTGGCTAAGGGTATCCTGCCCTGCCCACAAACTAGTGTTCCCAGCGAGCAGGTGTTATCCACGGCAGGGGACATTTGCTCCCTGCATCGGCTGAGACTGGGGGAAAAGTTGGTGGAGCAGTTGCTCTTCTTGAAGGTGAACCTTCTGCTGCTGGGATTCCCCGAGCTGCCCCTGGACAAGGATTGATGGTTCAGTGGAGCACGCCATCCCATGCCAGGGGCAGTCTTGGAATGGGGCTCCGCCTCCTCAGTCTGGGCTAGGGCTACTGCTGCTGTGCTGCTGAGGTGCTATCCCTCCCTCCTAATGCCTGGCACCCACCCTGCCTGCCTCTCTCTCTCTCTCTCTCTCTCTCTCTCTCTCTCATTCTAGATAGCCTCGGCCGCCTTATCTGACTGACCTCATGTCACAGGGTGGCATTGGGAAACACACTGTAAGCCTGTCAGCCAGCCTCTGGCTAGATGATCTCGGCCCACCTAAGTATGTGACTGGCTCTCTCTCACGTGCACGCGCTGCACAGTCTTCACCAGCCTATCTGAGTGCCCTTCCAAGGACCCAGCCTACCTTCCCTACTGCCTCTCATGCCAAGGTGCCTGTCTGGCTACCCAGGTTCCCCCAAGCTCTATGCCTGCCCGGCTACCCAGGTTCCCCCAAGCTCTATGCCTGCCCCAGCCCAACTGCCCGCCTCTCATGCCATGTTGCCTGTCTGCCCGTCCAGGTTGCTGCCTAGCTCAAAGCCTGCCTCAGCCCAGTTTCCTGCTATCTGCTGGTTCGTGGGTGCTCTGCTCTTGCAAATCCAAATGTGGCCACGCAATCCTGCTGCTGCCATCTGCTGCTGCATGGGAGCTCTTTCCTGGCAAAACCTACCCTCCTGGCTCAGCTCCATGGGTGCAGCGCACAGGCAAATCCTGCCAATGCTGTCTCTGCTGTTCCCCAGGTTCTCTACCTGGGCAATCCAAAGTCTGCTCCTGCTGCCAATGCTGCCTCTGGGCAATCCAATGGCTGCTGCTGCTGCTGCTGTTGCTGCTGCTGATGCTGCTGCCGCCACCAATGCTGCTGCCAATGCTGCCTCTGCTGTGCCACTGCATCTAGCCCTAGGACCACCCTCGGGGTTATGGGGATGTCATTCAGCTCAAAGAGAGCCATCATTCAGCAGCATCAAGAAACAGCCACTCCAGCTCTGGGACCCACCGTCAGGGGTCTGGGGCCTATGTTACCGGCAGGGAGGGCTGTGCCACTGCATCCAGAAGCTGCCACTGTATCCCTAGGACTC
>QEPC01012873.1:920912-944455 GCA_003113815.1 Sphenodon punctatus | reverse complement strand
TGTGGCTTACAATCTAAAAGACAAGGAGGGGGAGACAGGGAGGGGGGACAGTGGGAAAGACAGGGGAGAAGACAAACAAACATTCAAGCGGATGCGAAGTCTCAGGTGTGTGTGCATGGCTTGGTTACAATCAGGATGGTTGCAGCAGTCTGCAGAGGAGGGCAGACAGTAAGTATATGGGGAACAACTAGCAGGCATTGGGAAAGGTGGCGAGGAAAAGGTGGGGTCTTGAGGAGGGATATGAAGGAGCGGAGGGAGGGGTAAAGGCGGATGTGGGTAGGGAGGGAGTTCCAGGCATGGGGGGGCAGAGAGGGAGAAGGGTCGAAGGCGGTTAGGTGAGCAGGAGAAACGAGGGAGAGTGAGGGAAGGGACAGCGGAAGAGCAGAGAGCACGAGCAGGATTGCGTAGGGAGATTAGGTCCAAGAAGTAAGGGGGAACTTGGTTGTGCAGTGTTTTGAACGTGAAAACCAGGAGTTTAAACAGGATACATTCAGGAATGGGGAGCCAGTGGAGAGAGAAGAGGAGAGGCTGCACATGGTTGAAGTGACGGGCAGAGTGAATGACCTTAGCAGCGGAGTTTTGGATTGAGATAAGGGGGGAGAGATGAGAGCAAGGGAGGCCAGCGAGGAGAAGGTTGCAATAATCGAGGTGAGAGATAACCATATAACTTTTATTAACTTTTATAAATATAACATTTATTAACAAAACAACAACAACAACATTATAAAACAAAAACCATACATTTTAAACTAGAAACGAAACTTATCTCTACTCAGTCTTTGAGCCTGACCCCCAGAACTTGGGGGAAAGGCAGAAGGGGTACATGGGAGCTAGGGGCAAGGGGCATCACACCCGCCAGCATTTCGTAGCTGTATTGAATGGCATATTCAACGGCCCCTGCCATGGCCACCTGCCACTTGGAGACCGACTGGCGAAAGAGTTCCAGGTCGGCCATCTCAGTGGAGACGTACTTGTAGATGTACTGCGAGTATGCTTTCACCTTCTTTTTGCGTACCTCGACCGCCTGGAACCGTTCCACCAGTTGGTTCTCCATGATGACTTCTTGCTGCTGTAGGCCAGCCACAAAGTCCCGGGTGGGTCTCTCCACCTCAGCCCGAAAGGCCCTTGCTGCAGAATACTCCCTGGGCCTAGGAGACTCCACATCAGAGTTGGAGGAGGGAGAAGGGCTTTGATGGCATCTCTTTCGGGTTACCTTCCCTCCCTTCTTCTGGTGCTGATTGTCCAGCTCCATGGCCATGCCAGAGTCCTGCAGCCTAAGCCTAGTCACCTTCTGGCCATGGAGTTTCTCAATATGGGTGATTAGCTCCAATTTGGTCCTCTCTCTGGCCCTCTTAAATCTTTTGCTGCATATCTACATAAAAAGATAGGAACATAAGAAGTGCCATACTGTGTCAGACCAATGGTCTGTCAAGCCCTGCCTGGCACCTGAATTCTGTCTCCACAAGTGGGTGGGTGGCCAATCTCTCTCTGCAGGGGACTTCCTAACAGGTCATAGGGCAATATATTCCCAGTTATTCCAGCCCCCGTGCCTTACCGTGCAGATGGCTTATTTGTAACCCTTCTCATACCACCGCCAGCCATCGGACCTTGTCTGCCTGCTGACTGGGGATGGCACTGGTGACCTCCACCTCGGTGTCATGCGCACACTGGCACCAGCGCTCGCATCCGATTCCTCATCCTCTCTGAAACAGGAACACATAAACAACACCTAAGTAATATCATGCATTTATGCAGTTGTCTCTAGTTCTCCCTCCTTGGTGTGCTAGGGATGGCAACGGGAGATGGTGACCCTGGCTGGCACATGAAAATCCAAAAGACCCTTGCCAGCATGTGCAAATCCTGCCCTCCTTGGGGCGCTAGGGATGGCAACTGGAAAGACCCTTGCTGGCACGTGCAAATCCTGCTCTGCTTGGGGTGCTAGTAGCGATGGCAACTGGAAAGACCCTTACTGGCATGTGCAAATCCTGCCCTCCTTGGGGCACTAGGGATGGCAACTGGAAAGACCCTGGATGGCACGTGCAAATTCTGCCTTTATTTGGGGGTGCTAGGTAGGGATGGCAACTGGAGAGTGGAGACCCTTGGTAACCTGGCAGATGTTTGGGTGGGGGTGCTCATGCTCATGCCTGACTGCTGGATGAGCCCCACACACTACATTACCCTCTCTATCTGTGGCAGACATCTGCTGTCACCTGCTGAGGCCCACTTTTTGTGCCTTACTGCCCACCAACCATGCATCCACCCGCATGCCAATGAGCTCACTCTAAAGGATAGTATTCTTCTTGTCCTCAAAGTAAAAAATAAGTTTACAAACCTAGCAGGAGTGGCAGCACCTCCTGTGCCCACCGACTCTTGGTCCTCCACCACCAAAGGTCCAGCAGCGGCAGGAACCTCTTCCTCCTCCTCCACCAGCACCAGGACGCCACCTTGGCCTTCCCCCAGGCCCGACACTTAATCTGCACCCTCTTCATTTTTTTTTCAAACAAACACACAGCCAAACAGCAAACAGTCACCCACACCAACTCACCAACCAGCCAAACCAACACAGTCAAACCAACAATACACAAAACAGCCAAAATACACCAAAACAGAACCAAACCCCCAGCCAGCCACACACACATACACACTCTCCCCACACAAGCTCCGCATGCACTCGAATTTCTGGTTTCCGGCTTCCATCACGATCATGGGACCACGCGACAGCTAGACCGAAACCGATCACTGAATGGCTGAACTGAACCGAACACCACAGAACCAAACGACCGAACCCAAACTCAGCAACTGAACCGAATGACCAAACCGAAGCTCAGCGACCGAACTGAACGACCCAATGACCGAACTTCCGAACCGTGATCTTATCGCACATCCCTAATAGCTGGATCATGCTCTTGGCATGTTTCTGTGGTTGAATGGCTTAGAAGAAGGAGAGGTAGGGTTGTGGTGCAGGACTTGTGGTGGCATAGTTGGGTTGCAGCATGGTCAGACGTGGCACCATGTGTGCACTGTGTATGAATGTTGAACCTGTGCAGGAACTGCATTAGTTTGGTCTCTGCATTGCATGCACACAGACCATGGATCAAGGATTATATTTGTAAATATGAAATTGCATATTCATTTCAGCCTCAAATTGTACCTAAACCTTTTCCAGCACTAAATTTATGCATTTACATAAAAGGGAACTTTCTTCTCTTTTAACCCTTTGTTTTTAACATGCCTAGTAATCTACCTTAAAGTTCTCTCACTGATGCTGCATGCTCTCATTTAATGCTTTTGACATTTAAAGACATTTAAAGCTATTCCTTCTCAAGTGCATTCACCCTCTTCTCTCAGTCTGTGGTGATTACTTATAGAACATCCGGCGTGTGGGTTCTTTTCCCCTTACTGTTGTCATAACAAGAAAATCCTGAGAAAACAGCAAGGAAATACATGCTGTAAATAGCAAAAATGTCTACTATTTATTTATTTATAAAAGAGGATGATAAAATGATATTAATGGATGAGGTCTCTACAAAAAGAACACTTTTTAAAATCAGCTTTATATACCACAAGCTATTCTGGATTCTAGAAATATACACAGATGCTGCTTTGGGTAGAAAGGAATTAAACTTTATTCCAATGAGGCTAGAACATTATTGGAAGTCAATTCAGATTCTATGTTGAGCTCCTTGGAAAAAGGCTCCATCACTAAGAAAGTACAGTGCCAGATAGTGGCTTCTTCTTGAACCTGAAGCCTGACATGACCTAACTGATCACATAAGGTCTGGACTGGAACAGGCAGATTGTCTCCCTGAAAATCTCAGACTTGGGTGAGAGAGGATTGTGCCTTGAAGAACTCCATGATGTTATGGTGTTTTGAAGGCACCATGAAGGCAATTAATAGAAAACAATTAATTACTAGCCTGCTCATAGTAGACTTTTACATATTTGAAACTCTGACATCTCCGCACAGACTTCTCTTCTCCAGGCTAAATGTTCTCAGTGTTTTTGACTGTTCCTCACAGGTCTTACATTCTAAACGTTATCATCTTCACTGATGTCCTCTTGGTCCTCTTTAGTTTGTCAACTTTCCTTGATGTGAAAGGTCCCAAACGGGCAGCAATATTCCAGTTGAGACCTGGCTAGTGCTCAGAAGAGCAGAACAGTTAATGTGATGATGTTCCACACTGTGATTTGTTGATGGGATGTCATGAGATTGTGACAGCTGAGGACAAACTGACAGAAATGACAAGTTTACTGGGGACACACGAATTGTGCCAGTTAGATGAAGCACCTTCTTAGATGTCTTTTACAATCTTACCCAAATGGGTACATTGGTATCCTTAGTAGAGTTGAAATGAGTAACTACAAAAAGGGGTATATCCGATTAATTTCTGGTACCCCAAATGACCCTACAACACCAAGTACTGATCGGTACCCGATTACAACCAGATTCAGGTACCTGATGTTCCGGAATGTCAACTTGCCGTATTGATTTTTGTACTTCCATCCTGATTTTTCAACTTCCAACATCAATTTTTTTGTTTAGTTTTTTGTTGTTGTTTCTGTCCCAGAAAGTCAACTTCTTAGTCTCAGTTTTTTTGTTTTCTATACCATTTCCCCCTTCCCCCCTGATATCCCAATATACAAATCAGTAGTTGGAAAATTGAAAAATCGATACAGGAAGATACCGATTTTTTGAGTATGTGGGTACCAAATCGGTACCAGGCAGCCCATCGAGGACTCAGTGTGGTACTTGAAAATGAAAGTATTACCCATGGGTACTAAATTAAGTAGCCATTGTAGCTCTAATCCTGGGTATTGCTTTGCACTACAGTATTCCACAGGCCCAGCTAGAACCGAGGTACCATTGTGCTGCAGATGAGACAAGAATTATAGGCAAGCCTGGCCACAGAGCGTACAATCTATATAGGACCAAGACACTAGAAATAGTAAATACCAATGAGGAATGAGCGAGAGAGACAGGAATCAGGGTGGTGATGACAGGGACAAAAGGAAGAATACATCAGATATTTTTAAAATATGTATGTCAGATCGTCCCCAAAGACGTCTGACTGAAATAGGAATGATATCAGAAAAGTCTTAGCCCAGTGGTTCCATTATTATTATTATTATTGTTATTATTGTTATTATTATTATTGTTGTTATTATTATTATTATTATTATTATTATTATTATTATTATTATTATTATTATTGGCAACATTTTGAGACTTTTATATATTTTCATGACCCCAAGGTAGCAACAAAGACATGCAAATATTAACTGGGCTAATATTTGCCATCTTCAGATGCCATCGCTTCACTTGAGGCCCGAACTCCTTACTCAGTTTGAGAAGCTCTGCCATATCCTTCTACATGACAACATCTTACTAGTAATGCTTTTTATTTAGACTGAAGATAAAGCATTTCGCTATTCATCTGCACTACAGTGGAGGCAGTAAATGAAATCTACATTGAGGCAAACCGCTTTTGTAGAAGACATACTGTGTTTCACTCAATAGGCAATTTTCAGTGCTTTGAACCATTGCAAATTAATTTGACACTCCAATAATATGGTTTATTTTTTCCTCACTGACAACTTTTATTAATAATAACCTTTTATTTTTATTTATTTATTTGTGTGTATACGTATATCTTACCTCCAAAGCCTAGCTTGCCACCTTATGCATAAAATATCATTTCCCCTTTGTTGATCATCCTCTTTTTGGTTTTCTGTATTCTTTAGCGGGGGAGGGGGGGAAGTCTCTTTGAAGCATCCTCTTGCTGATTGTTAATAATGGACACACAAATCTTTGCACCTGTGGCTTTGAACAAGGATACGTAGGAAAATTGGCATGACTGAGCCTGTAAACAGCAATCATTATAATAACCGCATATATCCCCCCGCTTAAAATAAATTTCTTCACTATTATGGGGAGAAAATTAGATCACCAGAGGTCATTATGTTTTACGTTAATAAGCAAATGATTCCTTAACGTTGGAATGATTTGATTTCCCTGATGCATGAAATCCATAAAATACAAGGACAAAATGGGGAAACATGCTGAAAAGAACTGAAGTATAATTGGTTACCTAGGAAGTGTAACTTCATTAACCATCTTTTTTCTGAAGCTCTAGCATTTTTATCTTACAGGGAAGCAAAGCTGATGTATATTATCTTGAATTTACATAATGCTTTTCTGTCCCAAAATGCTTGGAAATGCATAACGGACAGCCAGAAAAACCTACCCCAAAGTTACTTCATTCATGGGTTAAAACACAGCCTCCTCTGGGTGAAGCACAACAGCTGCTTAACAGCACACAACAATAGTACACAAAATGTTAGGCCAGGGATTCAGAACTAATATTGCAGGCAATTGAAACTTCAGGAGGAACTATTCAGGCAAAATGAACTCGCTTAAAGCAGTGGTTCTCACCTCGTGGAGTGTAACCTACTGGGAGCAACTGAGGTGTATTGCAGAGATAGGAGCAGAGCCCTGGCAGGCCACAACTGTTATTTTTGCAAGACACACATTTTCTAAGCCTCACTTGCAATTTCTCAATTACTATCACTAATCTCATGAAATTGGGAGTAGGACTGAAACGTGTTCTCCGTATTTTCTTGTTTTCCAACGAGATTCGGGTTTCCTGGTTTGTTCTGGGAATTGGGAATGAACTAAGAAATGGGCCAGATTCTCATTGGAAAAAAGTGAAAATACTGAGAAAAATAACAAAATAAAAAGTACTTATTGTAGGGCTGCTGGACTTCTGTTTGGTGACTACTCACTGCTCCCTTCCTCCCTCTGTATTCTGCAGAGAACTGGGCTTGCTCTCTGCATCCCCAGCCATGCTGCACTCTGCAGGCCTTAGCTAGGACCTGATAGTAAATTATCTGAGTGGGGAGAGGAGCAGGGAAGCCTCTTTCCAGCTCTGTGTAACACTCTAATCAGTCCCCATTTCCTGGGGACTGATATCAGGGCAGCACACAGTGCACCCCTGATTGATCACCCTGGAAACAGGGACTGATTAGAGTGTTGTACACAACTGGGAAGAGGCTTCCTGCTCCCCTTTCAATATGTCTCTAATATGAAATGTCTTGATTTTTAAGAGTTTGTCTCTTAATTCAGATAATGGGGTAGGCAACACTGAGGATGCAGAAAGGATGAGGAAGCAAAGAGGACAGGAAGGAGGTGTACCAAAGCTTGCATGGGCAATCTTACGGTCAGCCTTCTCTCCAGCAGCTGTAAAGCAGATTATGCTAGACCATCCTCTAAACAATTCTAAGTTTGGGCGAGATTCCAAGTATAGGTTCAACTCTGGAGGTACTCCATCTCTCTCAGGAATTGACCACTCTGACAAGATGTTTACAGAAAGTAAAACAGTGATTTATTAAAACACAAGACAAAAAGAAAATAGACTATTGGTTAAATAATGCAAATTAGGTATGCCTGGGATTAAACAAAAACCCAGACCTAATAGTACATTGAGAAATCATAAAGTCAGTAAATGATCTTAAAAAGAGAACAATAAGACATATAAAGTAAATGACATTAGAAATCCTAAGAAGAGTTATATATGAGAGAAAACACCTTTTCAAGGTGGTGGCCAGTCCCCTTGAATTGACAAATCTTACTCACTAAAAGATAAGAATCAAGTTTGTGGAGAAGAATAATAATAACAAAATAATAATTTTATTTATATCGAGCCCCCTTGCCTTGCACTCGGAGCACTTCACAGAATATAAAACAATATACAAATATAAAACAAAACAATTGAAAACAGTAATAAAATACTTTAAGGTAGGAGAAGGGAAAGGGGAGGACAGAGTAAAATTAAGGGAACAAGCATTGGATCCTAAAAGCACCTAGAAAATAAATATGTTTTCAGGTGCTTTTTGAAGATAGGAAAGAAGGAACTGAGACAAACATCCAGAGGGAGCGAGTTCCACATCGAGGGACACACCACAGCAAGAGCCCAATCACCCGCAGACTTAAGGCGCAATGGCGGAATCCCCAAACAGCAGGTGATTCTTGAGTGCAGTTACCCATTGGTGTGAGACTCCAGAAGAAGTAGGTCTCAAATATAGCCAGGGCCTAAACCGCTCAGGGCCTTAAAAACCAGCAGCACAATCTTAAACTGAATCCGTCACTCCGCAGGCAGCCAATGCAGAGAACACAGGGCAGGGGTAATATGATCACCCCTGACCAAACCAGTAAGCGGCCGCACTGCCGCATTCTGAATAAGGTGCAAGCAATGGATAAGCACTGCCAGTAGCTATAGAAGAGGGAATTACAAACATAAAGCCTTGTAGTCACCAGGACATGGCTCACTGTGGTTAGGTCAACATAGGATAAATAGAATAGAATATAATAGAAATTTATTTGGCGTCAGCTTTCGCTATAGCCATCAAATTCAGATAAACAGAAATAACAAATAATAACACAATAGTAAAAAACACCAAATCATATCACATTATACCACCTTATACCAAATCATTTCACATTATACCATACATACACGAGACTTCACTCAGAACAAACAGTCCCAGATAGAGCCAGTAAAAGATTTGGAAACACCCCCCCACCCCTCATCTTACAACATCACAAGATTCCCCTTATATCTCCTTTATCACCGCCTTCCGTCTCTGGGAGGCCAACCAGACATAGGACGCAAGGGTCACCACATCCTCTTTATTTCCTTGGGAAAGCAAACCCTTGTATCCTTGACCTGGTTCTATACACAAGGGGTCACAAGGGATCGGTTGAAGCCAAACCACCCTAAGAGACGTATAATAGGGACAAGTTAACAGTTAACAGAAAGTGTTCTACCCCTCCTTGAGGACAGGTACACACGCGTCTCTCATAAGCAATCCTTTTATACCTCCCTTCCACCACCGCGGTCTTAACCAATTGGAACCAGAGAAGCGTATACCTTCTCCGGAGTCTACGACTCTGTAGAATGTCCAGGTATGGTTCCATCCCCCAGACAACCTTAATTGACTTGAGCCAGGGGGCAACCCTCCAGTTCCCTACCATCGCTATGTCCCTACCATCGCTATGTCCTCTTTCCGTCCGATGTCCTCTAATCTAGCCTGAGTTTCTTTCTTAATCCCTACCAAGGATTTCCCGGCGAAATAGGCAAAGGAAAAGCCCTGACTCTGTAAGAGGTGACCCAAATATCTGAGCAATGGATAGCTTCTAATACCCTCATACAGCAATTCCTCTTGGAGGCAGAGACACGGGAGAGAGTTCTCATGTAGGGAAATCAACCTTAGTCAATATCATATCAGGGCAGATTTAGCATACAGCTCCATAGAAGGCATACCTGTCTCTGCTCTCAACACAGGGCCTGGGACATCCTTCCCCACCTGAAGAATCCTATGAAGGAACGAGTCCTGCACCCTTTCCAAGGGTTTAATTATTGGTTGGGGGATCATAGGATAAATAAGGGCATAACTTATGCAAATTGCATAATTGAAAAAAGCATTTCCAAACCACGTCCGACACCTAGGATTTTCATGGACAGAACATGGTAAAAAATGACACCCAAGTTCTCATCAAGAAGTGGTAAGAACTCCCCGATGGATACTTTGCTGGGGTCCATGTGTCCCACAGACAGAGTCCCAGGGGTGAAGAGTTGTGAGCTGCACAGTTAATGTGCTGGAAATTGCTTTTATGGACCATTCCATTACCAGAATAGCAAATATGGCAACTCCTTATGATTATTCATCAGACTTTAGCAATAAGTCTGATTTCTAAGGGCTTTTTTGTACCATCAGTCAAATCCATCCATCATTTTACTTCCCTTTCCTATTTCTGATCTGTCAATCTGACCCTTCTCCTTCACTTTTCCCTCAATTGGCATGATTCCAAGTGAGGGAGAGTTCAGGCCTGGTAGCACTTCCCTATTTCAGTCTCTTGCATAAGCATGATTGTACTTATGTCAGGCAGATAAGCACAAAGTACAGAACGAGCAAGAAAACCTAACTTTCTACTCATATTATCAAGCAAGCAATTAACCGTAGCCGCAGCAAATAAAGTACTACAATCCCCACCTTCCACCCTTCCAGCCAGTGTGAGAGCCTGAGATTAGATGGGAATCTGGGACCAGAGGAGTCTACTTTCAGTAACTCTCTTGTTACTGAATCTGAACTGAGAAGGGATTTTCACCCACCACCCCCACCACCAGCCTGAGACCTCGATCCTTGCTGTCCCTTGTGCGCTCAGTCCAGGTAGGTCCTGGATTTATTCAAGTGAGTCCTGGATTTAAACTTTTATTATAATAATAATAATAATAATAATAATAATAATAATAAATTGATTGATTGATTGATTGATTGATTAATTGATTGATTGATTGATTGATTGATTGATTGATTAATCAATTGATTAATTGATTGATTAATTTTTAAAATGTTAAATGGGCCTTGCCCACAAAATGTTTGTGAACTATTGATCAAAATGATACAATATAGCAAAAAAGCTCCATGAGATCTTTAATGGCTAAAAACAGGTCAGTCGATCAGTTTGACATTTGACAAGTGGCACCAGCACCAACAGGGCACTGGTCCAGTAGTACAGTACTGACTTTGAGAAAAGAGCATTGTCATCTAAATCAGCAATACCGGTTCCTGCCTGATGTTCTTTAGTTGTTTCCCATCCATGTTCGGATGCAGACTCAGACTCAATTACAAGGTTTTGAGAGGTGACTCACAGTAATACCAGACAGATCCAGCTATTATTTAAGTAAAGATAAGTCTTGCCACTGACTTCAATTATACCTGACTGGACCAGGCTAGCGATAGGCTGCTGCAGGAACAATATTGGCAGTATGTAAGGAAATATTTTGCTACTTTTCCCTAGAGTTACATGTCCTAGCATTATACAAAATATGACATTCTGAAAATGCTAAGGTTGAATGGTTAATCATCACTAAAAAATAATAATAATGATAAGTTTAAGGTCAGCTGTGCAACCTCAACCCTGTCACTTTGCATGCATGATTTATGATGCCTATATGCAGTATGATCTTTAATTATGTATAAATAATGTTTTATTTGAATAGCTCCTGCCTTATCCAATGCCCAGTTTGTACATCAGTCAGAAAAGTAACCTCTTTGTTGCTCCAATTTTGTTTGGAGTGACAACAATCTAAATTCAGAATAAATCTATGGAAGTAAACAAATAGACAACAAGAGGATTTCCATTGTTTGCCTCAATGACAGCTGAACTTCAAACCAGGGGGAAGATCATGACTTCATTAATGAAGTCTTTGCCATTCAATTCAGTGGAGTTAGGATTTCACTGTCGTTGACGTTTTGCATTCCATCCCAGTGGGGTTGTTCCCACAAGCATACTAAATGATGATTACGCTGGAGGAGTTCCTTGGGAGAAACTAATAGGGATGGGCGAACAGAATGCCGTTCAGATGTTCAGATGTTTGGTCGTTCGGTTCGAAACCCGAGTTCGGGTTTGGCTGTTTGGTTCGGCGGAGTTCAGTTCGAATGTTCAAAAAAGTGCTATCGGTATCGAAATCAAACCGAAATTTTTCGGTATTGGTATTTTTGGCCCTGAAACCACTCAGTAAGTCTGCTCCTCTGCTACCTCCCCCTTCCAGTCACATTTTTCCCACCCAAAGTCACGTTTTTCCTGCCGCTGAACTCATCCAAACTTTTTCGAACTGTTCGAAAGTTTGAGCATTCAGTTCAGAAGTTCTGTTTGGTCATGCGAACAGGCTGAGTTCGGGCTGACCTCTGAACTTCTGAACCGCGTTCGCACATCCCTAGAAACTAACCCTTCTTTCTTTGCCCCTGTTCCTACAAGGTTAGAAGAACCAAGGGTTTAAGAGCTCTTCCCATTCTCTGAACTCCCTACTTGATAATTGGAAGGGGATTGAGGGAGTGAATCAGTGAAGCTGAGACATCATATGAGGGGGAAAAAAAGAAAAAAGTGCTTAGAAGGAATACTGGGAGAGTGGATGGCTCTGCATGGAGGAAAGTAATTCTCTTGAACAGTACACATGAACATGCCTCCATTCTTTCCACTCTAACCCCACTTTTATGGAGAGGTAAGTGTACATGCCTTTATCCTCACTTTAACCTCCTGGGCTCATTTAAATACATGGGAGGTTACAATGAATGAGGATGTGCTTACTTCCATAAAAGCACTCGTGTGAACTAGACTATGAGTGTCTTTAGATATAATGTCAACAGGTGTCTGAATGTGTGTTTTGACCTTGACATGAACACCGGTTGGCCCTGTGTTCAGCATGTCGCACTGCTTAGGCACACAGCCCATCTTGGGGCAAATTGGTGTTTTGCTTGCCACCTGATCTCAGCACACAAGCGCTGCCACCTTGTTCCCCATGTTTTACCTGCTAACATGCCTTGCGATATCATTAGACACAACGTTGGCTACATGTTCAGCTGGAACACACAAATTGTCCTTGTGATGCAGTGGTGTTCACATCGCATGTTCAAACGGGTGGCCAAATTGGTGTTGGGATTGTTACGGTGCTTACATACAACAACCAAATGCATACTTAGGGGTTTTACTACCCAATCTTTGTTATGTCTAAAGACACCCAATGTTACATGAGGGCCCCTAAATCCCCATATGAAAGACTTATGAGAAGAAGGCAAAGGTTTGCCTACAATGCCTGCACACTGGCAGATACTAGGGCTTGCTGACTTTACAGAATGGACATAATAGGCCTCATTTGTTTATGTGCTGAATAAGAAAGAAATCTTTTATATTTCATCTTCTCCACTAGATCTTCTTCATATTGCAGAAGACAGCCACACTCAGTCTGCTCTTTATTCTTCCCCACAGCTTCCAGAAACACACAAACCTGCACATGCATATAAGAATGAATTTTTCTACTCTCAGAAAAATTTCAATGGATGATATTTTAAAATAAAAAATAAAGGAGTATGCCCAGTACTAGATCTTTAAAATTCTACCTATGCTTTAGTAAGGGAGTATCTCTTTATTTTTAAATAGGAATTCAGTATTAACCAGCAACAGTTCCCTTTACAGGGCAGCTGGAATAAGAATGGGCCACAGGCCAGTACTTTAAATTAGGAACATTAATCTGACCTATTAAGAATGAGGATGTACCTTATGATTAAAACATAGGGGAAATGATTTGGGAAGAGAGTATGCATTTTTCCCTTTCCCACCCTTGCCATCTTTGTGCAATTGTAGTTCAGCAGATGGTATATAACTAGGAATCATTGCGTATAAATCTTCAAATGGGAACTAAAAGGAACAGGCATATTGGTATTCATGAATATTATTCATATTTTTTTATAGTCCACAGAATATGTGAATAATTATTTGCTACAGAAATTGTTATTTCAGTCACTTTGGTATGTTGATTACTTCATTTTGGTACTATTAGTACTATTAGTCAAATGAAAGAATGCTGAAATGAAGTAACCAAAATATGGAGGTGACCAAAGTGATGAAATAGCCAAATAATTGGATATTCATTTCCAGAAATGAAACAGAAATTGAATAGTGGTTCATATGTGCTTTGTCGGAGTCGACGAAATGGGTGAAATCACTGGGTAGGATGTTCGCTGCATATATTTGTTTCATTTTTACTTCATAGTTTCAGACCATACATGAAATTTTGGGAACTAGAGTTGAAACTGATGGGATACTGCCTGTTCACAAATTCAGTTGGGTTATTTGTGTGCCTCTGTTAACATCCACATTTTATAGGTGAAACAATTATTCAACCTAATTTAATTCAGAGGTGTGATGCAAAATTGGAGCTGTGGTTAAAATCTTTGTGACAGTGCACAATCTAGTGAAGGCACTGACCCTTTAAGAAGAGTAGCACCCACAAGGGGAAGCAGCTACTACTAAAGGAACAGATGCCACTAGGAGTCAGAGTCGTGCCTTATTGACTCTCATCTGTGTTCGAGTGGGGCTGGGAAGCTACAAGCCATAAGAGCCTGGGGAGGGCTCAGTGAGAGAGGTTTCAAGGTAAAGAGAAAACAGCTCCACTGTTTCCTCAAGCACTTTCTCCCCCTCTGGCAACTGTCTCCCCAAAAACAATGCTCAGAGAGAGTTTCCTGAGTTGACGAGTTTAGTGGGCTGCAGGAGGGAGTGTGCCTGGCGTGCAAAGACTGTGAGTAGTGAAATTGGTTAAAAGACTGGTACCGCATTCACACCTTATGGTGGCGCAGCGGCAGCACTCTCATGAGGAGAAAATGAGGCAGAGGAAGGAGGCGGAGGCTGTGACAACTTCCGGTGTGAACGGAGCTTTGCTGCTGCAGTACTTGCGAATGACAGTGCTCAAAATCCAGCCCTGTGATTCGTGAGTATTGTCATGGCAAAACCCTATTCGCACTCGAAGTTGTGATGGCCTCCTCCTCCTTCCCCCACTGCACCTTCTATTATTATTATTATTATTATTATTATTATTATTAGCACTTGTATAGCGCCAGCTGTGTACTTGACACTTTACAGAACAATGAGATGGAGTGGGAGTGCTGCTGCCGCACCTTCATAAAGTGTGAATGCGGTATTAGAGTTACCCTGTATCTTCTCTGAGGTGAGACAGTGCCCATGAAGAGGAGCTTACTTAGAGAAGCCTTTGACCACCAAGGTATGGACTGTATATAGGTAGAATGGTGTGCATAAGAAGTGTGTATAAGAAACTGATATAGTGCTGGGACATGTGTAGAAAAAGGAAGTGGAACTGATTCCCTAAAGAAAGTGACTTTATAAGGCTGAATCCTGCAAAAACTTGCCCAAAGTACCCTTGACCCTGTTACACTCTTCTTCTATGAAATTTGCAGTCTTCAACTTTGTTTCTTATGCAGTTTGGTATTTGTCAGTTCATCATCCAGCTTTTTGTTTACCATGGTGCTTTGTTTAGTTTGATGTTCACCACTTTGTTCACTTCAATTACTTAATTATTTGGTTCTTTGTGGCAGTGTTGTTTGGTGGTTATTTTTGAATTTGCATCATTGATTTTCATTGAGCTGCTTGTGCAGTGCAATACATGGGAAAGGGCAAAATATAAGAAGTGCCATACTATGTCAGATCAATGGTCTGTCTATGATAGAAGTGGGTAAACTCTGGCTCTTTTGTCCCTGTTGTGGCGTAAATGGATGAGGCTTTGGGGATTACGAATTGTTGCCCATCCCTGATCTATGAAGTGCCACATTGGACAGAAACAATGATTCATGGCAAATGCTGTTTTGTCAAAAACATTCTATTTGTAACCTCCCCTGTAATATAGAAATTTACTGAGCTTTTGCCACAGTCATTTGTTCTTGTTTCAAAAGGTCCTTTGATAGGTACTTTCGGTAGTACTTTCTGATACTTTGGGTACATGCTGGCATGTTCAAATTGTTGTCAGAGAAGGAGCAGGCACAATATACTAGGCATGGCAGGTGAAGCCTGCTCCTCCTCCCCCTCCTCCCACCTGTCATTCCACCGGATTCGGAGAAAATCACTGGGAGGTTAATTTTTTTAATTTTTTTTTAAAGGCATGGGACCAGGAGCCAGGAAAGAAATGACACTACGACATGAAATGTAGAAAAAATCATGAAAGATACTGAAAGATACTGAAAAATTGAAAAGTTGTGGAAAATTGCCACCTGCAATCCCAGAAGCAACAGAAATTGTGAAATATGTCCCAGACGAAAATTCTACCAAACATTCAGTAATGTTTCTGACATGATGGGATTTCCTGCCAATTCACAAACAGCTATTTTCAATAAGCACTACATCAGACTAATGGCCTATCTGGCCCCAAATCCTGTCACAAACAGTGGTGAGGTTCAGTCACTTAATATGCATAACAGGTCAAATTGGAGTAAGGAAGTAGGAGGAAAAACGTGAACAAGCAAAAACTCATAATTAAAGGTGTGCACCAGTAGCGCATTTCATTTTAATTTTTGTTTTTTTCATTTTTGTTATTTAAATCTGTCATTTTTGTTTTCATAGATATCAAATTTTCGTTTTTGTTTTTGCTTTCATTTTAGTTTTCCATTTGTTTCAATGGAAAACACATTTTTGGCTGTAACATTTTTGGTTTTCATTATATTTAGCTGAATCTTTGAGGGATTATACTTACAATGAAAGGTATTAAGTGTATCAAATTACAAAAACATTGGATAAAGGAATCCAATTGTAGAAGCAGTTGAATTAATTTCTTTTGCAAAAATCTTCATATACATTCCTAACTGTAACTTCTTTGTCTCACATTTAATATAGATGAAACTCAGCACATTTATACTCCTTCCCAAATTTACTATCTCTGCCAATTTTCAGAAGGTGTTAATAAAGAGTCCTGGTAATATAAGCAATTAACTTTTAAATGTATATCTGAATGTAACATCTTTGTAGTCCAGCCAGTGTACATGAAATTTGGCAGGACTGTATATCACACTTTCATGATCATAAAAATGTTACAGCTGTAAATGTATATTCAAATGAATTCTTATACCATCAGGACCCTTTATCCAATCTTTCTGAAACATAGCAGAAATGTTAAACTTTTGGAGGGACATAATATTCAGAGGTTTCATGTAAATTGGATGGAAGATAAAGAAGATGTAACCATGAATGTATGTGGAGCTTTTTGTAAAATCACATTATTCAATTGCTTCTTAAATCTTATATACTCTTTTGACAGTTGGTACACATAGTGCCCTCAGTTGGGGAAAAAACACCACCTCCACCCCAAGTTTCACCAGGATTGAATAAGAAACAAAAAGGTTATAGCCAAAAATACGTATTTCAGTGATTTCCCTTTAATTCAAAAATAAAATGTCATTTTCATTTCTATTTTTGTTATTATTATTAGTCATTTTTGTTATTGCAATAACAATAACAAAAATGAAATTTTTTATTATCATTATTGTAATAACAAAAATGACATGCATACCCCTAGGTCATCATAAAGTTAAAAACAGGAAGTACTGAAAAATGAATTCACAAGCTAATGGAATTCCAACATAATTAGTAACAAAACTAGGGATGTGCAAGCAGACTGTGGTTCGGGTTTTGTCATTCAGTTTGGTTCAGTTCGGTTCAGGCATTCGGAAAAAGGTATTGCGAGATCCTGTGATCATGTCAGAAACTGGAAGTTCGAGTGCGTGCAGAGCTGTGTGGCAAGAGAGTGTGTGTCTGACTGGCTGACTGTTTGGTTCATGTGTTTTGGCTGTTTGTATTTGGTTTGGCTGTTGGTTTGGCTGGTTGGTAAGTGTTGGTGGGTGAGTGTTGTTGGTCTGTATGTTGGTCGGAGTGTCTGTTTAAAAAATAATAATAAAGTAGACTGTTGTCTTAGTTCAACGGTTGGGGGCCAATGTGGTGCTCCTGGAGCCAGTGGTGGTGAAGGAGGAGGAGGAAGAGGTAGCTGTCCCAGCCCCTGGACCTTCGGTGGTTGGTTCCTCTGATGAGGAGCAAGCAGCGGGCACAGGAGGTGCTGCCAGGTTTGTAAACTTTTTTTTTACTTTGAGGACAAGAAATGCTCTATCTATTAGAGTGAGATCACCGGTGTGCGGGTGGGTGCGTGCGCAGTGGGCATCAGTCAGGCACAAACAGTGGGCATCAGCAGGTAGCAGCGGATGTCTGCCACAGAGAGAGAGGGTACTGTAGTATGGGGGGGGGCTCTTCCAGCAGTCAAGCACGAGCAGCACCCCAACCCAAACATGTGCCTGCCAGCCATCCCTATCAAGGGTCTCCTATCTAGCACCCCCTATCTAGCACCCCCAAATACGGCCAGGATTTCCAATTCCCAGCCAGGATCTTTCTAGTTGCCATCTGTAGTGCCCCAGGGAGGGCAGGATTTGCATGTGCCACCCAGTTCTCTCCATTGCTATCCCTCCCTAGCAGCACCCCAAAGAGGGCAGGATTTGCACGTGCCAGCCAGGGTCTCTCCATCCCTAGCACCTTAGCACCCAAAGAGAAGCAGGATTTTCACGTGCCAGCCAGGGTCTCTCAATTTGCCATCCCTAGCATCCCCTAGCATGTCAAGGAGGGTAGGATTTGCACGTACCAGCAAGGATCTTTTTAGCTGCCATCCCTAGCGCCCCAAGGAGGGCAGGATTTTCACGTCCTAGCCAGGGTCTTTCTAGTTGCCATCCCTAGCACCCCAAGGAAGGCAGGATTTGCATGTCACAGGCATGGTCACCATCTCCTGTTGCCATCCCTAGCATCCCTAGGAGGGAGGACTAGAGGCATCATTATAAATGCATGATATTACTTAGGTGTTGTTTATGTGTTCCTGTTTCAGAGAGGAATCGGATGCCAGTGTTGGTGCCACACCGTGCAGGACACCAGGGCGGAGGTTACCAGTGCCACCCCCAAACAGTCGGTGGACAAGGTCCAATGTCTGGCGGTTTTATGAGAAGGGTGATGGAATCTCCATCAGCAAGGTAAGGCACGGGGGCTGGAACAACAGGGAATGTATTGCCCTATGACCTGTTAGGAATGGAAGTCCCCTACAGAGAGAGATTGGCCACCCAGTCCACTTGTGAAGACAGAATGCAGGCAGTACTTGACAAACCATTGGTCTGACACAGTATGGCACTTCTTATGTTCCTATCTTTTTATGCTCTTTAGACCTGCCACAAACATTTCAGGCTGCAGCACGAGGGGACCATTCCAATAATTCCAATATTACAAAGCAAAGGGCACAGAATTAGGGAAATTCCAGTGGAAAAGCTGCAGAAAGTTGCGGGCAATTCTGAAATGGCAGAATGAAATATCGGTGTGGAAAAAGGAATTACCACTTCAGATAATCACAAGGACAATTTGCGTGCTTCAGCTGAATATGTGGCCAATGTTGTATCTAATTATATCATGTTGTATGTTAGCAGGTACAACATGAGGAAGAAGACAACAGTGCTTGTGCCGGCCACACGTTGGTCTTGCCAGCCCAGTAGGCCAAGGGATCACTGCTGGGATCGATGCACGTCTCCTCATCCAGGTAGGTATCAACTGCTGCTGCCCTTTTGTGCTGGACCCCATGTTCCCCAAAGTGGGCTGTGCAGAGGAGGAGCTGATGGAAGTAGGGCTGCTGCTGCTGCTGCTGCTGCTGCTGCTGCTCGGGCTGGGGGCATGGATAGACCCTGCTGGCTGAGAGGGGTGGCTGCTCCCACTCCCACCATCCCCTGGGGCATCCTGATGCTGCTGCTGATGGTGCCACGGACTCTCCAGAGCCCGCTCTGCCTTCTGGACCCTCCCCGCAAGATCATCCTTCCACATGGCATAGTGGGCTGACTGCCGTGGCACACTGGCCTTGACCCTGGGGTCCTGCATTGTTCCCACAACATATTCCAACTGCTGCAGAAGCTTGTTGAACCTCGTTTTCAGGCCTGTCTTGAGCTTCTGCACCAGCCCAAATGCCTCAGTCCCCAGCTTCTTGCCCCTAGGGTCACAATCCTGCCCCTGCAGTATGATCTCCTCCAGACTCCTGTGGAGACTCTGGACCAGTGGGGTCACCTGGCTTTTTGTGGCCGTGGAGGAGCTGATGGTCTCTGTCACTTCATGAAACGGTCTGAGAACTAGGACCATCTGTGCCAGGATCTCCCATTCTGGCCCATTGAAGCTTGGAGGTACCCCACTGTCCATGTTCAATTCCACCTGATGCAAGATGACTTTCTGCTCCACAAGCCGCTCAAGCATCAGGAAGGTGGAATTCCACCTCGTGGACATGTCCTGCACCACCAGGTGCCCTGGGGAGACGCTCAACCTGCTTGACCCGGAGGTAGGGATGGGTGAACGCGGATCGGAAGTTCGGAGTTTGGACCAAACTCAACCAGTTCAGTCTACCGAACCAAGCTCAATTTTCGAACCAAACTGAATTTCCGAACACGGCTCTGTTCGCCTATCCCTATAAGATAATATTCCATTTAGTTCAATGGGGTTTGAATTTCTGAACTCTGCTGGGAAGTCCGGAGTTCGGACCGAACTTGAATAGTTTGGTCGACCAAACCGAACTTCCAAACCGAACTCGATTTTGGAACCGAACTGAACCGAATTTCCGAACTCAGCTCTGTTCACCCATCCCTACTTGGAGGATTTCACTGCCCTTAACACTGTGGTTAAAGTACTCTGCCAGCTTCCTCCCCCTCTCTGTCAGGGAGCTAAGGGTACCTGCCCAAATCCCCTTCTCCCCCAAGCCCAGAGCGTCCGTGACTACCAGGTGGAGGGTGTGTGCTGCGCAAGGGATTCTGGTAAACTCCGCATCGTGGACAGCCCTCACTATATTAGCTGCATTATCTGTCACCACGCACCCTGGGGTGAATGGTGCACCAGGTGTTACCCACTCCCCCACCACGGCGTTCAGGTCTGCCTCGAGGTTCCTTGAGGTGTTGGGGATGTCCATTATATGTGCCTGAAGCAGGGCCCACCTATATCCTGTTTCAGGACCCCTCTTGCCACTGTCCAATACCAACTCTCAGTCCTCCCACCAGTGCGCCGTCACCACTAGGTATGCATGACGGGCGTTCCGGCTGGACCACAGCTTGTGAAATGGACAGTGGCACCTCCAATCCCTGCCAGTGCCAGATGCTCCTTCACCCTCTCCTTCATAGTGCTGTACAGGCCTGGCACCACCATACGGCTGAGGGTGGTGCGGCACGACATCTTAAATTGGGGGGCCAGGAACCCTATCAGCTGCTTAAACCCAGTGTCCCTGATAATGGAGAAGGACTGGCCATCGACAGCGAACATTTCGCCCAACAGGCACATGGCTTTCTCTTGAAAGCCACGCCACCCTCCAGCTGCCGATGGCCTAGTAAGCTGCCCCCACACCAGCTCCTCCATGGTCTGCTTCTGCTGCTGCTTCTGCTGCTGCTCCTGCTGCTCCCCCTAGCATCAATACTTCTCCTGCTGCTAGAGGCAGCTGCTGAAGTGGGACAGTTGCCTGATGAAGGAGGATGAGTGGCCGCTTGGATTGGGAACCCACTAGTGTCCACTGACCCAGCCTGCCCGCTTAGCAGAGCAGCACTGTGGCATGTTTTAAAGTGCCTGGACATGGTGGATGTCCCTAGGTTGGTGAGCACGTGCCCACACTTCACCACCTTGCTGCACAAAGTGCACCGCACCTCCCAGGGATCATCCACCCGCACCACCTTAAAATGGTCCCAGACCCATGATTTTCTACCCCCCGCTGCCTTCTGGCCCACACCAAGTGACACACTGCTGGGAGGGGCAGGAGTCAGACATGGTGGCACTTGCAGTGGTGACACACCTTGTGGAGGGACAGCCACCATCTCATGAGCACCAGATACTACTGAGACCTCCCCCATGGAAAGCTCTGCCTCACTATTCCCATCCCCAAACAAACTGATGGAGGCTGCTGGCCCCTGGAATACTTCATCCCCTGAATTTCCTGAAGCCACAGATGAGACAGCCACCACAACCTGTTCCACTGCCAGGAGGTGACGCCCAACCCCTTGGCCCTTAGTGCCACTGGGAGAACTAGTACTACTAGTGCTGGGAGAGCAAGAGCCAACATCAGGCCTTTGCAGGTTGTGGTGTAGTGACGTGCTTAGGCTGCTGCTACTGCCCACTGCTGGCACTCTGATGGAACGGCCCCTGCCACATGCCTCATTGGCTGCCTTATGGGCAGCAGAGCGGCCTCGCCCTCTCATACCTCCCTTCTCCATTTCTCCAAACCACACACAAGTATATTAATTTTGTTTTTATTTACAATATTTTTATTATTTATTTTACAATTTTTATCAAATATTATATATATCTATGCTACACTAAATCTAACTGTTATTTAACTATCTAATAACTATTATAAAACCAAAGGAACTAAATAAAGGAAAACACACTCTAAAACACACACTCTAAAACTAGATCACTGTATCTCTATAAACTAAGTTAACTTAACTGTAATAGCTAACTATAATCCTACCTAATAACTACTATAATCTCTCTTTATATATATATATATATATATATATATATAATATTACACAGGGATGGGGGGTGGGGAAACACAGACAGCTCAAAACAACACAGGGAGGGGTACATAAACTGAAATAAAACCTAAATCAATCTAATCCTACTCTAATAAATCAAAAACCAGGAGAAGGAAATGAGGGATAGAATATGGAGGGAGAGGGAAAGGGATGGATTTAATGGAGGGTAGAGAGATAGAACACAGGGAGGGGTAAAAAATCTGGGTTCCGCCCCAGCTATGGCACTGAGACAGCATTGGTGGCCTTGGTAGATGACCTTCGCCGGGAGATGGACGCAGGATGTTCAACATTTCTCATCCTGTTAGATCCATGGGCTGCTATTGAGACGGCTGCGTGACCTGGGGGGTTCTGGATGGGACTGTTCTTGAATGGTTCCATTCATTCCTCTCAGGGAGGAGCCAGCGGAGGAGGAGGCTGGCTCGGGGAAGAGCCAGCCTCGGGGAGCCTCCCGAGGGAGCCTCCTCGGGGAGGAGCCAGCGGGTGGTCCTGGGGGATGAGACATCGAGTCCCTGAACCTTATCATGCGGTGTTCCGCAGGATTCCATCCTGTCTCCGTTATTGTTTAATGTTTATATGCAGCCCCTGGGGGAGGTTGTGAGAGGGTTCAGGGTGCAGTGTCACCAGTATGCTGATGATGCTCAGCTGTACCTCTCCTTTTCAACTGACCCAGACCCTGCTGTCTAGTTGCTATCCCAATGTTTGGAGGCCGTGGTAGAATGGATGCGGCTGAGCAGACTGAAACTCAACCCCGATAAGATGGAGGTGATGGTGGTGGGGAGAGCGAGGGAGGTAGTGCCCCCCCCCGATTGGGGGAGGGGTTCGCCCTCCCATAGCTCAGCAGGTCTGGAGTCTGGGGGTGATACTGGATGCAGATCTCTGCCTGGAGCGGCAGGTGGAGGCAGTCACTAAGGCTGCCTTCCGCCAGCTGTATTTGGTGCGTAAGCTGTGTCCGTTTGTCTCCGGCCTGGACCTGGCCTCCCTCATCCATGCTTTTGTCACCTCAAGGCTGGACTACTGTAACGCGCTCTACGTGGGGCTTCCCTTCCTGGTTCAGAGGTTGCAGCTAGTGCACAATATGGCGGCTCGTCTCCTTACGGGGATGTGCCGCCGGGAGCATATTACACCTGTGCTCCGAGCTCTACACTGGTTGCCGATAGTGTGCCAAGCCAGGTTCAAGGTTTTGGTATTGATTTACAAAGCCCTTTACGGTCTGGGCCCCTCATACATCAGGGACCACCTTGCCCTCCGCGTCCCAGAGCGGCTCCTTCGGTCCACTGGGGTTGCCTTCTTGGAGGTCCCCCATGTTAAACGGAGGGCGTTCTCGGTGGCCAGGCTGCGCCTTTGGAACTCCCTTCCGGAGGAAGCTCGCCTGGCCCCTAGCCTGTTGACATTCCGGCAAAGTTGCAAGACCTGGCTGTTCGCCCAGGCCTTTGGGGAGGGGGGGAGGTTAGGGTGAGGGGTTTTAGCTCCCTCACTTGATTCAGTATTTATAGTATTTTTTGCTCTTAAAGGCTTTGAGCCCTGTTTTAATGTTTTAATATGTGAATGTTTTAAATTGTATTTTATTATTATATTATTTT
>QEPC01012873.1:907476-918916 GCA_003113815.1 Sphenodon punctatus | reverse complement strand
GAGTCAGCTCGAATTACCTTCAGAAGGTTGCTACTTCAAACAAGGTTCTTCGAGCTGGCTCAGAACATTGTCACACACCACCACCCCTGAAGGCTCCCTAAGCCCTGAAGGCTCCCTAAGGCTTCCTAAGGAAGCCTTCAGGGTCAAAAGGGAGGTGTTTTCTCCTTTTATGCAGAATGGGTGGCTGGGCCCCTCATACATCAGGGACCACCTTGCCCTCCGCGTCCCAGAGCGGCTCCTTCGGTCCACTGGGGTTGCCTTCTTGGAGGTCCCCCATGTTAAACGGAGGGCGTTCTCGGTGGCCAGGCTGCGCCTTTGGAACTCCCTTCCGGAGGAAGCTCGCCTGGCCCCTAGCCTGTTGACATTCCGGCAAAGTTGCAAGACCTGGCTGTTCGCCCAGGCCTTTGGGGAGGGGGGGAGGTTAGGGTGAGGGGTTTTAGCTCCCTCACTTGATTCAGTATTTATAGTATTTTTTGCTCTTAAAGGCTTTGAGCCCTGTTTTAATGTTTTAATATGTGAATGTTTTAAATTGTATTTTATTATTATATTATTTTGTTGTTGGAAGCCGCCCTGGGCTGCTTTAGCAGGAGGGGTGGGGTATAAATCTATTAAATAAATAAAATAATAAATAAATAAATAAATAAAAATAACAGCTAAATCTATCTAATATAATCTAGAATAGGGAGGTAAATCTGTTGGATGGGTGAAATAGGAGGAAGATTGGGAATGGATGAGGGAAGCAAACTGCTGGGAGTCAGGGAGCCCTCTGTAAATGCTGCTGAAATGATCAGTGACTGGCTCAGAGGGTGTTGGAAGGGGGGCAGGACAAAGAGTTTTGTTACTTTCTGCTCCCACCTTACCACAAGCCCGATTGGCTCTGTGAAGCCTAGCCCCTGGCCAATTGCAGACTGTGAAGCCAGTGTTCTTAGTCGAAAAGGAAAGGTGATTGGGCAGGCTGGCTGCTACGCCAAGTCTCTCCACCCCCGGTACCAGGAAGTCTGCTCCTCAGCTGCGTCCCCATCGCTGGGCCTTCCAGTCACGTTTTTCCTGCCTGAACTCAACCGAACATGGCTAAACACGAACAAACTGTTTGGTCATTTTAGAGTTTGGTATCGGGTTCGGTTCGGTCGGTTCAGGTTCAGTTCGGAAGTTTGGTTCGGTCGTCCGAACAGACCGAGTTTGGTCCGAACTTCCGAAACCGCGTTCTCACATCCCTAAACAAAACACAAAACACTGAAGTGAAAGAAGAAAGAGAGTACCAAATATTGAAATGGTGGAAGATATTCATCATAATACATTGGGTACTTTCAGACATGACGCTAACCACCCTTTAACCACCCTTGGTGGTTATTTATGCATGTTGCATGGCTCCATAGGGCACCAACACAGCTCTGCAACATGCATAAATAACCACCAAGGGTGGTTAAAGGGTGGTTAGCGTCATGTCTGAAAGTACCCATTGTTTTATGTAGCAAAAAAAGAGAGAGTACCTAAAGCCTCCATTGTAGAATTTACCCTCAGTCTGGCTAAGATAGCGGAAATGAGTACACCCAAAAGGGCAAACCCACTGAATATACCCTACACAAACTGAAAAAATTGCAATATGGCTAGTAATCAATAGCTGTTTTCCCCTTATTTGGTATCTGTTTTGATTTTCCCTATCAGTTTTGCTGCTGTTCTTTTTCTTTCCAGTCAGGAAGGTTCAATTTGGTTATTTTGTTTGCTTGGTCATTTCAGCACTTTTGGTTATGTCATTGTTGCAATATTAGCACTATTGCACATGCACAATTATGAAAAATTGCCTAATGAAATTACAGAAATGTTTGAAAAATCAAAATAACCTAAACAGAAAACTGAAAATGCAAAAAAGAAATATCCCCCAAACCATTTCCAGTCATTAATTCATATTTGGGTACCCAAAGGGCTAACAAAAATGTGCATAACACTTGTGAATAATAAACCCACTACCCATTTCAGCTCTGCCTGCTATGCCGAACACTCAACATCTCATGCTAATCATTTCAAGGAACTAATAGTAATGTGTGCTGTCATTTGCCCTTTTCAGTACACCAACATAACAGACTTATATATTTCCTAATTAGGGTTTTTTTAATGAGACACGCATGATTACCCTTTTGTTGATATTTATAATTAATTGTTTTTACTAAGAAATGCCAGCAGTCGTATATTTGTGCACTCTTTGGGGATAAAATTCCATTTTTATTTGCTTTAAGTTTAAACAAAAAAAAAGAACTGTTACAATTACCAGCTCCATAATTACTTTATGATATGACACTACTAAACTGAAATTACTTGAGAAATTTTAACATAAATTCTAGCTTTATGCAATAATTACTTGGATCAAAATAACTGATTAATTTATGTGATTCTTTGCTAGATAGTTATGTAGACTTTGACTAATGTTTTAAACTGTGGAATTAGTGCAGTAATAAATTTGTCATTCTTGCAACTACATTTTTAAATTTAGGATACACTGAGAAATGAATCGTTTATTTTAGTGTGTATTATGAGCTCAGTAGTGAACGAAAGTCATCATAAGCGGATTGCTGCTAACTTGTGTATGTGAAAGAAAATGCTTTCTTCAATGAGAGAGCCAGTGTGGTTTAGTGGATAAAGTGCTGGACTTGGACCTGGACATGGGAAGCCAGAGTTCAAATCCCACCCCAGTCATGAACTCACTGGTTGGCCTTGGGCAAGTCATAACCTTAGTTCCCCATCTGTAAAATGAGAATATGTGTCTGTCTGTCTCTCCCTGAATTACCTCCACCCTTGTCCACCTTAGATTGTAAGACTACTGGGCAGGGACCTGTCTCCAAATCTGTGACTGTAAAGCATTGTGTATGTCTAGAAATAGCAGTAGTATTCCAGTTTCAGAGCAACACGAATATGGATGTGTTTCTACATGCAAACATGGAATGGCTGATAAATCTGAGGCTACTTTTAGATATGCATATTTGAGCTGGGGGGGATGACGTGCAGCCCAAATATGCACGGGAATCGGCTGGTCTCAAAGAGCCCCCTGCGCAGCTTTTCTGGCAAAGCCACGCGGGATGCAGAGCAGGAAATCAAGCTCTGCATTCCATGTGGCTTTGGCTTTGCCTTTCAGATTGGCTAATTTCTGCGCATATTCGGGCTGTGCATTTACCCCCCGCACAACCCAAGTATGCACGGGGGCCGGGGGGGCATGTCTGAAAGTGACCTAAGTCTGCAGTTCCAAAAAAATGTGCAACCACAGACTTTTTTTGGGGGGGAGGGGTTCTACACATAGCCAATAAAACATGGATCTATTGTGGTGGTGGGCTGGGGGTGGTGGTAGGCTGGGGGAGCTGGTCTAGACCCCAGTGGATGATACTAGTACCCTCCCCTCCCCATTCACCTGCAGCACTTTAAGGTGAGATGAGAGCTGATCAGCAGGGAACCTCAAACAGCAGCAATTCAGTGTTGGTGGGGTCAACAGACTTGATTAGCATTAATTATGCTGTTGGGACAGACCTGGGCAGAAATGGTAAGTGGGGGAAAAGGGGCATGGTATAAGGGACTGGGAGGTGTAGAAGAAAACTCTCATACTCACAAGCTGCTGGTGAAAATCTGTCAGAGTTCTTTAATGATCTCAAAGCGCTAAGAGAGAGAGAGTAATTAACCTATGCAAAGATTCAAAACTGGTCTCTCAAGCAGAAATTACATAGGTATTTTATAGATACCAGTTCAAGCAGATAAATACAGGTTGTCAATCAAAATAACGTCATACAGAGTGAAAGGCTACAATAATTGTTTACATAGTCAGCAAGGATGTTCTCAAAACAATATGGCTATCCTAAAAGACTAAACAATTCAGTTAGTTTATGCAGCTGCAAGGTTATCTATCTCTTATCTATCAAGGAGAAGTACAGGGAGAGCTGCTTCTCAAACTATGTTCTACAAACATCCTAGGCTACCAAAATGATTATATCTTGTCAAGAGTTTATTTTAGCAGAGGATGGTTCTCTTAACCGGCATTCATCTGTCTTCCATTTTACTCTGGTTCTTATGTTCATTAGGTCTTAATATAAAAATTCCTCCACAGAGGGTTAGGAATGAATGAAGTGGGATGGTTAGGGAAAGAACATAGAGATCTGGGTCCGTGCCCTGGACACACTGTGGGTGTAAACAGTCAGACACGGAGGTTGCCTGCCCCCGGAGAAGTTCCAGGGGTACACCACCATGTGTACCCACTTGCAACCATGCCTGGGTCCATTTTAGATAGACGCAGCAGTTTCATCATCCTGCAGTCTCCCCCCACAGCCTCCCACCTGTAGTCTTGTGGACAGAACACCCTATGATCTAGGCTGGCACCCACAACTCTATAATGTTTCCCAGGGCAACAGCCTGCCGAGAGTGGATCTGCAGTGTTGGTCCACTGAGCAAGCAGAGAGCAGCTCTGTTTCAGGCCAGTGCCACAGATTAGGCCGGGCCACTCTGAGGACAGTGATCTTGGATGTTCCAGAGTGCCATAAGCCAGACTACCTTGGAGCAAACTCAGCCGGCTCCGCTTCCATATCTGGCACTTTTAAATTAACTGGCCAATCTGGGGGTGAAGTGGGCTGGTGTAGCCAGCACGGGGGCAGCTGTACATCTAAAAGCAACCACTGAAATGTTGTTCCTCTTCACAACACACTGTGCAATGTTATCAGCACCCACTCTTCCCAAAATATACAGACTGAGACCCATTCATGCACATACACACTCATTCACTCAATTTCAGTCACACACTGGTACTACACACTCTGTCTCACAGGGTGTTTTCAGACAGACTGATCTGTTTTGGGGGGGAGAGGTGAACCCCAGGTCTACTCTGACTGCAGAGGGTTCATGCAAATGGAGGCATCCACCACCACGTACTGCAGTCCACCCACACAGCACCCCTCTCCACTGCACCATAGAGCTGTGGGTGGATTGTCAGCTGTTCTAGGCTTCCACCTGCAGGTCTATGGCTGTTGCTGGGGCAGCCCCCAGCCAGAACTTGAGCTGCGGTGGCCCATGTGAGAGTAGACGGACCACTGCTCTGCCTCTGGCCAGTGCTTCAGGTTTGGGCAGCCCATTCCGCTTGCGGTTATCTGGAATGTTCCAAAGCACTGCAAGTGGAGCTGGCTCAGAGCAGACAGTTCCTGCTGCGCATCACTCCTGGGTAGTCTACATGGATGTCCACCCAGGAGCAGAACAGGTGTCCATCTGAAAACACCCATGGACATACACAGACACACACATACCCAGGTGTGTGTGTGCGCGCACACACACACACACACACACACACACAATATATACTCTCCCTGTTTCTCTTCCTTGTATGCTCACTCTCTTGGACAGGGGGTGTCATTTACTGTTTTGTCTTCTGACTGTGAGAAACACCACCATCCTGTGCCAGGATTAAGAAAAGGGAGCCGGGGCAGGAACAGGGTGCAAGCCAGATTTGACCTGTCGGTCAACTATTTAGAAACACTGCTCTAGAGTGTCTTGGTATGTTGTCCTCAAATATGAGAGACAAGATAGTGTCTTTCATATTTAGACCTTTTATTGGACAAACAACAAAACAAAATGCTGTACAAAGATATTTATATAGTAAACCAAATATGTGCAAAAATATATAAAAACTACAAAACAATAATTAAAAACACTCTACCACCCAACGCGTTTCGGGTACAAAAGCCCTTCTTCAGGGGTGTAGAAGTAAATCTAAAATGAACAGACAATAATAACAATTAGAAGAATGAATAAATGCAAACACACAAAATACCTGAGTTATCACATACATCTCTCATACAAGGCAGCTCAACTAATAACATATAATAACAGATTCATAACCTATATACAGACAAACATTAAAAGTATGCAAGGTGGAAATACATAAAGATAATAATCAAGGAACATGTACTATACATATGACTGGACTAAAAGTATCCACAGGAAGAATTTGTCTGGCAGACCCATCAATCTAGAGGCATATAGGGTCTAAGTAGCTCTGCTTCCAAAAATAAATTTTTATATATCCAAATCAAACTGGACAAAAAGCCCACCAATACTATATGGGTGATGGCCTAAAATCACTAGATAAATGTTTCTCTCTTGTAAATAGAGAACATAGGTACAAGAGCCAGTATCAAAAGCCTTTTGTAAGGATAACTAGTAGCAGTGACTATCTGAGGCAACACATTCCAAGATGTAGAAAAACCTGGACTAAAATAGACTGAAAATATGCATTCAGACCCACTTGGTCCATTGATAGTTGTAGAGCAACCCCACATATATAAAAGAAAAAAACTGTACCCATTTCAAAGTCAAAACTGAAGAGTGACTCCTTTGGCCATTGAAATCCCAATGGGCACTTTTCCAAGTTTGAAAAATATATGGCTCACAGTGGCTGTAGAGGAATGAAAAATAACACAATAACCTCCTCAATCTTAACTAAAAATTAAAAAATAGGTACTGGCGCTTGTTCCTATGTATGTCTAAGGTCCCTGATGGCTCAAATCTCCCCCATGGCTTTGCCTCAGGGGCACCCCCCATAGGTGGATATCTTTGGGGCCCCAATGGGAGAGTGTGGGGGCACTGTACCCTGCTCTGATGAAAACTGTACACACACCCCACACACACACCCTAAGAAGTAGAGAAAATTTCAGGGCCTTGGTTAGTCTCCCCAGGTCACCCTGTGGTAAGGCTGATCGATGGCATCTTGCTAATGTAACATAATGTAGCACAACAATACCATGCAACTTTGTTGACGAATCCCATCTCTTAATCAAAGTCAAAAGAGCAACAGAAACTTAAAGGAGACGTATTTACAAATTCTTTGGTGCTGCAGAACATGCTTCTGTAGGATAATGTACCACCGAATCAAGCATACACAAAACCAGGGTCTCTGCCCCCATTCTCCTTCAATTCCCCAACAACCATCATTGCAACTACCCCTTTAGCTTCCACAGCCCAAATAAAAGTCAAGGAAATGATGGTAGTAGTGGTGATGGGATATGATGCTGTAACAACAGCAGGGAGAGGTGAGGGTACTGCTACTAGGCAATCCCCTGTTTCCCAAGTTCTACCACACAGCTTCCCAAGCTGTGAGGTGTACGACCAGCCTTAACACAGGACCCCAATCTTTCTGGAGGCCCACGGTGGCCCCTGTTTTCACCAGGAGAGGATATTATTATTATTTATTATTAACAAACATTTATATAGCGCCAGCAGTGTACCTGGCACTTTACAAAGTAATAAAATAGACACGGTCCCTGCCCCTAGGGCTTACAATCTGAGAGACAGGAGCTGGGGGAGAGACTTAGGAAGGGGAACAGAGGGAGAGACAAGGGGTCTAACATTCATGAAGATGCGAGGTCTCAAGTGCACGTACTTGGCTTGGTTACGATGAGAATGACAGCAGGCAGGTCCATGTTGCAAGGATAAGGGTAAACCGATCGTAGGTATAGGAATAGTGGCTCAGCAGGATAAAGAGTCAGACAGAGCAGAGCGAAAGAGGTGAGTTTTAAGGAGAGATTTGAAGGTATGAAGGGAGGGGGCAAGGCGGATGTGGACAGGGAGGGAGTTCCAGGCATGGGGGGCAGCAAGTGAGAAGGGACGAAGGCGCTTAGGGGAGCAGGGAAGGCGTGGAAGGGTGAGAGAAGGGACAGAGGAGGAGCGAAGTGCACGGGCTGGAGTATGGAGGGCGATAAGTGCAGAGAGGTAGGGGGGAGCAAGGTTGTGAAGAGCTTTATAGGTGAAGACTAGGAGCTTGTGCAGGATTCGTTCAGGAAGGGGAAGCCAGTGAAGCGAAGAGAGGAGGGGCTGCACATGGTCGAAGCGACTGGCGAGGTAGATGACCCTGGCAGCAGAGTTTTGGACAGAGATGAGGGGAGAAAGGTGAGACCGGGGAAGGCCAGTGAGAAGGAGGTTACAGTAATCGAGGCGAGAGATGACCAGAGCATGAACAAGAGTTTTGGCAGACGAGACAGAGAGAAAAGGGCGAATCTTAGCAATGTTATGGAGGGAGAAGCGACAGGATTTAGCAACAGAGTCAATGTAGGGTTTAAAAGAAAGGGGTGAGTCAAAGATGAAGCCTAGGCTACGGGCTTGGGGGACAGGCAGGATGGTGACTCCATCAATAGTTATTGACAGTGAGGAAGGAGAGGAAGGATGAGGGGGGAAGATAAGGAGTTCAGTTTTAGCCATGTTGAGTTTGAGTTGACGTTGAGACATCCAGGTAGAGATGTCAGAGAGACAGTTGATGAGACGAGCTTGAACAGAGGGAGAGAGAGAGGGAGTAGAGAGATAGAGTTGAGTGTCATCAGCATAGAGGTGGTATTGGAAGCCATGGGAGGCAATGAGTTTGCCTAAGGATGAGGTATAGATCGAGAAGAGGAGAGGGCCAAGAACAGAGCCTTGAGGAACACCAACTGAGAGGGGGAAGGAGGAGGAGGCGGAGTTGGAGAGAGACACATTAAAGGAGCGGTCAGAGAGGTAGGAGGAGAACCAGTTATGGACAGAGCCACAAAAGCCAAGGGAGTGAAGGGAATCCAGCAAGAGTGAGTGGTCAACAGTATCGAAGGCAGCAGAGAGATCAAGGAGGACAAGAATGGAATAGAGACGTTTAGATTTAGCCACCAGAAGATCGTTGGTGATCTTAGCGAGAGCAGTTTCAGTAGAATGAAGGGGGCGGAAGCCAGATTGGAGGGGGTCAAGGGAGGAGTTGGAGGATAGGAAGTCAAGGCAGCGGGAGTAGACAACACGTTCAAGCAGCTTGGAAGCAAAAGGAAGGAGTGAGACAGGACGATAGCTAGAAGGGTCAGAGGGGTCAAGAGTGGACTTTTTGAGAATAGGAGAGACTGTGGCATGTTTGAAGGCAGAAGGGAAAGAGCCAGTAGAGAGGGAGAGGTTGATGATGTGCAGGAAGGAAGGGGTGACAGTGGGAGTAATGGATATGGTGGGACCCACTCCCTCGCAATGAGTGCCAAACATGACTACCTTTACGGTCCTTCTGAGGGTGTCCCCAATGGGAGGAGCCACCAAGGCCCATGCATTTTATCTTTGCCCTGATCCCCAGAAATTTTAAATCCAGCCATGGTTATGTGCACGGGACAGAGTCATTCTGAAACTCTATTTCCCACTCATGTCAGAGAGTGGAACAACTGGGGAAAAGGCAGGAAGTGGAGTGCTATACTCGGGTCACCTTGTCTGTGCAAACTGTTTCTCTATAGCAAGTGATGATTTTGTACACAACAGTGCATGTACAAAAACATCCTTCCTTCTAAAAAGATCAATTTTAATGGAGTAAGGTCAACTTTGCATAGCAATCTTTTTATGCATACAACCCCAAATTAACCCATAGGTCATCTGAACTATCTACATCAGGGAGGAGGAATCTGCAGCCTGCAGCCTACACCTGCATTTCCCCGCTCCACTTTCTGCTTGTCACCCTTCCTTTAAAATTCACTTCAGCTCAAAACATGGTGGCTGATTGGACTTTCCCTTTAAGGGAATCGGTAGGGGTGTGCATGTCATTCTTGTTATTATAGTAAAGATAGTTAAAATTGTCATTTTCATTATTGCTATTGCAATAACGAAAACAACAAATTATAATAATGAAAATAGAAATGAAAATGACATTTTGTTTTTGAAATAAAGGGGAAAAACTGAAAAATGTATTTCCAGCTATAACCCTTTTGGTTTTTATTCAATTATGGGTGAAAGCAGACATAACGCTAACCACCCTTTAACCACCCTTGGTGGTTATTTATGCATGTTGCAGGCCTGTATTGGTGTCCTATGCAGCCCTGCAATATGTATAAATAAACACCAAGCATGGTTAAAGGATGGTTAAAATTAGGAGGATTGTGCCCTCAATGGAGGGCATTATGTGAACCAATTTTCAAAATTATTAGATAAAGGAAACCAATTTTAGAAGCAATTGAATATTGTGATTTAAGAAAAGCTCCACACACATTCATGACTACATCTTCTTTATCTTCTATCAAATTTGCATAAAACCTGCGACTTTTATGTCCATACACAAGATTAACAATCCTACAAATTTTCAGAAAGATTAAATAAAGGGTCCTGATGGTATAAGACATTAGCTTGGAAATACATTTCCAGCTGTAATATTTTTATATTCCATAATGTTTACAAGACATTTGGCATGAATGTATCACATACTGTTTCTGTCACCTCTGACAAAAAAGAGGATAATGTGATTAAGGGACCCAATTTTATAAGCAATTGAAATTGTCCCCTTGAAGACCATTTTTCAGATAAATAGCAGCACATGCAGTACTAGTAAGAGGCAAGGACCTGGCATGGCAGGGGGAGGGAGGATCTAGGAGGGAGGATGTGGAGAAATCCAAGAGACTGACAGACACATTCACTGGCCAATTACTGTATGCTTCCAGTTTTACAGGACCAATTGGTATTGGCTTTGAGGCAGACATAGGGGGCGTTCCTCAGGCAGGCATAGAAGGGACATAACTGGGAATTTGGAGATCAAATCCCAGCAATCAGGAGACATAGTTTACACATCCAGGCTAGCCAATTATCATCACAATTGTATCCTGCAGCACTGTGATAGAGGACATAATAGAATCTCTATTGGTTCTTTCCTAAACAGATGCTTCCGACTTCCCAAAAATAAGTGGGGGAGAGAAGTCGGGATGGTCACAGCACAGAATGATGATTTTTGGTTGAGATTTCTGCTGGCAAATTGACATCACAAACCATTCTTAAACCATAGTGACATATAAGAGAATCCCTGGCATTGGCTCCTTCTCTGCATATGCTGTGCAGGCATATAAAATTGAGATGCTTTATCATATCTTTCTGATATTTGTCAGAGATGATCATGAATATGTGATATACAACCTTGCCAAATTTCATGTACACTGGTTGGACTACAAAGATGTTACATTCAGACATACATTTAAATGTTAATTGCTTATACCACCAGGAACCTTCATCCAATCCTTCTGAAATTTGGCAGAGATTGTAAATTTGGGAAGAGGTGTAAACATGCCAAATTTCATCAACATTAAATGAGAGATAAAGAAGTTAAAGCTAAGAATGTATATGAAGATGTTTGCAAAATAATATAGTTCAACTGTATATAATATTGGATTCGTTTATCTACAAATTTTGCAATTTAGTACACTTAATGGGTGATTTCAGACGTTACGAGATCACGGTGAACCACACTGAACCACGCTGAACCCCCCCGCGGGGCCAAAGGGCCCGGAACGTCTGAACGGCGTGCGCCAGATGTTCATCACGCTCAATACCCACATGGGGTCAGTTTGAACCACGCTTCCCGGGCTAGCCGGGGGAAGGTCTCGGGAAGCGTGGTCAAACCAACCCCCACAGGGAACCAAGCAAAAGTAACGTCTGGACGCCAATCCCCCAGCGGAACCAA
>QEPC01012873.1:890927-906102 GCA_003113815.1 Sphenodon punctatus | reverse complement strand
GTGTCCCGCCCCTGCCCGGTGCCTTGTGGGGGTTTAGCGCCCGCCGGGGGTTCGGCTGCACGTCTGTTGTGCTGCCACGGGCCGTGATGGTGCGGCCCGGTTCCGGGCCGTGGTCCCGTTCCCGGCACGTCTGTTTGGGTCGTTTTCCAACCCCCGGGCGTGGTTGCGCTGTTCGCCCCCCCTGGTGGTTCGCTGTGGTGAACCGGCTGCCCGTAACGTCTGAAAGTACCCAGAGTCTTACATTGGAGGTACAATCCCTTAAAATTTCAGCTAAATATAATGAAAACCAAAAATGTTACAACCAAAAATGTGTTTCCTAGTGACACGGGGGACGGGCGGGAGGAGATGCAGGGGAACCCCAAGGCCAAGGGCGGACACAGTCTCTGCCACAGACCACCACATATGCAAGGACCTCATCTCCAGAATGTGCCCACTGGGAAAGGGAACCAACCCCAATGTCTCAGCATGCAGCCGCCAATCGCAGTCGCTCACCTCATAGCCAAAGTAACAAAGGCCAGAGCTCAGGTTTGCATAGGCACCCGGCAGGCTGTCCGGGCAGCTCAGGAGTAATTGCACGGCCGGGGTATGCCACTGATTACATAGGGCCATGGTTTCGCGGAATGTCCACATATGGGGGGCCCCATGGAGGCCGGGAGCCCGGTTAAAGCACAGTCAGCCATGGTCCAGAAAGCCAGGGAAACTGACACCATGAAAAGGGGAGCCCACATTCTCCAGAGGGGTGGGAGGAGACGCAGGGGAGTCCCAAGGCCAAGCGATAAGACCACAGGCCACAACAAGGCATGGCAAACAAGCGAGGTGTGGGGTGCAAACCCAGCACAGCTGCAGGAACCAAGCACACAGACAGTACAGCCGATACTCTAATCAGGTCGGCGAGGACACAATGTTGCCAACACAGAGAGTTTGGGGGTGATGACAGCAGGAATGCAGCTGCTGTCAGCACGCCTGGACGCACACTGGTCCGTATGCAAGGCCCCATGCAGGGACAGCAGGTGCGTCCAATGGGCTGCCGCCACCGCCCCTGCCCTCCCGCCCACCTCGAGCCACCTGGGCCAGCCAGGGAGGCACCCTTGGCCGACACGGGTGCCCCCACCTGGTAGGTGGGTCGTGACCCGGTGGCAGGCCTACACGTGACCAAGGCTATAATGGGGCCGGCTGCATCCCACCCATATCAGCTGGCACCATGGAACGAGGCCGGTTGGGTGCCTGTGGTATGCACCTAGTGCTTTGTGCCAAGTGGTACTGGTCACACACTGATCAGCTGCGCCTCCTGACCATAGATGTGCACCTGGGAGCCTGCCTGCGCGTTGGCATGGCCTAGAATGCGGCTAGGGACCAGAGAGCACACCACGACTGCAGGAGCTCCCTGGCCCAGCTCAGGGCTCAGCAGGTGTCTGGGGTGGACTGGCAGGCCCTGATCCAGGGCCAGAACAGGTCTGCTGTGCTCCATGATGCAGCTGGATGCCTCCAATGGTGGGGGGAGACCATGGGGTGCACCACCCAGCTCGCAATGCCCATTGCTTGGTGGATATGGGCCATGGAGCGGGCACAGGGGTGGTGGTCCCGGGCGCTGACTCAGTTGGACAAAGCTGCCTGGAGGGCACACTTTAGAATGGACAGGTGCACCCTACTATGGCTTGTGGAGCTGCTCACGCCCTGACTGGAGCAACAGGACACCCCCATGAGGACCCCCATCCCCATGGTGTAGTGGGTGACTATCCGGGTCTGGGCCCTCGCAATGCCTGACTCCTGCCTGTCTGTCTTGCAGCACTTCGGTGTCAGGGTGAGCACCATTGCCTGTATCCTCCGGGATGTCTGTGAGGCTGTAGAGGGCATTCTCCTGGACCGAGCGATACAGCTGGTGGACCAGGAGGCCATGATGGTGGCTTTGCGGCTGGAGGGTTCCGCAAATGCATAGGCACTGTGGACAGCAACCACATAGAGATCCTCCGCCCCTCTGCTGGAGAGGCTGTGGAGTATGTTAACAGACATGGATACCACTCCATGCAGCTGTAGACTGTCGTCAACCACCAGGGGTGGTTCATAGACATCTTCACGGGCAACTCTGGGTGCAGCCACGATGCCCAGATCATTACCATCTCCCCCTTCTATGCCCAGATGTACCGTGGGGACTTTGTGGACATGGGGATGACCCGGATCGAGTGGGTGCTAATGTCCCCCTTATCCTTGGGGACCCGGCCAATCCCCTCACCCAGTGGCTGATGAAGGTGTACCCAGTCGCCAGGTCCCCGGTGCAGGCGCTGTACAGTTCCCGGCTGTGTGCAAGCCGGACCATGGTCGAGCGGGCTTTTGGGGCCCTCAAGCAGCACTGGAGGAGCCTTGCCAGCCAGCTGGACTACACAATGGCGACCTCGGCCCTGGTGATAGGTGCTTGCTGTGTGCTGCACAACGTGTGCAAGAGCGATGGGGCAGCCCTCGAATACCCCATGCCTCATCGCCCTCCTGGACCTGTGCCTCTGTACGTGAACGCGGACAACCCGAGGGAGTACCGGTATGCCAAGTGCATCCATGCCGCCCTATCCAGGCCGATCAGCCGGGAGGCAGATGCGTGAGGGCGCTAAACCCCAGACCCACCACTCTGTCCCCCCTGACTTCCTGCGCAAGTCCCTCTATGGCCATCGGTCCGCCCCCACTCACGGGCCCAGGAAGAGACCAAAGGAGCCAGTAGTCATGCCCTGACATTTGTTCACTCACCCACATACATGCGCCCCCTACACCACCACCACCACCACCACACCACGTAGGTTCCTTGCCCCCCTTCAGACCACCCTACCCCTTCCCCCCTGGCCCTCGTGTCTCCGGGGCCTCCCCCTCAGCCACCCTGTGGGTGCTGCTGAGCTCTGGAAGCTCCCCTCCCCCCCGCTGTCCGTGACCCCCCAACAGTGTCCTGGCAGACCTCGGTGTCCAGAGGGGCAGGCAGTGGTGGGAAGGATGGAGGACACGGAGCCTGAGGGCCCACCCTGGGTGTCTGCTCCATCCAGAGGTCTACAGGGAATGGAAGGTGGATGCGTGGCCCCAACTGGGGTGGGGGCAGTTGGGGAGGCTGTGAGGGTGCGAAGGGGCTGGTTATTGGGACCTGGGCAGTCAGGGTGCCTGGCGGGGTGGATGCCATCACATAGGCACTCATGGTGCCAGCGTGCAGGAGCAGCGAGGTCCCAATATCATGGGACTATCCATTTTTGCTGAGTTCTCCTGCACCATCCTCTCTATGGCCTGTTCCAGCTGTCCAAATGCCTCCACCTGCCTGCTGTGCTCCCGGTGCTCCCACCTCTGTTTCAGATGAACCTCCACCTGAATCCTCCGGTCCCTTGCCTACTCCTGTTGCAGAGATCACTCTGTGGCCGCCTCCATGTGATTCGCGGCCACTATCATCCACTCCCCCTGTTCTGTGGTGGAGCGAACTATGTCCTCCGCCTGGTCCTCCCTCCGGCGCCATACCCTTGCCCGGTGCTTCCTCATCCGTTGTGCTTGGGGCATGGCCCTAGGTTGCTGGGGCCCCTTGGGCTGCCTGGTAGAGTACACAGACAGTGGTGGTTAGCCCCCTGGCTGGCCACTCCTGGGCCCGGGACACGGTTGGGGGGGGTGGGACCCCGCCATGTTGCCGGCTGCCCCCAGGCTTTCCCCAGAACCCTTCCCCCCACCCCCTCCCCGCATGACCTGGGTCCCCCTCCAGGCCTCCTGGGATCCCCCTCCAGGCCTCCTGGGCCCCCCCTCCTTTCCAGTGTACCTCACCTCAGTCCTCCGGCTTGTGTTGGAGCTCTTCCCCACCGGCCTCCTCACCCTCCTGTCTCTGGTGCTGGGCCATGCTGGGCCCTGTGGGGATATGGGTGAGTGGGTGGAGGAGGACTTTAGGTGTGCCTGTACAGCCCCCCGGGCCACCATTCAGTGGTCTGGGGTGTCTGAGGTGGATGGGGTCTGCCCCCTGGCTGGGCCCCCTCCTCCCCCCCTTACCCCTGGTCCATCTCCCATCCCACCTGCTCACTTACCCTAGATGTATGTCTCCGATACCTCAGAGGACGGCCCCTCCATGTAGCTGGTGTCCCCCATTGACCACTGGCTGAGGTTGACCAGTGTGCCAGCCTCAGAGTTGTTCTGTCCTGCCAGGGGGTGGGGGCTTTCTGGGCTGGTGCTGGGGGGGATGCTGGTCCCCAAGGTCCCTGGGCATTCCTCCTGGGGGTCGGGGGCCCTGGAGTCGGTGCCTTCTTGGGGGTCAGCAAGGGGAGAGGGTACATTGGCCCACTCCCTGCCCTGGACCATGATGCTCCCCACGAGGCATAGGGTTACTATTGATCCCTTCATGTGCAGTATGCACAATAGTAGGGGGCACAATAGTAGGGGGTGGTCTGGGCTCCTTGCCTGGACCGCCAGTTCTTGTCCTGAATGTCCTCGTACCCCCTCTTGAGTTCCTTGGTCTTCGATCTGCACTGTGCCATGGTTCTGTGATGCCCCACTACCTCCATTTCCCGCACCTACTCCCAGAACATGTGTTCATTGTGCTGATTAAGCGCGAGCTCCAGTTGATGCTCCTGGGTCCCCCAGATGTGAATAAACTCCTGGGTCTCCCTGAGCCCCCATTGCCCCCCTCTGTGGTAGGGCTGTCTCCCCTGTGGTCCTGCCAGTTCCTCCTCCTCCTCCTCCTCCTCCTCCACCTGGGCTGCGCCCGGGGCGGCCCATCCCAGCGGCTGCTGCTGCTTCTGTCCCTCCACCTCCTCCATGTGCAGCACAAACACATCCTCCTCCGCCTGTGCCTTCTCCACCTCCTCCTCGCTCTCTCACCCACCGCTTTCCTCTCCCTTCCATCTTGATCCATCCCTCCACGTTTTCCTGCTGATGTGTTCCCTTTAAATCTCCCTCTGTGGCCTGTGTTGTTGCTGGTTGCCTGGCAGCGATGTTGCGTGCTTTGTCCCTGGCTGGGAATAATTTTGTTTGCTTCCAGTTGGTGGTTGCCGTTCAGACGTTACTTTTTATTGTTTCCCCTTGGGAATCGCTTTGACCATGCTTTCGGCAATGGTCCGGGCCAGAACTCCAGAAATGTGGTTGATTTTGACCCCTGGTGGGTATTGACTGTGGTGAACATCTGGCACCCGCTGAACAGACTATGGGTATTTTCAGACGTTACGGGGCCCTTTGGCCCCGTACTGTAACGAACGTCTTCGTTCCCCGCCGGGGTCACCCCGGCACGGCCCAACAGACGTGCCGGGGGGATCCCGGCGGGGAAAGTGGGAGGAGCCGGGGCCGCGCGGCGCAACGTGCGGCCGCACGGCCCCGCCCCCTCCACGCACCCCGCCGCCCGCCCTCCGAGGAGACGGGCGGGCGGCGGGGCCAATGCGGCCGCCGCGTCTGGCCGATCGTGCCACGGCCCGGGATCCCGCCGGGGATCCCGGCCCGTGGCACGCGAACAGACGTTACTTTTTGGTCGCCACGGCCCGCGGTCCATTTGACCACGCTTCCCGGGACCTTCCCCCGGCTAGCCCGGGAAGCGTGGTTCAAATTGACCCCGTCTGCAGATTCAGCGTGGCCAACATCTGGCGCACACTGTGCAGACGTGCAGGGGCCTTTCGCCCCACTGCGGGGTTCACCGTGGTTCAGTGTGGTTCAGCGTGATCTCGTCACGTCTGAAATCACCCATTCATGGCGCATTGGCCCCACTGCGGGGTTCAGTGTGGTTCACTGTGGTTGACTGTGATCTTGTAACATCTGAAAATACCCAAAAGCGAAAACAAAAACAAAAATTTGATATTTATAAAAAACGAAAATGACACATTTAAATAACAAAAAAAACACAAAAACCACGGAAGTGAAATGAGCCCCTGGTGCACACCTCTAGGAATCAGAAAATGCTCCTGGGTCTACCAGCTGAACCTTGGTCTTGTTAAACTGGAGCTTCCTGAAGTTTGTGCTGACTGTCTTTAGAAAGCTGTTTGCATCCACTTTGGTAGAGCTGAAGCCAGTGGGCTCTCCATGCCTTTCTCCCACTTTCTTCCCATCCTCACCTTTTTTCTTCTTTTTTTTAAAGCATGGACCAACAGTACATTTTAATTTGCCAAACCTCAGGACAAAACTAGACCTCAGGACAAAAACAAATTCCCTATACTGATTTGGATCATGCTAATGATACATGAAATTGGTTACAGAAATCAGGATGTAATTGAAAACAATTTGCTGTGCAGAATTTCACTCTTCTTTCACTTTAATAGTATTTAAAGCTATATTTTAAATGATAAAATAGCCATTTACATAGCAAATGCATATTATGTCTTTTGACTGATTACTGTCACTATCTATTTGGTAGAGACCAGTGTGAATATGATTGACTGAAACAGAGCTTTTTAGTTCAAAGGGAGCTTCAAACTGCCCCTTTGGGTGAATTAAGCAGTGACTTGTAGTGTGAATTGCATCTCCCATAACTCCAAAACTTGACCTTTGCCTCTACAGGAGGGGATGACACACATTGGGTGGTGAAATGAATAGTGGCAAGGTTCAGGTGCTTGCTCCAAAGATGGCAAAAAGACAGTTTTATTTACTACATGTTTTTCAATTCAAAGTGTTGGCACTTAAATTCCTTGGCTATATCTGAGAGTATCTCCTTGAGCATTATGTGATTGGAAAGGATCTCCCAGAGTGTGGGGAGAGAGAAATCCTGAGCTAGATTGCTCTGGGGCTCCTCAGAGCCTACTAGAAGGAAACTAGTAGGACTCCACACGTTATAATTTCACCTGCCTAGGGAGGAGGCCTTAGGGATGGGTGAATGCGGTTCCAAAGTTCGGAGTTCGCCCCGAACTCAGCCTTTTCGGACGACTGAACCCGAACCCGAATCTGAACACAAACCGACCAAACCTAACTAAATTCCAAATGCCAAAATGACCAAACAGTTTGGACAGTTCGAATCTCGTTCAAGTGAGTTCGGATGCCTAACGCGACAAAAACGTGGTGTCACTGGAAAGCCAAACATGGCAGGGAGGGCGAGTCAGCTGAGGAGCAGACTTCCAGGCATCAGGGGTGGAGAGGCTTGGAGTAGCAGCCAGCCTGCCCAATCAACATCACTTTTTGCCTCAGACCACTGGCTTTGCAGTCTGCGATTGATCAAGGGCTAGGCTGCACGGAGGCAATGGGGCTTGCGGTGAGGTGGGCACAGCAAGAAAGAAAACTGATTGCCTCTAGGGATGGGCGAACACGGTTCGGCAGTTCAGAGTTCAGCCCGAACGCGGTCTGTTCGGATGACCAAACTCGAACACACACACACACACACGCATATATATATATATATATATCGAGAGAGAGAGAGAGAGATAGTAGACAGTTGTAGGAGGTAGCTTAGTGATAGAGATAGTGTTTAGTGATTTAGTTTTAGTGTTTGTAGCAGTAGGCCTTTGTAATTATTAGATAATCCATTTAGTTCATAGTATTTAGAATAGTTAATAGCACTTAGATTTAGTGTAGATAGATAGATATAATATTAGATAAAAAATTAAAATAATACAATAAAATAAAATAAAATAAATATATAAAAACTTTATTTTGGAGGGAGAAATGGAGAAGGGAAGGAGAGGCCAGTCTGCTACCCATAGGGGAGGCAATGGGGCATGTACCAGAGGTGAGGGGCTGTGCCAGGGGTGTGGCATCAGGCATCAGAAGTAGCCAGAGGCAGAGCACATCACCACCCCCGAAACTCAGCAGGCCTGCTTTAGGGCAACAGGCTTCAGCAGCTCAGCATTGCCTCCTGGCAGTACCCTCCTCCACTGCCACTCAGGGCACTGGAAGGCCTGCAGTACATGAGGTTGCATCTGTCTCTGCTGTTGGTAGTGATGGAGCAGGTGCTGGTGCTGCTTCCGATGTTCCTCCAGGGCCACCAATGTCCCCCACTGTTGAGGCAATCCTCAGCATTCGAGAGCTGGTGAATCCCACCCCAGCTGCTAGAGGCAGCACCTGATTCCTGGGGAATGTCAGTAGGGAGAGGAGTAGCAGAAGCAGCACTAGCAGCTACAGAGGGGGGCACAGGGAGTGTGCCAGCAACATGGTGGGCACAGGCAGTCTAGCCTCAGGGTCCCAGTACTCCCCTTGACGTGACATCACCGTGATCATGGACAGTGAGTCAGAGGCAGACACTAGTGCCACAGAGATGCCTGGAGCTGAGGCAATGGCTGAGCCTCCTCCCAGAGCTCTGTCACCAGAGCCACCAAGTTCTCTCCCTCCCAGCAGCGCTGGCAGCAGAGCATCAGTCGGGGTGGGCAAGAAGGTGGTGGTGGGGAACCCTCAGTCTGGGATCATTTTAAGCAGGTGCGGGCAGATGATCTCAGACAGGTGCACTGCACATTGTGCAATATGGTGGTGAAGCGTGGGCAGGTGCTCGCCAATCTTGGGACAACTTCAATGGCGAGGCACATGAAGTCATGCTACAGTGCTGTGCTTCTCAGTGGGAAGGTAGGGGAAGTAGATGCCAGTGGGTTCCCGACTGCAGCATCCAGTCACCCAGCTCCTTCAGTGGGCCAGCGTCCTGCACCAACTGCTGCTGCCTCTAGCAGCAGGAGCAGTATGGGGGGCAGAACATCAGCAGGAGCCTCGCCAGCTGCGCTGTTAGTCCACCATGGTGGCAGGGCGCCGTGGCACTGGCTTCCTAGAGAAAGCAAAGCACCTGTTGGCCGAAATGATAGCCCTGGATGGCCAGCCCTTGTCAATTGTGAAGGACAAGGACTTCCAGCAGCTGATTGGGTTCCTGACCCCCAACTTTAATCTGCCTTCCCGCTCCACCCTGAGTTGGACTGTGGTGCCACAGCTCTACAGGGCTTTGAAGGAGTGGGTGAGGGAGCAGTTGTCAGGGACTGGGATGGGGCGGCACGGTCCACTTCACCACTGACCTGTGGTCTTCCAGAAACGCCCAGCATGCCTACCTGTCAGTGACTGCACACTGGTGGCAGGACCCAGAGACAGCACTTGGCAGTGGCAGGAGGCATCCTGAAGCAGGGTACAGGTGGGCCCTGCTTCAGGCACAAGTCATGGACAGCTCCCACACCTCGAGAAACATCAAGGCATTCCTGGCCACCATGTTGAGGGAGTGAGTCACACCAGGTGTGGCCTTCACCAAGGGGTGTGTGATCATGGATAATGCAGCCAATATACTCAAGACAGTCCATAACGGGGGCTTCACAAGCATCCCTTGTGCCGCACACACCCTCCATCTCGTGATGAAGGACGCTCTGGGCTTGGGGGAGACGGGGATTGGGCCAGGCAACTTTAGCTCCCTGGTTGACCTGGGGAGGAAGCTAGCGGGGTTCTTCAACCGCAGCGTGAAGGGCAGCAAGCTCCTCTGGGAGAAGCAGGCTGAGCAACTGTCCCCGGTGCACATGCTCATCCAGGATGACTCCATCAGGTGGAATTCCACCTTCCATATGCTTGAGTGGCTTCTTGTTCAGAAAGCCGCCCTGCATCAGGTGTAACTGGAGAAATACATCAAGGCACCTCCAAGGTAAAACAGGGAGGAATGGGAGATGATTGCTAAGATGGTCTTCATCCTGAGACCATTCCTGGCCATGATGGAGACTGTGAGCAGCTCCACCACCACCCTCAGCTGGGTGACCCCGCTGGTCCATAGTCTCAAGAGGAGCCTGGACAAGATTATCAGGGGGCGGGATTATGGACCTCCGGGCAGGAAGCTCTCCAATGAGGTGCTTGACCTGGAACGGAAACTGAAGGCGGGGCTGAGTGTGCACTTTGAAGAACTCCTTCACCAGGAGGATTATGTCCTGGCAACCATGCTGGAACCCAGGATCAAGGGCAGCATGGCATGCGAGACAGCGGTCTATGGCCTCTGGAAGGGTACGCTGGTGCAGGAAGTCCGGCAGGCAGAGCGGGCCATGCAGCAGGACACCCCTGTGGATTGTGGGAGTGGGAGCAGTGACCCCTTCCACTCATCCAGGTCTATCACTGCCCCCAGCCCTAGTGGTAGCAGCAGCACAGCAGCAGGATGATCAGCAGCAGCAGGACCCCTACTAGTGCCAGCAGCTCCTCCTCTGTGCAGTCCACTCTGGGGAGCATGGGACCCAGCNAAAATAAAATAAAATAAATATATAAAAACTTTATTTTGGAGGGAGAAATGGAGAAGGGAAGGAGAGGCCAGTCTGCTACCCATAGGGGAGGCAATGGGGCATGTACCAGAGGTGAGGGGCTGTGCCAGGGGTGTGGCATCAGGCATCAGAAGTAGCCAGAGGCAGAGCACATCACCACCCCCGAAACTCAGCAGGCCTGCTTTAGGGCAACAGGCTTCAGCAGCTCAGCATTGCCTCCTGGCAGTACCCTCCTCCACTGCCACTCAGGGCACTGGAAGGCCTGCAGTACATGAGGTTGCATCTGTCTCTGCTGTTGGTAGTGATGGAGCAGGTGCTGGTGCTGCTTCCGATGTTCCTCCAGGGCCACCAATGTCCCCCACTGTTGAGGCAATCCTCAGCATTCGAGAGCTGGTGAATCCCACCCCAGCTGCTAGAGGCAGCACCTGATTCCTGGGGAATGTCAGTAGGGAGAGGAGTAGCAGAAGCAGCACTAGCAGCTACAGAGGGGGGCACAGGGAGTGTGCCAGCAACATGGTGGGCACAGGCAGTCTAGCCTCAGGGTCCCAGTACTCCCCTTGACGTGACATCACCGTGATCATGGACAGTGAGTCAGAGGCAGACACTAGTGCCACAGAGATGCCTGGAGCTGAGGCAATGGCTGAGCCTCCTCCCAGAGCTCTGTCACCAGAGCCACCAAGTTCTCTCCCTCCCAGCAGCGCTGGCAGCAGAGCATCAGTCGGGGTGGGCAAGAAGGTGGTGGTGGGGAACCCTCAGTCTGGGATCATTTTAAGCAGGTGCGGGCAGATGATCTCAGACAGGTGCACTGCACATTGTGCAATATGGTGGTGAAGCGTGGGCAGGTGCTCGCCAATCTTGGGACAACTTCAATGGCGAGGCACATGAAGTCATGCTACAGTGCTGTGCTTCTCAGTGGGAAGGTAGGGGAAGTAGATGCCAGTGGGTTCCCGACTGCAGCATCCAGTCACCCAGCTCCTTCAGTGGGCCAGCGTCCTGCACCAACTGCTGCTGCCTCTAGCAGCAGGAGCAGTATGGGGGGCAGAACATCAGCAGGAGCCTCGCCAGCTGCGCTGTTAGTCCACCATGGTGGCAGGGCGCCGTGGCACTGGCTTCCTAGAGAAAGCAAAGCACCTGTTGGCCGAAATGATAGCCCTGGATGGCCAGCCCTTGTCAATTGTGAAGGACAAGGACTTCCAGCAGCTGATTGGGTTCCTGACCCCCAACTTTAATCTGCCTTCCCGCTCCACCCTGAGTTGGACTGTGGTGCCACAGCTCTACAGGGCTTTGAAGGAGTGGGTGAGGGAGCAGTTGTCAGGGACTGGGATGGGGCGGCACGGTCCACTTCACCACTGACCTGTGGTCTTCCAGAAACGCCCAGCATGCCTACCTGTCAGTGACTGCACACTGGTGGCAGGACCCAGAGACAGCACTTGGCAGTGGCAGGAGGCATCCTGAAGCAGGGTACAGGTGGGCCCTGCTTCAGGCACAAGTCATGGACAGCTCCCACACCTCGAGAAACATCAAGGCATTCCTGGCCACCATGTTGAGGGAGTGAGTCACACCAGGTGTGGCCTTCACCAAGGGGTGTGTGATCATGGATAATGCAGCCAATATACTCAAGACAGTCCATAACGGGGGCTTCACAAGCATCCCTTGTGCCGCACACACCCTCCATCTCGTGATGAAGGACGCTCTGGGCTTGGGGGAGACGGGGATTGGGCCAGGCAACTTTAGCTCCCTGGTTGACCTGGGGAGGAAGCTAGCGGGGTTCTTCAACCGCAGCGTGAAGGGCAGCAAGCTCCTCTGGGAGAAGCAGGCTGAGCAACTGTCCCCGGTGCACATGCTCATCCAGGATGACTCCATCAGGTGGAATTCCACCTTCCATATGCTTGAGTGGCTTCTTGTTCAGAAAGCCGCCCTGCATCAGGTGTAACTGGAGAAATACATCAAGGCACCTCCAAGGTAAAACAGGGAGGAATGGGAGATGATTGCTAAGATGGTCTTCATCCTGAGACCATTCCTGGCCATGATGGAGACTGTGAGCAGCTCCACCACCACCCTCAGCTGGGTGACCCCGCTGGTCCATAGTCTCAAGAGGAGCCTGGACAAGATTATCAGGGGGCGGGATTATGGACCTCCGGGCAGGAAGCTCTCCAATGAGGTGCTTGACCTGGAACGGAAACTGAAGGCGGGGCTGAGTGTGCACTTTGAAGAACTCCTTCACCAGGAGGATTATGTCCTGGCAACCATGCTGGAACCCAGGATCAAGGGCAGCATGGCATGCGAGACAGCGGTCTATGGCCTCTGGAAGGGTACGCTGGTGCAGGAAGTCCGGCAGGCAGAGCGGGCCATGCAGCAGGACACCCCTGTGGATTGTGGGAGTGGGAGCAGTGACCCCTTCCACTCATCCAGGTCTATCACTGCCCCCAGCCCTAGTGGTAGCAGCAGCACAGCAGCAGGATGATCAGCAGCAGCAGGACCCCTACTAGTGCCAGCAGCTCCTCCTCTGTGCAGTCCACTCTGGGGAGCATGGGACCCAGCACAAAAGGGCAAGTAGCATGGCTGAGGGCAGTGGGGCAGGTGGTGCCCACCCAGAGCTACAAGAGGGAGTATAATGGCACCTCGGCAGCATTGGAGACATACCTGGAGGAGGATCAATGCATTGATCTCAGCAGCGATCCCTTGGCCTACTGGGCTGGCAAGGCCAAAGTATGGCCAGTCCTGTCCAAAGTGGCCAAGGGTATCCTGTCCTTTCCCCCAACCAGTGTCGCCAGTGAGCGGGTGTTCTCTGTGGCGGGGGACATTTGCTCCCCGCACCACCTGAGACTGGGGGCCAAGTTGGTGGAGTAGTTGCAATTCTTGAAGGTGATCCTTCTGCTTCTGGGATTCCCCGAGCTGCCGCTGGACAAGGAGTGATGGTACAGTGTCACACGCCATCCCATGCCAGGGGCAGTCTTGGGATGGGGAGCCTCGTCCTCTATCTGGGCTAGAGTTACTTCGCCTGTGCTTCTGAGGTGCTGTCCCTCCCTCCAAATGCCTGGCAACCTCCTTGCCCCCCCCTCTCTCTCTCATACTAGACAGCCTCGGCCGCCTTATCTGACTGGCCCCATGACACAGGGTGCCATTGGCAAACAAGTTATAAGCCTGCCTGCCAGCCTTTGGCTTCAAGATCTCGGCCCGCCTATGTGATGCTGAGTGGCCCTCGCTCTTTCCAGGCCTATATGCCATCTGTGCCAAGGGTTCTGTACCCTGGTAACCCACTGTCTGCTGTTGCCAATGACCCCCAGGCCAGGCCTATATGCCATCTGTGCCAAGGGTTCTGTACCCTGGTAACCAATGTCTTCTGCTGCTCCTAATGCCACCCCCCATGCTGTCTGTGCCATGGGTTCTGGGGCCATCATTCCTCACATGGAGGCGATGTTATTCCACCGCATATAGAAACAGCCACTCCAGCTCCAGGATCCACCGTAAGGTTCTGGGGCCATCATTCCTCGCATGGAGGCGATGTCTTTCCACCATATCAAGAAACAGCCACTCCAGCCCAAAGACCCACCATCAGGATTCTGAGGCCAAGTTACAGGCAGGGGGGCTATGGTCAATACCTAGAAGCTGACATTCTAGCACCAGGACCCACCGTCATAGGTCTGGGGCCATCATTCCTAGCACGGAGACAATGTCATTCCACCGCCTCAAGAAACAGCCACTCCATCCCCAGGACCCACTGTCAGGGTTCTGGGGCCAAGTTACAGGCAGGTAGGGCTGTGGCCAATACCTAGAAACTACCACTCTAGCCCCAGGACCGACTATCATGGGCCTGGGGCCATCATTCCTCGCACGGAGACGATGTCATTCCACCGCATCAAGAAACAGCCACTCCAGCCCAAGGACCCACCATCAGGGTTCAGGGGCCAAGTTACTGGCAGGGAAGGCTGTGGCCAATACCTAGAAGCTTCCCCTCTTGCTCCAGGACCCTCCGTAATGGGTTTGGGGACCATCGTTCCTCACAGGGAGATGATGTCATTCCACCGCATCAAGAAACAGCCACTCCAGCCCTAGGACCCACCATCAGGGTTCTGGGGCCAGGTTACTGGCAGGGAGGGCCGTGGCCAATACCTAGAAGCTTCCACTCTAGCCTCAGGACCCACCATCATGGGTCTGGGGCCATCATTCCTCGCACAGAGAGCCTTTTTCCAAACCCCCGAACCGAACTGAACTGAACGTCCGAACCCAAATGCGGTGAACGAACCGAACAGGCAAACCAAACGGGCGAACTGAACCAGACCGAACCGAATGACCGAACCCGAACTGCGCTCTCTTTGCCCATCCCTAGGAGGCCTGCAAGAGAGGCCTGCAATTCACCCCTTCCCACTGCTTGCTTGACAGCTTCACAGTGACTGGTCTGGGAAGAAGGATTTGACCTGCCTGCAGGTACTGTGAGTAGTTAGCCCTAGTCCCATGCTAAGTGCACCTGGGACTGACTGCCTATAGTCTTCCGTGCTGGATTCAAGGTGCTGGTATTGACCTATAAAGTCCTAAAAGGCCTGGGCCCCACTTATCTGAGGGACCACTTCAGCTCCTGAGCTCAGGAATAGGGTTGGACTTAGGGTATGTGGGGCCCAGGGTGGGGAACAAAGGTGGGGCCCTATTCTTCAACCAGTGGCAAAGCCACCAGCCTATGGCAGGCCTAGGGGTGCTCCCCGGATCAGTCTGGGAGTGGTTCGCTACCTGGGTCCAGGGTTGGGGATGGGTGGAGGGGCACTCCCCTGCACCCATACCCAAGCCCAGCCATCGGATCACTTACCTGATCCACCATCACTAGGGCTGATGCGAAATCAGCTGTTACCGCTCCGCGATTCCATTCCTAAACCTCGGCATCCCAGGTTGCGCCTCGCATAATTTCGCGCGATACTCCACTATTCTGCATTATTTTCGCTACAAGAATTCGCGGATGTGAAATGTGTGTGTTTCACCGCTTCCTTCATCGTTACCGTTGCCGTATACAATAAGCGGTCTTTTCCCGCATTTCGCAAATTTAATATATGAGCCACAGGCATGAGCACTTATCGCGGTTCCGC
>QEPC01012873.1:856164-886678 GCA_003113815.1 Sphenodon punctatus | reverse complement strand
GAGTCAGAGGCTTGATCATGCCGCCGGATACCTTGTATTCCTCGTGATACCTTGTATTCCGGGTGGCGGAAACATGATACAATTACCAGATAACCACAAAGATTCCGCGGACCACGGAAAGGGGAGTTGGCGCCGCTTATTATGGGAATCCGCACAAGTTTCGCTTCCGTTTGCCAGTTCCGATGCCGCGATACCATGAGCGACAAGCCGCAGCCGCAGCCCTCGGAAAGCTGCCTCTGCCGTACCGTGCCATGATGTGCGGAATAGGGGTTTCCATCGGTAAAAGCTGCCGCGGCGGTATGCCGCTACAGCCCTAACCATCACTGCTGTCAGCCTGGGCCCTGCACTGGACTTGGAGCTTCAGGCGGGGCGGGCACGTGGCAGCAGATTAAATCTGCTGCTGACGCCACGCTGTCCACCAATGCCAGTGGAAGTTCTTCTGCCCTTCCTCTATTGCCCGGCTGTCTCAGGCAGGGGGAATGTAGGAGAGGCAGATGTCCCACCTCTCCCACATTTTCCCTGGCCGAGAGACTGACAGGCAGAGGAGGGGGGGCATGGAGTGTGGGATAGGTGGGGTCTCTGCCTCTCCTTTACTCCTGCTGTCCCCTTCTGCTGCCTGTTAGTTGGAGTCAAGTCGGACTCGGCCGGGGTCCACGCGCTCGGGGTCCTCAGCTCCCGGCCACTGTCAGGTCAGAAGCTGGGAACCCCGAGTGCATCCTCCAGGAGCGGGGGCCGAGCCACACCGTGGTAGTGCTGGCCTTGCTGAGGAAGTGAGGTGGTCCCTCAAATAGGTGGGGTCAAGACTATTTATGGCTTTATACGTCAATACCAGCCCCTTGAAGACTATAGGCAGCCATATGTTCCCGGTGGCCTATCTTACTTAAGAGACAGGCCGCCCACTGCATTCTGCACTAGCTTAAGTTTCTGAACCATCACTATGGGCAGCCCCATGGTATTCTAATGGTATTCTGAACCCCTCCCTAAATCTTGCCCTCACTGTTATAATTATAGTATATTCAAATATCTAATGTTGCTTATTGAACTACAGTGATTTGATTTCTGAATGTCTAATTGTTTAAGGTAATACCAACTGATTGTTTGTGGTCACTGCATTCCTTATTCTACTTCATACACTTTCAATTAATATAGCTGTGCTCTAGAGTGACATTTGCTGATGGTTTTACTTACTGCCTGCTCTTTTCTGCTCTCATTAAATTCAGTGGTTTGTGACTGATTATCCAGTGTTTTGTGCTGATCCCATAGGAGTTTTATTTACCTGCATGTAGTTTTGGCACTGCAGGGTTTATTTTCCTGGGAGGCTGTTGATGTCCTACATCTCCCGGGTATACCATGCTACAAGAACATCCCTTACTGGGTATGCAGGTGGCAGGAACAGGAAAAGTCTACCTGGGCTCACTATGCGACCTAGTTGCTAGATTGAATGCAGGACCCCCCCTCTCCTCCATTACATCAGGCATGCCACACCCAATGCTCCTTCAAGTGGACACTTAAGGCAAACACCTAGAGTAGCTATGTGCTAGGGGGATTACACAAGGAACCTACTTAGCATTTTCGGCTGTGAAGTGAAGAGTTGGAATAAGAATGTGTTACCTTTTTCATGGGGGTTGGTTTCTCCACAATGGCAGGAATCAGGATTCAGACAGAATAATAAAAAGAAAAGTGGTGGTGGAAATAATAGTTGATTTGCTAAAATAGAATAAAGGACAAAATAAAAAGCTGGTTTTCTCAGGTGGTCATATTAGGTGACTGGAAGTCAAGAACCTTGGGTTCTCTGATCAGATTTGCCTCCATTTCTGTAGGCCACCTTGTAAAGTTCTGTTTGTCTTCCTGGGTATCAGATGTGCTTATTCCATCTCTAAATTAGATGAAGTCACCTAACTCACAGGCCATAGTACAAAAGCTGCAAAAACTTCATTTGAACTACAAATTCAATATGCTTGGGTGATTGTGTCTGTAGGGCTTATTTGGCCCACTGTTAAAATAGTGACTATTAGCAAAATTCCAAATTAGACACAAATTAACATCTACAGGTCACCGAGGTTGATCCAGGAGAGTGGAAATCTCCCTAATTTAATTAATCAGATTTTGAAAATCACTTTGAGATTCTTAGCTGGAAAAAGGTTGTATATAAAGAAAAGAAAGTTCCCCTTCAAAGTCACCCAGGTTGCCTACTAGTAGTACTAGCAGTTCCTTCCACCTTCACTTGGCACTCCTCCCATTGCTGGAATGTGAACTTTGCCAAATGTCAGTACAATTTACAACTAGAATAGATACTCCTGCACAATGTGAATGTTGAAGCAGTTTAACCTCTCTAGAAATGTTGGCACTGAAATCCTTGGCTATACATCTGTGATACTGTCTCCTTGAGCATTGTGTGAAGGCCAGGTAGCTGGGTTTGTGAAGGGATGACATGGCTTTAGTTATCTCAACATTACAAAAAGAATTTTTATCACAACGCTTACTCCAGATTACGATTTTAGAATCACCTTGGGAAAAATTTGTCCCAGATTCTTTCCAAGACTGCATGTTGAGTATGTTGCAGTACCACATAGCTTATATCTAGTTATCCAGTGTGGCAGAATGTGTTCAATAAAGCTTTTAGATAGTTCTTTTAGTATGGAAACCTATAATTAATTAGTTAATGTTTTAGAGTGTTTTTTAAGATGAAAGAAATAATACAAGTGCTATATAATCTTTCTATTCCTGTTATTAGTATATTTCAGTCTCCATCATCTGCAAAGCAACAATCATTGTTCTACATTTATTTCCTTCCCATCACCTCAGTACTCAAGGGAGAAGTGGTGACCGAGAGAGTCTTTAGATGAGATACTACCTAGGGGTGTGAGAACAGATAGCAGTTTGGGTTCAGTCATTTGGCTCTGTCTGGTTCAGTCCAGTCGTTCAGTTTGGTCGTTCATTTCGGTCGCTGAGTTCAGGTTCGGTTGTTCAGAAAAAGGTATCATGAGATCGAAACCAGAAATTCAAGTGCGTGCAGAGCTTGTGTGGGGAGAGAGCATGTGTGTGTGGCTGGCTGGCTGTTGGGTTCATGTGTTTTGGCTCTTTGTGTGTTTGGTTTGGCTGTGTTGTTTTGGCTGGTTGGTGAGTGTTGGTGAGTGACTGTTGGAGTGTCTGTTGTTTTTTTAAAAAATGAAGAAGACAGTTATCCTAATTAAATGCTGGGGGGGGCAAGGTGGTGCTCCCGGAGTCAGTGGTGGAGGAGGTCGCTGCACCAGCCCCATGACCTTCAGTGGTGGCGGTCCCAGAGCTGGTGGTGGAGGAGCAAGTGGGCACAGGAGGTGCTGCCAGGTTTGTAAACTTTTTTTTTACTTTGAGGACAAGAAAGGCTCTATCCATTAGAGTGAGCTCACTGTCATGCGGGTGGGTGCGTGGGTGGTTGGCATCAGTCAGACACAAACAGTGGGCATCAGTGGGTGGCAGCGGATATCTGCCACAGAGAGAGAGGGTACCGTAGTGTGTGGGGCTCTTCCAGCAGTCAAGCACGAGCACGAGCAGCACCCCCACCAAAACATGTGCCTCCCAGCCATCCCTAGCAAGGGTCTCCACTCTCTAGTAGCCATCCCTACCTAGTACCCCCAAATAAGGGGAGGATTTACACGTGCCATCCAGGGTCTTTCCAGTTGCCATCCCTGGCACCCAACAAAGGGAAGGATTTGCACGTGCCAGCCAGGGTCTCTCCATTTTCCATCCCTAGCATTCCCTAGCACTCCAAGGAGGGCAGGATTTGAACATGTCAGCAAGGGTCTTTCTAGTTGCCAACCCTAGTGCCCCAAGGAGGGCAGGATTTGCACGTGCCAGCAAGGGTCTTTCTACTTGCCATCCCTAGCATCCCAAGAAGGGCAGGATTTGTTCATGCCAGTCAGGGTCTTTTGGACATCTCCAAGTATGTCTCCGCCGAGATGGCCGACCTGGAACACTTCCGCCAGTCAGTCTCCAAGTGGCAAGAGGACATGTCAGGGGCCGTGGACTTTTCCATCGCACACGACTACCAAATGCTGGCGGGTGTGATGCCCCCTGCCCGTAGGTCCCGTGCGCCCCTGTTGCCATTCCCCCAAATTCCGGGGGACAGGCCCAAGGACTGAGTATGCAAATAAGTTTCCTTTATAGTTAAAATGTTTTGGTTTTGGTTTTAATGTTCTTGTTGTTGTTTCGATAATTAAAGTTATATTTGTTGTGTTATTGTTATAAGCTTTGTTTGAAGCTAACAATCTTTTATCCCTCTGTGCTGAAGTTCTGGCTGGCAGGTGGCAGAATCTCATACAGCTTGTCAATCCATACCAGCAGCACCTGGCACCACACACGTAGCATAGATAAGGTATTAACCGAATGATGTGCCAGGCAGCAGCAGGGTTTAAACTTGCAGACAGCCCGCCATGAGGGGCAGGGCTTGTGTCTGTGTGGGTGAGCCAGAAAGAAAGAGAGACAGGCTCTTTTGGCAGTGGGCTGCTGAGGAGTAGGCTGGTGGGGGGGCTTGCAAGCGGGTGCTGGTGAGTGCTGGCCAGTCAGGCACAGGCAGCAGCAGCACCCAGGATGGAATGACAGCCCCCCGTGACTGGAAGGATGGTCCCAGAATCTCATTGATGGTTCCTCGGATGGGCGGGCATGACTGGCTGCTTCAGGTACAGTGGAAATACATCCTAAAGCCTATGGGAGTTGAATGATGTCCCTAGAATTAGTGCATGGTTGGGCACACTTCATTCAATCGTGTGATAGGTGGTAGCAGCAGGTACAGGAATGCACACAGGCAGGCAGGCACATATAATACATTGTGTTATATTCCATCTCTTTCTGTTAGGTTTGCTGCTGGATGTGGGCATCAGGTGCATGAGCACAGATGGGAGTTTTTCCTGGTTCTGGAAGGTGGCAGCTTGAACTGGCCTCCCCTCCACCCCACTCTCTCTCTCTCTGGCCATGTAGTGCAGGTGACAGCATGGGTGGGATCGTTTCTGTCTCTCCTTCTAGCAGTGGGGATACTCTCTCTCTCTCTCTCTCTCTCTCTCTCTCTCTCTCTCTCTCTCTCACTCTCTCTCCATGAACAGCAGGTTGNACCTTGGCATGAGAGGCAGTAAGGCAGACTGAGGCAGGCTTTGAGCTTGGCGTAAACCTGGGGTACAAAACCTTTGGCACAGGCAGCATATAGGCCTGGGGGCTATTGGCAGCATCAGAAAGTGGGTTGCCAGGGTACAGAACTCTTGGCATAAATGGCATATAACCCTGGGGGACATTTGCACTAGCAGCACACAGTAGTTGCCAGGGTACAGAACCCTTGGCACAGATGGCATATAGGCCTGGGGGCCATTGTTACTAGCAGCAGCATACAGTGGTTACCAGGGTACAGAACCCTTGGCACAGAGAGCATATAGGCCTGGGGGCCATTGACAGCAGCATCAGACATTGGTTGCCAGGGTAGGCAGGCAGGCGACATGGCATGAGCGGCAGTAGGGCAGATGGGCTTGGACAGGCTTTGATCTAAGGAACCTGGGTGGGCAGACAGGCACCTTGGCATGGGAGGCAGGAAAGAGGACTGAGGCATGCTTTGAGCTTGGCAGCAAGCTTGGTGGGCAGACAGGCAGCGTGGCATGAGAGGCAGTAGGGCAGGCAGGCTGGGACATTGTCAGCAGGGCACTCAGATAGGATAGCAAAGACTGTGCAGGTGGGCTGAGATCGTGTAGTCATAGGCATAGGCCAGCTAGCAGGCTTACAGTTTCCCAATGCCACCCTGAGTCATGAGGTCACTCAGATAAGGTGGCCGAGGCCATCTAGTATGAGAGAGGGGGGGCAGGGCGGGCGCCAGGCATTGGGAGGGAGGGACAGCACCTCAGAAGCACAGCAGCAGTATCCCTAGCCTAGATTGAGGAGGAGGAGTCCCATTCCATGACTGCCCCTGGCATGGGATGGCGTGTGCCACTGCACCATCAATCCTTGTCCAGGTGCAGGTCGGGGAATCCCAGTAGCGTAAGGTTTGAACAGTAACTGCTCCACCAATTTGGCCCCCAGTCTCAGGCGGTGCGGTGAGCAAATTTCCCGCACCATAGAGAACACCCGCTCACTGGGGACACTGGTTGGTGGGCTGGACAAGATACCGTTGGCCACTTTTGACAGGGCCAGCCACACATTGGCCATGCCAGCCCAGTAGGCCAAGGAATAACTGCCGGGACCAATCCATGGCTCCTCCTCCAAGTAGGTCTCCACGGCTGCTGAGGAGCCAGCGTACTTCCTCTTGTAGCTCTGCCTGGGAACCACCTCCACCACTGCACTCAGCCATGCTGCTTGCCCTATTGTTGTGGCGGACCCCATGCTCTCCAGAGTGGCCTATACATAGACAGAGCTGCTTGTGCTGCTGCTGGCAACAGGAGTGCTGTTGCTGCTGGCACTGCTGCTACCGCTACCACTAGGGCTGGAGGCAGGGATAGACCCACCTGGCTGAGAGGGGTGGCTGCTCCCACTCCCACCATCCCCAGTGGTGTCCTGCTGCATAGCCCACCCTGCCTTCCGGACCCACTCCACCAGCACATCCTTCCGGAGGGAATAGAGTGCTGTCTGGCATGCCATGCTGCCCTTGACCCTGGCGTCCAGCATTGTTGCCAGAACATATTCCTCCCGCTGCAGGAGCACGTCAAAACGTGACTGCAGCCCTGAATTCAGCTTCTGAACCAGGTCAAGCACCTCATCGGCCATCTTCCTTCCCGCAGGGCCACAATCCCTCCCCCTGAGAATCTCGTCCAGACTTCTGCTGAAACTATGGACCAGAGGGGTCACCTGGCTGAGGGTGGAGCTGCTCATGGTCTCTGTTACAGCCAGGAATGGTGTCAGGATGAAGACCGTTTGATCCAGGAGCTCCCATTCTGCCCCTTTAAACCCTTCCAGTGCCCCACAGTCCATCACCAGTTGAACCTGATGCAAGCCGGCTCTCTGATCCACAAGCCGCTCGAGCATCAGGAAGGTGGAATTTCACTGTGTGGCCACATCCTGAACCAGATGGTGCCCTGGGGATCCTTGCTCGGCCTGCTTCTCCCAGAGGTGCTTTCTGCTCTTCACTCTCCGGTTGAAGAACCTCGCCAGCTTCCTCACCCAGTCGATCAAAGAGCTAAGGGTGTCTTCCCCTATCCCCTTATACCCCAAGCCCAGAGTGTCCCTGACCACCAGGTGAAGGGTGTGTGTGGTGCAAGGGATACCGATGAAGCCCCCATCATGAACTTCCTTTCTTACATTTGTGGCATTGTATTTTACCACGCACCCCTTGGTGAAGGCTGCGCCTGGTGTAACCCACTCCCTCACCATGGCGTCCAGGGCTAATTCTAGGTTCCTGAAGGTGTGGGGTCTGTCTATGACTTGTGCCTGGAGCAGGGCCCACCTATAGCCTGCTTCAGGACCCCTCCTGCCACTCCCCAAAGCTCCCTCCGGGTTCTGCCACCAGTGCGCCATCACTGCCAGGTAGGCGTGCTGTGCGTTTCTACGGGGCCACAGGTCTTTGGTGAAGTGTATGGTGGCACCCCAGTCCCTGCCACCTGCTCCCTCACCCGCTCCTTCAAAGCCCTGTAAACTTCACGCACCACAGTCCGACTGAGGGTGGTGCAGGACAGCAGCTTAAACTGGGGGGCCAGGAACCCAATCAACCCTCGTCCTCTACAATTTAGAAGGACTGCCCATCCAGTGCAATCATTATGGCCAACAGGTGCCTGGCTTTCTCTTGATAGCCACACCTCCCTCCAGCTGCCAATGGCCTTGGCAGCTGCCCCCACCCCAGCTACTACATGGTGGACTGACGCTGCTGGCAAGGCACCTGCTGATATTCTTCCTCCCTGCTCCTGCTGGTAGAAGCAGAAGTTGGTGCAGGATGCTTGCCCACTGAAGGAGCTGGGCGACTGGCCGCTGCTGCTGTCGGGAACCCGCTGACATCCACTTCCCCTGCCTTCCTGCTTAGCAGCAGAGCACTGTGGCATGACTTCAGATGCCTCACGATGGCACTTGTCCCAAGATTGGCGAGCACCTGCCCACGCTTCACTACCTTATTACACAAAGTGCACTGCACCTCTCTGGGATCATCTGCCTGCACCATGTTCCCAGACCGAGGATCCCCCCCCCCGCCTTCTGGCCCACCCTGGGTGACACACTGCTGCCAGCGCTGCTGGGAGGTGCAGAACTTGGTGGCACTGGCAACACAGCTCTGGTAGGAGGCTCAGCCATCACCTCAGCTACAGACATCTCCTCTGCGGCACTAGTGTCTGCCTCTGCCTCACTGTCCACGATCACGGTGATGTCCTGTGAAGGGGAGTACTGGGACCCTGAGGCTATACTGCCCATGCCCGCCATGCTGCTGGAACTCTCCCTGTGCCCCTCTCTATAGCTGCTAGTACTACTGCTGCTACTGCTATTCCTTTCTCTACTGCCATTGGCTGAGGATTGGGCCCTGCCTTTAACAGCCGGGGTGGGATCCACCAGCTCTGGACTGCTGGGGATTGCCTCCACAATGGGGGACATTGGTGGCCCTGGAGGAACATTGGAAGAAGCAGCACGTGTTCCTTCAGCCGCAGCAGAGATAGCCACAGCCTCATGTACTGCAGGCCTTCCAGTGCCCTGCGTGACATTTGAGGACACTGCCAGGAGGTGATGCTGAGCCTCTGAAGCCTTTTGCCCTAAAGCAGGCCTGCGGAGTTTGGGGTGTGGTGATGTGCTCGGACTGCTGGTGCTGCCTGCTGCTGCTCCATGGGCACGGCCTCTACCACCACCTCTCCCACAGCCTCATTGACTGTCTTATGGGCAACAGACCAGCCTCTCCTACTTCCCTTCTCCATGTCTTCCAGCTCAAACACACACAAAGATTTTATAATTATTATTTTTTACTCAAATTTGTTATCTAATATTATATCTATCTCTACACTAGATCTAACTGCTATTAACTATTCTAAAACCTATTGAACTAAATGGAATATCCTAATAACTACAAAGGCCTTGTCCTACAAACACACTACATCTCTATCTATCTCTATAACTAAGCTAACTACTATGCATATCTATCTAGTAACTATCTATCTAATAACTATGTATCTATATATATATATACAATATTACACAGGGGGAAACACAACAAACACAGGGAGGAGTACAAAACTGAAATGAAAATCAATCTAATAATAATCCTACTCTAAATAAATCCAAAACTTAAAACAGGGGAAGGGAATCAGCATGGATGGAATAAGAGGGAGAGGGAAAGGATTCAATGGAGGGGGGAGGGAGGAAGGAAGATTGAACACAGGGAACACAGGGAGGGGTAAAAACAAAAAATAACACCTAAATCTATCTAATATAATCTAAATAAATGATAATATGGAGGTAAATGGGTTGGATGGGTGAAATAGGAGGAGGATGGCAATGGATTAGGAATAGGAAGGAACAAAAACTGCTGGGAGAGAGGGAGCCTTCTGAAACGCCTGCTGTTCAGGAACAGTGACTAGCTCAGAAGGTGTTGGGAAGGGGGGAGGCAATCAGTTTTGTTTCTTGCTGCGCCCGCCTCACCGCAAGCCCCATTGGCTCCGTGCAGCCTAGCCCGTGGCCAATCGCAGACTGCGAAGCCAGTGGTCTGAGGCGAAAAGGGATGGTGATTGGGCAGGCTGGCTGCTACTCCAAGCCTCTCCACCTCTGGTGCCTGGAAGTCTGCTCCTCAGCTGACTCTCCCTCCCTGTCACGTTCAAGTGACACATTTTGCCACCCAAACTCATCTGAACCCGATCTGAACTGACCGAACTGTTCAGTCAATTCGGAGTTTGGAATCAAGTTCGGTTCGGTCGGTTCAGGTTCGGGTTCAGTTGTCCGAACATACCGAGTTCAGGCTGAACTCCAAACTGCTGAACCACATTCGCACATTCCTAATGCTACCCCGCACGACCAACTAGGAGCCATGAAATCCACAATCAGTCTACAGGTGGAGTGGGGGGATGCGTGCTCCTGTGAGTGACAGAGCACCCACTCATAGTCATGACTACTGGGAAATTCAAAGTGCTTCATGTGGGGTAAACTTAGTAGCTGGATTTTGAGCCATGTCATCTGTGAGTACAATCACCGCGGAACCCCGTTCACAGCGGTGGTACTTCCGGCATCCCCCTCCTTCCCCTGCCATGTCTTTGGTTCACGGCAGTTTCCCCGCCATGCCGCTATTAGGTGTGAATTTGGCCTAAGATGGTCACGATTAGAGGAACATACAGAATGTCAAGACAATGATACATTCAAGAAGTTTAAGGTGCATGTGCTTATTTCACTTGCAACAGGAGGAAGGGGCAGCTGAAGCCAAAGCCTGAACATTTTCAAAGATAAGATATATTTTTATTTGCCCTGTTATTTGGGAGATGGCAATAGATCCTCTGGGATAGGAATGATAAGTTTTAGTGGTAAGATTTTATAGTGTATATTTATTATTTCACATTTATTTTATATGGTGTTCTTAAGTAATGTCATCTATCCTGAGCCCTAGGTTACAGCAGGTTATAAATCTAAATAAATAATAAACAAAGGATAAGGCAATATAAAGAGAAGCATTAGTGACCAATCAATGGGAGTGTGAAGCTAGGACAAGCCTGATGAAAGATGCAGGTTTTGAGGGAGGAATGGATGGAGAAAGGAGTAAAGTGTGTGTATTCAGGGAGGGGGATCAGGCCCAGGGAACAACATGGGAGAACAGGTTGGGAAGAGAATTGAGGGATTGGTGGTGTAGGTGATGGTGACGGCACAGAATGAGTGATGTTCCCAGGAGGGAATGCAGTGGAAATGAGGGCAGACCGATAGACCATGGCCAACCTTGAAGTCGAGATCAAGGAGTCTGTGTTTGGTAGAAAGTGGGAGAGAGCGCCAGGAAAAGGAGCAGAGGAGGGGTTAAAAATGAACACAGTAAATAAATTAGCACAGTGGTGCTTCTCCCAGCATATGTGTGTGATTAATTCAGCAGCAGACAAAATAATGGCCCCTGATCCCACCCTGAGGGACAGCCCATCAGGAGGTATAAACGCTATAAATATTAGGCCCATTGACATTGCTAGTTTTAATATTTAGTTGTTTTATTTTCTTTCTTCCTGCTTTTTAAACAAATTATCTTTAAAGCTCCTGTTTATGCAAACCTATCTATGACTGAGCATTCAGGGAAGGTGTCAGCAGTTTGCACATTACAGTGGTGACGCATGGTGGAAAATACAGTCCCAGGACTCTATTCTATAAAAATGTAATTAGACAGGCCTTGCACTATGCTTCCCACAGAGCTCCACCATGCCCATTGGAATCTATTTTTGACATGTGATTTGGCAGCTAAAAATAGCCACCTTTGTTGTATATGTTGTACAGCATGATGATTGAGGTGCTAGCTTTGTGACCATAATTAGGAGTGCATGGAAGCCTGCTTTACGTTTCCAAGGTCTGGATTGTGAGATGGTTTGGATGAACATTCAAAAGAGTGAGTTAGCACCAAAGCTCACTAGGTATGCACAGAAAGGAATTGGAACATGGTGTGCCTGGAGGATCTTCCCTCTTGCACAATAGGAAGCTAGGAGGTGCAGGGAAGAGTTTGGTGAAAATATGTCCTGTTGTTCCCTCCAAAGCACCAAAATAAATGGCATGACTGAAGAAGAGCCCTGTGCAGCCCCAAAGTTTCTATATTTCCACCAACAGTATTGGTCCAACAAAAGAGATCATCTGAACTAATTTGTCTCCGCCATGTACATTTGGGAGTAATACATCAACTATATTTTGTCTACCCTAAATAAATAGCACCGCGGAACTTTATTAAATGGATGTAAATTGTTGTTATTAAAATAGAGCAGTGATGGGGAACCTTCAGCCCATGGCTAGTTTTAATGTGGCTCCTTTCTATTTTTTGGATCTGGTCCTGGGGTCTAGTTCCTACCCTTAAGCTTTGACAAACTGAGCTCAGGCTAAGAAAGCAGAAGTGAGGCATGCATACAAGGTTAGCAGCCAGCCTCCGCCTCCTGATAACACTCCTTAAGTACTCCCATCGCCCAACTTCTATGTGGCCATCAGAGCTTGTACAAATTTTCAAAGTGTCTCTTGGGAGAGAAAGGTTTCCCCACTCCTGAAATAGAGTCTTCCCATATCCAAACACCTTGGGGGTGTGCTTCTAGTACAGAACAAGAAAAGAGTCCAGCTATCTGGAGCAGGAGGGGGCGGCATATCATATTTAATATAAATAAATAAATATTGGAGGTCACATTATATCATGGATGTAATAGTGTGTAAAATAAAAACATAAGAACCACCATCTGGTCCAGCACCCCATTTTAAAAAGTGGTCAGCTTTGCTTGCTTCATAGAAGTGTACAAACAAGTCATAAAAGGAGTCCGTTCCCAGCCCTTCACTCACAGCAGGCAGAGGTCTCATCCCCCTTGACTAAATAACTATTTATTAGGGCTGAAACGAAGTCTTTGGAAAACTTTGGAATTTGCTGAATATTAAGGTATTTGGTTTGGAAAGGCTGGATTCCGAAGTTCCAAGGACCAAAGCCATTATTTGGAAAACTTCAGAAACCGTTGCACTCATGGGGGACTGATAGACCATTGAGCTTCTTCTGGAAATGAAACTAAGTGCCATATTTGGTAGGAGGGAGGTGTGGGAGGGGACAATTGAGTGAAGGTAAGCCAGATGGCAAGTTTTGATTGGCTGATCAAGTCAGATGGTCAGCTTTTGAATGGGCTGGCAGGGCAAAATTAAAAAGTCTGTGCTGCAGCCATTTTGTCAATTCTCTTTGGTGCATTTGGCTGCACGGCATGCTACAATACTCCTGGATTTCTGTATGTAATCAGCTGCAGGGAGGGGGGGGGGGAGGGTGCCTTGACTGGCCTGGCAAGGTATTGTATGGTTTGTCCTGGCCTGTCTATAGGGCCAATGCCAGAAGATGAAGGTTACATTACCCTTTACCATGCCATGTAGTTTTTTTTAAAAAATAATTGGGTGTCAAATTGCTGCCTGCTGCTTGGTTGGCACTTGGCACCTTGATGAGAGATATCTCTGCCTGGCTCCACTTCCCAAGTTTGCTTGGTCTGTTCAAGTTACTATTGTCACAATGCCATGCCAAAGAAGAGGGTGCCCCTGGGGGTGGGGTGGGGGGTGAATGTCTGGTTTCTTAATTTTGTGACTGCTTCCGGGGCCTGTGCTTGCTGGCTTTTTTTGGTGGGATTTATATTTCTCCATGCAGTTGCAGACTGTTTTGCGGGGGTTGTTGTATTCTTCTTGAGTGAATGTCCCTTGCTAGCCTGCATTTTTGTGCACTGCTTGGTTGGCAAAATGATAAAGTAGGTGCACTCACTGCTGATGGTGAGGCATGCTATGGGTACTCTACTGTTGTTTTTTTGGGGGGGGATTTCTCCATGCGGTTGCACTTTTGGGCGGATGTCTTCTGGAGCGATTGTCCCACTCTTGGTAGCCTGCTTTTCTGGGTAGTGCTTTGGCTGTGAGTTCAGTCAACCGAACCGAACTTTCAAACTGAACTCAAATTCGACCGAAGTGTTCGGTCAAATCTGAACCAGTTCGGAAGGCCAAAAAACCCAGTTTTGAATGTACGAACTTGGTTCGGAAGTTTGGAATTCAACCGAACTCAAATAGTTCGGTAGACCGAACCGAACGTTCGAACTGAACTCGATTTTTGAACTGAACTGAACCAAATCGAACCAAATTTCTGAACTCGGTTAAGTTTCCAAAGTATTCTGATGCTCTGTGATTCGGTCTCCGAAGTCCAAAGCTTTGGCAAGAACACCAAATTGCCTCTGAATACTTGGACTATTCAGAACTCCAAAAAACTGTCAGAATACGAGGCAGTAGTATTTGGTTCAGCCCTACGATATATGGACCTATCCTCTATGAAAATTATCAAATCCTTTTATGAACCCAGCTATGCTACTGATATTCACAATATCCCTTTAGAAACCATTACTTTCAGCCTCAGATTAAGTTACCTGATTGCTAAAACATTCATTTGGTTTATAATGGTTCTGTATTCAGAGTCAATGCACTTTGCTCTTGCATTCCACAAAAGTCTTTGCAATTGGTTTGTGCTGGGCACATGTTGCTGGGACATTCAGTTGATTTCCAAAAACTTAATTTTCCTGGCATCAATTAAAGAAACTTAGTTCTTCTATTGCTGGTCACAAAATGTATTGAGAAGGGGGAAAAATGAATAAGGAATTTAAAGTAGTGTGAGCTGATACACAGTTATTCCAAGGACCTGAGAAATGATATTCCTCAGATAGCCTTCTGGAAGTGCTGTTGGGGAAGTTGTAAAGAGTTTGAAACAGCTAGTAGTATGCTAGGTTCGGAGTATTATGAAAAGCAAGTAACAAACTACATTGGGAACAAATCCAGTTCTGTTGATGTCTGATACAATATTGCAGGTTGGTAAAGAAATGCCAATCAACTTAATCATGGACGTGAAGATAGCTCAGGACAGATTTCAAGTCTGGACGTCAAACGTACAGTGGAGTCTGCTTAAGTCATTTTTTTCTGGCCATGTAAAAAAATGTTGACTTACCAGAAATTCTACCTATGTAGACTTTTAAAAAGAGAGAAAAATGCTCAGATTAAGTGATCATCAGGTGTGTGTGTGTGTGTGTGTGTGTGTGTGTGTGTAATCCTGTCCATTCTGATTCATGGAGTGTCTTTAGACATAACATCAACAGGTGTCTAAATGTGTGTTTTGACCTTGATATGAACACTGATTCAGCCCCGTGTTCACCATGTAGTGCTGCTTAGACACAAAGCCCATCTTGGGGCAAATCAGTGTTTTGCTTGCCACCTGATTTCAGCACACAAGCGCTGATGCCTTGTTCCTCATGTTGTACCTGCTAACATACCACATGATATAATTAGATACAACATTGGGCACATATTCAGGCAAAACATGCAAATTGTCCTTGTGATTAGAGCTGAAGCAGTAACTCCTTTTTCCACACCGATATTTCATTCTGCCATTTCAGAATTGCCCGCAACTTTCTGCAGCTTTTCCAATGGAATTTCACTAATTCTGTTCCCTTTGCTTTGTAATATTGGGATTATTGGAATTGTCTGAAATAATCTCAGAAAGTGTCAGAATAATCTTGGAAAGTGTGAGTAGCAGAATGAACGTCTATATCACACCATGCCATTCATTGCAGAAGAGCTCTTTCCGTCAGAAACAGCTACCACGGCAGCTTGCTGTTTCAGCCCTACTTGTGATGCAATGGTGTTCACTAGGGGTGGGACATGAGGGCAAATACTGGGTACTGGTTTTACCGGTTCCCGGATTTTAAAAAACTGGCTTAGCAGATTAATACCGGTTTACCAGTACCGGATCTTTTCCATTGATTTCAATGGAGAACTGTCCCCATTGAAATCAATGGAAAAAAATAAAAAACAAAAACCTCCCCCCTCCCAGACTGTGCGGGTGGAAGGGGGATACCCCCCACCCACCCTGCCCAACCTGGATTTAAACAACAACAAAAAATTCACCTAAGTCCCCTAGTGCGGGCCTCGGGCCACCAGCGGTGACCCAGAGCCCGCATCAGCACTGCAACAGCAGGTAAGTGTACCAGTACTTAACTGATCCCTGGAGTGGGGGTGGTTTAATACCACCTCACCCCAGGGATCACCCTACCTCCCCAATGCCATTGCCTATCTTGTGCTCCCGGCGGCAGCGGCGGCGGCGCCCCGGCAGCTTCAGCGCTGACTGTGTCTGCCACCAGCTTCAGCATGCTACTAGGCCTTCCAGGGAACCCGGAAGTTCCCCAGAAGTCCTAATAGTGTGTTGAAGCCGGCAGCCACAGTCAGCGCTGAAACCGCCGGAGTGCCGCCGCTGCCGCCCGGAGCTCAAGGTAGGCCATGGCATTGGGGAGGTAGGGTGATCCCTGGGATGGGGGGGGTGTTAAACCACCCCCACCCCAGGAATCAGTTAAGCACCGGTACACTTACCTGCTGCTGCAGTGCTGGTGCGGGCTCTGGGCCACCGGCGGCAGCCAGGAGCCCACACTAGGGGACTTAGGGGAAATGTTTGTTGTTGTTTAAATCCAGGCTGGGCAGGGTGGGTGGGAGGTGTCCCCCCTTCCACCTGCGCAGCCTGGACTCGGGGAGGGAGTGTTTGGGGGGGGTTGTGGGTTTTTTTTACATTGCGGCCATTCATTTGAATNTTTTTTTTACATTACGGCCATTCATTTGAATGGCCGCAATGTAAAAAATCTGGTATGGGGGGAATCTGGTAATTTACCGGGATTACCGGGTTTAATCAGATACTGCCGGTACACCAAATACCAGCAGTATCAGATACCAGTAGATCCGATAGTCCCACCCCTAGTGTTCACATTGCGTGTTCAATGAGTGGCCAAATTGATGTTGGGATTGTTATGGTGCTTACACACAATAGTCAAACACGTACTTAGGGATTTTGACACCCGATCTTTGTTATGTTTAAAGACACCCTGTGAGTCTTGGGTGGGCTGGAGAGAGGGAAACCTGGTGCTCTCACTCCTCTTGCAGTCTGTTTGAGACTTCCAGAGTGAGAACTAACAGGCTTTCTCATGGATGAATGGCTTTGAATTGCTGTCAGTGTGAGTTGACATATCCAGTAGGAATGTGCAAATGCAGTTTGGGAATTTGGCATTTGGCCTGAACTTGGGGTGTTCGAGCCATTTACGAACAACCCAAAACCAAACTGCCCCCTGCCTGAACCAGCCAAATAAAGTTTGGGTTTTGAACCCATTCGGGTGGGGGCGGGGGACAGGGGGGAACCTGGTTTTCCCTCCTCTCTCCCCCCTCCAGGCTGCGTGGGTGGAAGGGGTGCTGGGGCTCACCCCACCCCACCCTGTCCAGCCTTGTAAAAAAATTTTAAATTTAAACCCTCCACCCCAGGGATTTCCCTACCTGGTGGTACCAGGGCTTTGGGGCTGTGACCCAGAAGGCTTGGTAGAGGTCTAAAGTTTGAAGGCCTCCGGAGCGCCACCAGACCTGCTGCCACCACCGCTGATGATGGACCCAGGACCAGAGTCCCAGTACCACCAGGTAGGACAATCCCTGGGGTGGGGTGGGGTTAAAAAAAAATTTCAAGGCTGGGCGGGGGGGTGAGTCCCGGCACCCCTTCCACCCACACAGCTGGGAGGGGGGGAGGGAAAACCAGGTTCCCCCCTGTTCCCTGCCTGAATGGGTTAATCCCCCAGAACAGGTTCAGACTGAACAGCCCAAACCCAAACATTTTTGGGGGGGCTGAACCCCAAACGTGCCGAACACCGAACCCCCCCAGTTTTCGCACACCCCTAATATCCAGTAGGGATGTGTGAACGCGATTCGGCCATTCGGTGTTTGGCCTGAACTCAGCCCGTTCAGACAGCTGAACTGAACGGCCACAGGAAAACACCCGAAGCCCCAAACAGTTTGGCCTCATTCTGATGAGTTCAGGTGCATTCCGGCAGAAAAAACAGGGCTGGAAGGCTCAGGGAGGGGGTGGCAGTTGAGGAGCAGACTTCCTAGCACCAGGCGTGGAGAGGCTTGGACTATCAGCCAGCCTTCCCAATCACCATCCCTCTTTTCCTCAGACCACTGGCTTCACAGTCTGCGATTGGCCACGGGCTAGGCTGCACAGAGCCAATGGGGCTTGTGGCAAGGCGGGCTCAGAAAGTAACAAAAGTCATTGCCCTCCCTGCATCCAAATCCTTCTGAGCTAGCCACTTATCCTGTTTTCAGAACTCTTCCTCTCCCAGCAGTTTGTGTACCTCCCAATCCACTGCCATCCTCCTCCTATTTCACCCATTTCCACACATTTACCACTGTAGTTTCGAGAGAGGGACTCTGAGTGGGAACGGACCAGCACCCAGGGCTACATTGCATGGTAGAGGGAGGATGAAGAGTGACCAAGGGGGTAGCTGCTTCCCCAGAGCGCAGCTGAAGGTACTGGGGTGAGGTGATTTGGCCGGATGGTGCTTCAGCGGACTTCCAGCTCTCCCACTATTTCTATCCCCGCAGTCTACGGCAGTGCTGTAGGCATCGCACCATGGGCATTGCACCAAAGGGCTGTGCGTGCAAGTGCACGCCCTTGTGCAAGCGGCCTTTGGCGCAGGCCGAGGCAGGGGTGGTGGGGTCTCTTTGGAGTTCCTCCTGTGACAATTTCCTCGTTCCTGTGGGTAGAGCGATGACTTGTAAAAGGTGACGCATAAGTCCAATTATGACAGCTGGTACAGTACCACAAGCATCTCAGTCTAAACAACTTAAGATGGATGCTTTCTTGTCCTTGTCGGCAAACAATCAATCTAATGCTTCCCTTCCCTAGCTACAATCCCCAGGTTCTAGTAAGGACTCTTCCCATGGTAACTCTTTCCTGGTCTCTTTGGCTAGAGAAGTACATTCATCTTCTGTGGGCGGGGACTACAAGCCAGATAAGCTGGGAGCTCCTTTCCAGGATGATGCATCCATGATGCATCTATTGGGCAACCAGTGCTTCATGGTGGCAGGTTTGATTAAGAAACTGCTCTCCCAAGTAGATAGGATTATAGTATTACTTGGATCCCAGAAGGGTGCTGTTGATCAGATTGTAGAGGGTCTGGCAGAGCTTAAGATCTGAAAGGTGGGAGAAGAAGTCCAAAAGCTTATGAAAGCCCAGCTGATAGCCCAGACCTCACCTCAACCAGCGACTGTAACCTCTCCTGGGTTAAATATCCAGTTAGCAAGGGGGGAAGAACCTACCCCATTGCTGCAGCAGGTCTACCCTCCAAAATATACTTTAAACAATTGTGCCCTAGTTTTTCGAATTCATATACTCCCAAATGGCTCCTTTCCAAAATGGTATACAAAACAAGATATTTGTTTTCATTTATCTTCAATTTTAAATAGGGAAGTGCCGTGGGGGCAGATTCATTCATACCAAATTTTGCCAGCCCCTAGGAATGTACAGAGATTAGTTATTACATTTAAGTCTCGAGAATTGGTAGAGAACATCCGCTCACAGGCATATTTATTTTCTATGGGGGGTGTTGTGCTTGTGGATGTGTGTTCAACCATAGGAAATCATACACTTTTGGCAAGACATGTAGGAGAGAGGACAGTGCCTCAGCCCACTTCTTCTCAAGTTAATGGAAGGGAGGGGACACCAGGTCCTTCGGGGGTACAAAAGAAGACAAAGGATCCCATTCGGGATCATCTATGAAACATAGCTATGGCCCCAGCATCTCCAGTAGCAAGTGAGCTGGCCTCACACAAGGATAGTGTGGTGGAATACAAGATAGGCCAAATTAGTGAACCTGTGGTAGAACTTGTCATGATAGACATAGCACCTCCTACTATGTCACCCTTGGGCGAGATTCTTGTCACAGTGGGTGGTAAGGAAGGAAAGGAGCATAATTCTGTTGAGTTGATTTCCCTCTCCTCAGGAAATCACCTGAGGGGCACGAGTTACTCTGTCACTGATTCAAACGTGGATAACCCACAATGAGAAGTTGTGTGTCATGAATCTTTCACTATCTGCTTTTGGAATTTGGCAGGATGGACTCGCCATTTACAATCGACTGATTTCATACCCTTCCTAACCCAATATCAGATTATATGCTTACAAGAAACATGGGAAGTGTTCCCCTTATATCTGCCAAATTATAGGTCATTTAATTTGGAGGCTTGTCCATCCCTTCCTGGGGGCCGCCCAAGTGGTGACCTGGCTTGCTTAGTAGTATCAGAGTGGGCAAAGGGTGCATGTTGTATTCTCCAATAGCCTTGGGAATCTCCGTTGGGATTGGCCAGGATGTGGTGTTTATTATTAATATCTATTTTCTACCTAGTAACTCTTCCTTCTATAAGGAGGAAGCCTGGATAAAATTACAGAGAGCCTTGAAAGAGTTGCAAGAGACCCACCCTAAAGCTAACCTTATTTTAGTGGGAGATTACAATGCCCGAATAGGCCCAAATAATGGTTCCCTGAGGGAGCATGGGATTTGGCTGGCACCATTAAATAGTGTTTATCTGCAAGAGCATTTGTCAAAAGATCAAAGGATAAACGCTGCCAGCCTCAAATATGTTGCAATGATTAGGGATCTTCTTCTTATCATATTAAATGGGTCAGGGTTCTCAGATTTGGAGGGCGAGTTCACGCATATAGGGCCCCACGGGGCCTCAGTCATCGATCTAGTGGCAGTATCTGCAAATATCCTGCCGATAGTTGCAATTTTTAGGGTGGTCTTTAATGATCTGAGTGACCATCTCCCACTCATCCTTACTTTGGATCGTTTACTTGGCATGCGGCCCCAAGTCGAGCCATGCAACCATGTCTCCCTGGAACTTCTCCCAGTAAGGAAATGGGATCAATGGCAGGTTTCTCGGTTTCAGGAGCTAATGGAGAATCAGGAAATAGTTGACCTGAGGGGTCAGATTCTAGGGGATTTACCAATTGAAGAGAAATTAGAGGCTTATGAGAGGGTTATGTCCTGTTTGAATGATTCCTTATACAGTCTACGGACTGGAGGGCGAGTGGGGACGAGACAATCTACTGACAAACCCTGGTTCGACATGGAATGCAGGTGTGCAAAACATACCTTGGCTAAATTCTATTTGATCTATCATACGTCGCAGCAGAGCGATTCCCTCCAAGCTTTTTATGAGTATAAAAAGATCTATTTAAATCTGATTAAAGGGAAGAGACTAAAGTATTGGGAGAAATTTGGAATAAGATGCTGGCAGCAGCGGTTGCAGGAGACTCTAGGCAATTTTGGAAGTATGTAAATGGATCTCTTTTCCCAATTTCTTGGAATTTGGTTTATCCTGTCCCACCACACATCTGGGAACATTATTTGAAAAGAACTTCTATGACCCTAGTAGCCAGGAGAGTGCTCCTGGCAGAATTCTAGCTGACACTCCAGAGTGGCTTCCGATAACTGCTGAGGTACTGGTTCACCATATTAGAACCTTTAAATCTAACAAAGCGCCTGGACCCGATAGGGTGCAGATAGAATGCATACGGGCCCACCTTGTTTGGTGGGTTCCTATGCTTACAGCCCTGTTTACAGTTTAAATCTCAAGGGAGTTTTCCCAGTGGAATGGGGGGCAGTGATTGTCGTTCCTATCTATAAAAAGGGGTCCTGAGCTGATCCAACTAATTATAGGTCTATAAGCTTGCTGAGTCTAGTCAGCAAGCTCTATGGTAAAGTGCTTTTGTTTAGATTGACTGCTTGGATTAATGAGGCTGCTATTCTCCATCCTGAGCAAGCAGGCTTTCAGCACTCCCGTTCAACTACGGAACATTGTCTTATGTTGCTCCACCTGATCGAGAAGTATAGGGCAAAAAATCATTGCTTTTATGTTGCATTTCTTGACTTGTGTGCAGCTTTTAATCGGGTAAATCGCCAGTTGTTATGGGAAAAATTGCATGTCACCTCTATGGACCATAGGCTACTTCTTCTTATTAGAGGTCTCCATCAAAACACCTCTTTCAAAATTCGAGTTGACAGGCCTGGCCATGTGTCTAGGCGGGTTTCAACAAATATGGGGGGGTCATGCAGGGGTGAGTCCTGGCCCCACTCTGTTTAATCTATTCATTAATGACCTAGTCCCATGATGGCGAACTCTAGGTTCCATCCTCCCAAATTGGCGGATAGAGCATTGGGCTGTCTTCTGTTTGCAGATGACCTCGCCCTGCTTTCTCAAACAAAGGTGGGGTTAAGAAGACAATTGGACAAATTTGCCGCTTACTGCATTTCCAATAATTTGGAAATAAATTACAAGAAGTCAAAGGTGGTGAGGTTTTCAAACTCCAAAAAGACTTTTTGCTGGTCCATTGGTGGGCAAGAAATCCAGCAGGTCTTTACTTTTAAGTACTTGGGGCTCTGCTTTAAGGCATCGGGTTCCTGGAAGATACATGTTCAAAGGGCTATGAATGCTGCCAAATGTGTGGTGAGTGCTATCGCCAGATACTTCCATAAGACAGGTAGGAGGGCCGTGGTTCCTGCGCTCCAGGTTTGCGATGCTAAAGTGCGCTCTAAACTCCTGTATGGGGCTGGGCTGTGGAAGCCACTTTCTAAAGTTAGCTTGGGGTCTTTGCAATTTCAATTTTTCCACCAGCTGCTTCGCATCCCCCCCGGGTACACCCGCCGCAGCAGCCCGACTGGAAGTGGGACAACAGAATTGGGATAACTTGGGATGGGAAGCAGCATGCAAACTATGGATCAAGATCTTCGGTGGTCCCCAGTTGGGTCTTACGGCCTTTTATGTCAAGGAAGAGTTCAAGGACTCATGGTCTAAGTCTTTGGCTAGTTTTTTGAACAAGCAGGGTTTTTCTGAGCAGGTTTTGTTAGTGCAGCCCTTAGGTCAGCTAAAAAATACTGTACTATGCAGGCTCAGAGATATAGCCAGGCAGACTGACATAGCAACTGTGAGGGCTTCACCACACTTAAGAGAATTTATCAACTATCTGCCCAGCCTGGGGGAGATAGCCTCCTATTTAAGAACAAAGACCTCAGCACATGGGAAGTACTTGTTGATGTGCACTCGTCTAAATGCTTTGCGTACAACTATCTTGCAGGGTCGTTTTAGAGGAACTGCTTATGAGGACAGGCTTTGCCCTTTTGATGCTCTTGAAGCTGAGACCATCCAACATATTTTCTTTAATTGTCAGATGTACAATTCCATTAGGACACAATATTTGGCCCCGCTTATATTGAGTTATCCAGGAAGAACGGATCTAAATTTATTATGGTATGCCCTAAATGCCCTTGAGTTCATGCAAGCTTCTCTACATTTTTGATCCAAGCTTTTGGAATCAGAAATAGATTTATGAATTCCAAAACCCTGCAGGAGGAGAGGATGGAAGATCCACATGGCACACAATGCGTAGCCTGGGTATAGTGAATTCTAATAAAGTAGGAGGAGCCTTGAATTTTTAGCTTGGCCCGAGATACGGCTCTAGATCAATATAACATCTTTTAATTTTGAAGCAGGGGTATTTTCTTTTAAAAATAAATTTGTTGATGGCAAGAGGGTTCTTCCCTCCCCCCCTTGCCTTGTATAAAAGAACCAAGGTTACTGTGTAGATATTTTTAACCTATGGTCTTGCTTTTGTATATTTTGTAATTATTTGTATACGTATTTTTATATTGTTTTATGTTATGTTTTTAAGGTTGCTATGGCCTTTAGCCACGTAAATAAATTATTTCATCATCATCATCATCATCATCATCATCATCATCATCATCATCATCATCATCTGTAGTTTCATTTATTTAGATTAGATTAGATAGATTTAGGTGTTATTTTTAATTTTTACCCCTCTTTGTGTTCTTTCTCCCTCCTGTCCATTGAATCCTTCCCTCCTCCCTGTATATATTCCATCCCTGATTCCCTTCCTCTGTTTTTTGATTTATTTAGAGTAGCATTAGATTGATTTAGGTTTCATTTCAGTTTTGTACCCCTCCCTGTGTTGTTTGTTGTGAGCTGTCTGCGCCCCCCATCCCTGTGTAGATAGATAGATAGATAGATAGATAGATAGATAGATTGTGTAGTGAATCAGTTTTAATATTGTGGGCGGATGATCCCAGCAAGATGCAATGCACTTTGTGCCAGAAGGTGGTGAAGCATGGGCAGGTGCTCACCAACCTTGGCACAACTGTCATGGCAAGGCATCTGAAGGGATGCCACAGCGCTATGCTGCAAGTGGGAAGGCAGGGGCAGTGGATGCCAGCGGGTTCACGACTGCAGCGGCCAGTCGTCCAAGTCCATCAGTGGGCAAGCGTCCTACTCGAACAACTGCCTCTAGCAGCAGGAGAGGTATCGCTGCTAGGGGGGAGCAGCAGCAGCACCATCAGTGCACCATGGAGGAGCTGGGGTGGGGGGAATTTCCAAGTCCATCAGCAGCTGCAGGATGTGGAAGGCGGCATGGCTTTCAACTGAAAGCCACGTGCATGTTGGGGGAAATGGTAGCGCTGGATGGGTAGTCCTTCTCGGTGTTCGGGGACATGGGGTTTAGGCACCTGACTGGGCTCCTAGTCCCACAGTTTAAACTTCCCTTGCAAACCACCCTGAGTCGGCAGGTGTTGCCAGCCCTGTATCGGAATTTAAAGGAGTGGCTGAGGGAGCAAGGGCTAGGGGTGTCCCAGTCCACTTCACCACAGACCTGTGGTTGAGTAGGAATGCACAGCATGCCTACCTGGCAGTGACGGCACACTGGTGGGCAGGACCCAGAGACAGCATTTGGCAGTGGCAGGAGGGGTCCAGAAGCAGGGTATAGGTGGGACCTGCTTCAGGTAGAAGTAATGGACGGCCTCCACACTGCTCAGAACATCAAGTCAGCCCTGACCACCATGGTGAGGGAGTGGGTCACGCCAGGTGCACCCTTCACCAAGGGATGCGTGGTGACAGACAACATGGCCAACATATTGAGGCAGTCTGCGAGGGGGGCTTCAACGGCATCCCTTGCACCACACACACCCTTCACCTAGTGGACAAGGACGCTCTGGGTTTCGGGGAGAAGGGGTTTGGGACAGGCACCCTTAGCTCCCTGATCAAGTGGGGGAGGAAGCTGACCAGTTTCTTTGACCAGATCATGAAGGGCAGCGACCTCCTTCGGGTGAAGCAGGTCAAGCAAGGCTCCCCACTGCACCAATTGGTGCAGGATGTGTCCACACAGTGGAATTCTACGTTCCTGATGCTCGAGCGGCTTCTCAAGCAGAAAGCCTCCTTGCATCAGGCTCAACTGCTGACGGGCAGTGGGCCACCTCCAGGGTAGGATGGGGCAGAATGGGAGATCCTGACTCACATGGTCTTCATGCTCAGACCATTCCTGGCTGTGACGGAGACCATCAGTTCCTTCACTGCCACCATCGGCCAGGTGACCCCTCTGGTCCAGACTCTGCACAGGTGACTTGATGAGATTCTCCAGGGGCAGGATTGTGGCCCTCAGGGCAGGAAGCTGGTGGATGAGGTGGTTGACCTGGTGCAGCAGCTGAAGGCAGGGCTGAAGGCACAGTTTGATAAGTTCCTGAAGCTGGCGGAATACGTTTTGGTAACCATGCTGGACCCCAGGGTCAAGGACAGTGTGGCATGCGAGATAGCACTCTATGAGCACTGGAAGGGTGACCTGGTGGAGAGGGTCTGGCAGCAGCAGACCCCCTCCCACCCCTGGGGATGGTGGGAGCAGCCACCCCTTTTAGCCAGTGGGGCCCCCAGCCCTAGCAGTAGCATCAACAGAGGCAGGCTGAGCAGCAGCAGCACCCCTATTGCCAGCAGAAACTGCTCGTATGTACAGGGCACTCTGGCGAGCATGGGCTCATGCACAGCAGAGCAGGCAGCGTAGCTGAGGGCAGTGGTGGAGGTGGTGCCAAAGGACAGTTACATGAGGGAGTATGCCAGCACCTCAACAGCAGCAGAGAGCTACATGGAGGAGCCATGCATTGAATCCAGCAGCAATCCCTTGGCCTACCTGGCCAGCAAGACCAACGTGTGGCTGGCCCTATCCAAATTGGCCAAGGATCTCTTGTCCTGCCCACCGAGTGTCCCCAGCGAGTGGGTGTTCTCCATGCCGGGGGACGTTTGCTCGCCGCACCGCCTGAGACTGGGGGCCAAATTGGTGGAGCAGTTGCTGGTCATTAAGATGAGCCTTCTGCTGCTGGGATTCCCTGAGCTGCCCCTGGACATGGATTGATGGTACAGTTGCACATATCATCCCATCCCATGCCAGGGGCAATCTTGGGATGTGGCTCCTCCTCAATCTGGGCTGCTGCTGATGAGGTGCTGTCCCTCCCTACCAATGCCTGCTGCCTTCCCTGCCTCTTTTTCTCTCTGACTATATGGCCTCAGCCGGCCTGTCTGACTGATCTCATGACACAGGGTGGCATTGGGAATCTGTAAGCCTGCCAGCTGACCTCTGGATAGATCTCAGCCTACCTATCTGACTGGCTGTTTTTCACGCGTGCTGCACAGTCTTCACCAGCCTATCTGAGTGCCCTGCCAAGGTCCCAGCCGGACTTCCCTACTATCTCTCATGCCACGCTGCCTGTCTGCCCACCTGCCCACCTGCCCAGGTTGCCAAGATCAAAGCCTGCCTCAGTCAGCCTTCTGATGCTCATGCCATGCTGCCTGTGTGCCCACCCGCCCAGGTCACCAAGATCGATCCCTGCCTTAGTCTGCCTTCTGCTCATGTCACGCTGCCTATCTTCCTGCCCGCCTGCTTGCCCAGGTGGCCAAGATCAAACCCTGCTTCAGTCTGCCTTCTGCTCATAACATGCTGCCTCTCCCCCCGCTTGCCCTCCCAGGTGGCCAAAATCGAATCCTGCCTCAGTCTGCCTTATGCTCATGCCACCCTGCCTGTCTGCCCATCCGCCCTCCCAGGTGGCCAAGGTCAAAGCCTGCCTCTGGCAGCCTTCTGATGCTCATGTCATGCTGTCTGTCTGCCCACCCGCCCAGGTGGCCAAGCTCGAACCCTGCCTCAGTCTGCCTTCTGCTCATGCTACAGTGCCTGTCTGTCCACCCTGTGGGCAAAGTTGAAGCCCTGCCCCAGCCTGCCTACCTCTCATGCCAAGGTGCCTGTCTGCCTGCCCTGGCAATCGTGGGCGATGTGCCCCACTGGCCTCGTAATACCACTGCTGCTGTCTGCTGGTCCATGGGTGCTCTGCCCTGGCAAATCCAAACGTGTCCACGCAATCCTGCTTCTGCCATCTGCTGCTGTATGGGAGCTCTTCACTTGCAAATCCTACCATCCTGGCTCCATGGGTGCTGTGCACCGGCAAATCCTCCTGCTTCTGTCTCTGCTGTTCCAGGGATTCTGTGTCCGGTCAATCCAATGTCTGCTGCTGCTGCCAATGCTGCCTCTGCTGTCTGTGCCACAGGTTCTGTACCCCGGCAATCCAATGTCTTCTGCTACTGCCAATGCCATTCTGCTGTCTGTGCCATGGGTTCTGCTACCAGGCAATCCAATGTCTGCTGTTGCTGCTAATGCCACCTATACTGTTTGTGCCATGGGTTCTGCTACCGGGCAATCCAATGTCTTCTACTGCTGCCAATGCTGCCCCTTCTGTCTGTGCCATGAGTTCTGTGCCTGGTCAATTGAATGTCTGCTGCTGCTTGGTTCTGCTACTGGGCAATCCAATTTTTTTCATTGTTATTATTTTTATTTTTTCAACATCAAACATCCATATTGCATATAAACAATGTATACTTGTTTAGTACAGTACTTCTATTTCCAAACAGGTACGTTTTCATATTTTTTCTGTTTTCTTGGGTCTATCCCCTCTATAGAGGGTTTTCCCTCTTAACTCAAAATAACCTTTTAACTTAACTATAACCTTAAACCTTTGACTGGTGCATTTGATGTACAAGGTGTTAATTTCAATTTCAGTTTATATATAAAAGTCAAACAAGAATTACTTGTACAGGGGGTATCGCTATACAACAGGTCAGGGCGTTTAGATACCTGGGAATCTTGTTTCATGAATTGGGCCATTGGAAGGAGCATGTTAGTATAGCCCTGAGATCATCCCAAGCAGTGCCTTTGTCCATTTCTAGACTTGTCGCCAAACAGGGCAGGATGGCGGTCCAACAGGCCTTGCAGGTCTATAACTGTAAAGTGAGGTCCCAATTGCTCTATGGGGCCGAGCTGTGGGCCCCTTTCTACTCGGGCCCGTTGGACAGGGCCCAGTCTAGGTTCCTACGGGGACTTCTGGGAGTCCTGAGAGGCACTCCATTAGCAGCTATCCGAGTGGAACTGGGACAAATATCTTGGACCCAAGCAGCCAAAGAAGCCAGTTTTAAATACTGGTCAAAATTACAACTAAATAAGGAGTCTACTTTGGTGAAATCTCTGTCGAATGACCCCTTTAGAGACCCCTGGGTAAGGGAAGTTGAAGCGCAGTTGTAGGAGATGGGAACTTCCACAGTGTATCTTAAGCACAAACTCCCGGATTCCGTCAGGACTGAGGTTCTTACGAGGGTTAGGGATATAGGGTGTCAAACAGAACTTGCTAAAATAAGATCCTCGCCCCATATTCGTGAGTATCTATACTATGTCACGCCCATGGTCAGATGGCTTCTTACTTAATCGCCCCTATATCCGGTAGAGTTAAACAACTGATAGCTAGTGCCCGGTTCAATGCGTTCCCTTCTCGAGTCCTGGAAGGGAGGATCCAGGGCATACCATTTCTTGACAGATTATGCCCCTTTGACAATGCTACGACAGAGACTGTAGGGCACATAATGTTACACTGTCATTTATATGACGAGCCACGCCATGACCTTCTTGAACCAATAAGGGATCAGTATCCAGGGAGGGATGATCCCGTGATTATGGCAGTTTTGCTGGATAGTTCCGAACCAGATATAATTCGGAGGGTAGCCCTCTTTTTGCTGAGGGCTGTCCATCTCAGATCACAGTTTATAAGTACCCATTAAGCGAGCCAATCCTAACCATCACCCACTAGGAATCAGAGGGAGGTATTTGGTTTTCATTTTATTGTACAATGCTTTTGAAGCAAGCTGTTATGTGTTTGTCTTGCCTGTAGATGTTTGTATTGTTTTACAATGATCATAGATCACATAATAAATGATGATGATGATGATGATGATGATGATGATGATGATGATGATGATGATGATGATGATGATGAACAAGAATGACATCTCATCTTCTTGACTCCCCGCTTCTGCATAATACCCACACAAGGAAGCCATGAAATTAAGAAGTCCTCTCTCTTTCCTTTGATACTTGCAATCATTTTCTCCATTGTGAATAAATACCACATTAAATTCATCCACTCTGTGATGGTGGGTCCCTGTTCTGCATTCCACTTTCTAGCTATTAGGTTGATAGTTGGCACACACATTTTCTTACAGGAACTGATGTATCTTTGTATACTTTCAGAGTCTGGGTATAATCCCAGATGTCACAGTGTCTGGTGTGAATGGTATAGTCACATTTGTTATTTTATTCATTAAGTTCCATACTCCTCTCCATAGAGGTTGTATCACTGTGCAATTCCACCAACAGTGGATATAAGTGGCTCTCTCTCCACATTCCTTCCAGCAGAGACCCCCTTTATTGCCACTGATCTTTTCTATCCTCACTGGGGTGAGGTAATATCTCATTACAAGCTTTATTTGAACTTCTCTGAACTGTAGGGATGATGCACATGCATGCATGTGATTCCAGATTTCTGTCTTTTGTTTTTCATCTATCATTTTGTTAAGATCTTTATCCCATTTACGTATGGATGTACATTCACCATTAAACCATATTTTCTTTAATCCCTGATATATTCTGGAAAGTCTACCTCTGTTCACTGTATATTCAAATACAATTTTTTTGATGTTGTGGGGGTCTCTGCTGAAGTGTTTATTTTCTTCTTTATCTGCAAAAAAAACTTTTTAATTGAAAGTATTGAAAAAGTCCACTTTTCTCTGCACTTGCATTTCTGTATTGTTATGAATTTACCCTCTGAAAAGAGGCAACCTGCTCTCTTGATACCTTTCTCTTTTATTTTTTTCTGCAAGTTCGGAGCCCATGCTAGTGTCTCTGGTTGGTATCTATGGATATCTTCCCTTTGTTTTTTTAAGTACTATTTCCCATTCTTTCATTGTAACCCCTGGAGAGGGGTGCTTATTTCACATTTGCCAATTGATTTTCCTTTTATCAGTCAGGAAATTTTAGAAGTTTTCTATGTGTAATATTTGTGCTTCTATGTGCGTCCAGGAGGGGGCTTTCTCACTGTTGTACCAATTGGGCAGAGCATTCAGTACTGCTGCCCTGTAGTAGAGTTGTATATCTGGTAAGTTAAATCCTCCCATCTCCTTTGGACCATGTAGGGATTTCTTTTGAATTCTTTTTTTTTTTTATTACTCAAGATGAATTCTAGCATTATTTTATTACATTGTCTAAATTTTTTCCCCAGTATGGCAGTAGGGAGTGCCATACATTTGTATAGTATCTTGGATAGTGTTATCATTTTAAAGATGTTCATTTTCCCCAACAACGACATTGCAAGTTTACTCCAATTCTGTATTTCTTCACTAATCTGTTTAATCAATGGTGATTTTGAAGCAGTAGGGATGGGCGAACAGATCATGGTTTGGGTTCGGTCGTTCGGTTCATCTGCGTTTGGTTCGTCTGTTCAGTTCGACCGTTCGGTCGACCGTTCGGTTCGGCTGCGTTCGGTTCGTCCATTCGGTTCGGCAGTTCGGTTAGTTCACCGGGTTCAGGTTCGGCCGTTTGGTTCGGCCGTTCGGCCATTCGGTTCGGTCATTTGGCCATTCAGGAAATGTTGTTATGGGTGTTTTTGTTGTTTTTTATATGGTTTTTTGGTTTTTTATTGGGTTTTATATGGTTTTCTTTTGTTTTTTATTTGGTTTTTTTGTTTTTATATGGGTTTTTAAATTATTTTTTTATCTAATATTATATATATATATCTACACTAAATCTAACTGTTATTAACTATTCTAAATGCTATGAACTAAATGGATTATCTAATAAGTACACAGGCCTACTCCTACAAACACTAAAACTAAA
>QEPC01012873.1:829465-853714 GCA_003113815.1 Sphenodon punctatus | reverse complement strand
TATTAACTATTCTAAATGCTATGAACTAAATGGATTATCTAATAAGTACACAGGCCTACTCCTACAAACACTAAAACTAAATCACTAACGCTATCTCTATCACTAAGGTAGCTCCTACAACTACTATCCGTAACCTTCTTAAGTTATGTAATCCTTGAAAAGTGTTGTGGTAGTTAGTCCCATAGTAAGGTGATAGCATTTAACCCAAATTGATTTAATTCCTTGTCTAAACCCGTAACCCCAAAGTCTAAATCCCTGTTAACTAAACTCCTAACCCAGACCAGATGACAAGGGAAGGCATGCAGATCCTACTCTAAGATGGACACCCCATTCTTATTGCCAACTTAGAGTAGGCTAGTGACTTAGAACTTAGAAGTGACTACTTTTATTTTTTCCAAAGGGTTGCGAGTCTTTAGAATCACAAGATCAGCTTCAAATTCATGAGATTTGAAAGGTAGAAATGTTTTGGGTTTTTTGTTTTTTTTTATGTTGGGGGCAGTGCTTACGAGATCTGAAGTTCTTGTGTTCATTGTTTAAGCTAGGGGAGGGCATGATTTTGAAGCTCATCTTGTGATTTCTTATATTTTAGATACTTTTAATTTTGGGAAAATTTAGGGCCCACCTCAGGTGACTAACTCAAACTCCACATTCTCCTTGCCAAGTTAGAGCAGTAGAAAATGATTAATTTTTTTGTTTGTTTGTTTGTTTTAAAGGCTTGTGACTCCTTACAATCTGGATTGACAAGGCTATATTGGTATTTATCCCTGGAGCTCCACCCCCTGCACATGCCCGGAGGTGCACCGATCACTGTATGGGGTGTGTGCATCTCCTTCTGTCGCAAGAGAAGGTCCCGCTCCCACACCCAATGCGTCCAGCAAGGCCCCTGATGTCCACTGCACTGAGGGTGGGGCCATTGGATTCGGGGCCACTTCTGAAGCTGGCGGCGCAGCTGATGATCGCGCCCAGGGAGGGGGGGCCCAAACATTGGGCCGCGCCTGGAGGCCACGGCTGTTCCGGGGACGACCCCGCCGGGGGGCCATGAAAGCTACCCAGACTTTTTCACAGAGTGCAACATGTATGATTATCTTCCTGTTAGGGAAAGGTCATACTTGTGTACCTGGTGCAAAGAGCTCCTAGCTCTCAGGGAATCCATGCAGTCACTGGAAGCTAGGGGTGTGAAATTAGTTGTTGTTATTATGATAACAAAAACTAAACTCTATCCTGTAAAAACAAAAATGAAGAATAATAATAACAAAAACAAATTTTAGTTTTTGAAATAATGGGAAAAAACTGAAAAACGTATTTCCAATTATAACTTTTTCGTTATTAAATTCTGATGAAACTTGGGGAGACTATACTTCCAATGGAGGGCACTATGTGTACTATGTTTTGGAAAGACTGGATAAAAGAACTGACTTTATAAGCAATTGAATATTGTGATTTTAAGAAAAGCTGCATACACATTCCTGGATACAACTTCTTTATCTTCCATCCAATATGCATGAAACCTAAGAACATAAGAACATAAGAAGTGCTATAATAGGTCAGACCAATGTTACACCAAGCCCCAGCATCCTGTCTCTGACAGTGGCCAATCACGGTGCCTTGGGAGAAGCACCCAACAGGTCACAATTGGGGATCCATTCCCTGTTGTTTGCCCCAGTTCCCATCATGTTCCCTGATCCTGTCTGGCTAATAGCTGCTAATGGACCTATCTTCCAGAAACTTGTCCAAACCTCTTTTAAATTCAGCTATAGTACAGGCCCTTACCACAGCCTTTGGCAGTAGATTCCGCAACCCAATTATACACTGAGTGAAAAAATATTTTCTTTTATTTGTTTTAAACTTGCCACCCATGAGTTTCATGGAGTGTCCCCTAGTTCTANACTGAGTGAAAAAATATTTTCTTTTATTTGTTTTAAACTTGCCACCCATGAGTTTCATGGAGTGTCCCCTAGTTCTAATACTAGCTGAGAGGGTAAATAACTGCTTCTTGTTTATTAGTTCCAACCCACTCATTATTTTATAGACCTCTATCATTTCTCCTCTCAGTCGTCTCTTTTCTAAACTGAAGAACTCCAACCTATAAAGCCTCTCCTCATACGGGAGCGCTTCCATGCCCTGGATCATTTTTGTTGCCCTTCTCTGTACCTCTTCTAGTTCAGCTATGTCTTTTTTGAAATGGGGAGACCAGAACTGCACACAATATTCGAGGTGCGGTCACACCATTGATTTGTATAGAGGCCCTATTACTACCTCAGTTTTATTCTCTATTCCCTTCCGAATAATTCCTAACATACTGTTTGCTTTTTTGACTGCTGCTGAGCACTGTGCTGTTTATTTCATTGTATTGTCCACAACCACCCCCAGATCCTTTTCCTGAGTGGTAACTCCTAGCTTACTACCCAGCATGGATAAGTACTTCAACCATTCTGAATGTATTCAAAGCAACCAATCCCTGCTGACTTTTGGCTCAGAAATTACCCTAGGTTCTGATCTTCAAACTCTTGAAGTGGTACAGAACATCTTTTTGAGAAAGATATTAAGAGTTCCCCAGTGTGCTCCAGCTGTAGTGGCTAGGGCTGAGATGGGCATGTTAGCAATTGGTTGCCTAAGCAGACAAGCGGTGGTCAGATACTGGTTAAAACTGAGCAATCAGATTGAGCCGTCTCTGCCTGTTCTCTGTCTAAGAGAAGAACTCAAATATGACGGGGTGTCAGCTTACCCGTGGCTCTCTCAAATGTACTTTATTTGAAGCAGGCAGGTTTATCATTCTTCTGTTTTGGGGAGAAGGCTGTGTCCATGAAAAAAAAAACCTGATAAAGCTACGGTTAAGTGATATCTCCAGGCAAGATGATCTGGTCGTATTGGCCGATTGGAGGGCCATTCCTTGGTTAGGTTCTTTTAAGAAGTTACACAAATTTGAGGTGTATCTTGATGCTCTTAACGAATCTAAGTTGCGTAGGGCCTTCACGAAATTACTCTTTCAGCCTTTTTCCTCAGCAATAATACAGGGGTGCTATAACAAAATACCTTATATAAAGCAGATTTGTCTCCGTATGAGTTGTGAGTTAGAAGATCTACCACATTTTCTTTTCAAGTGTCCCCAGTTTGAGAGTTTGCGACAGTCCTGTCTTGGTCTATTATGGGAGGGGAGGGAGTACCTACCGGAAGGTTGCAAAATAGAAATGTTTATGTCACCAAAAGATGTGAATGTCATGCTGGCACTTGCTTCCTTCTCCCTTTTAGCTGCTAGATAGCGAGGCCAAATGTAGTTATAAGTCAGATTTGGTAATATATTAGTTTTGTCTGTAGGGTTTTGTATTTTGTTAGTTTTGCTTTGCCTGGTGCAAGGAATAAGGCTGTCCAAAGTTGTACAAATGTCAAAATGTTTTAGTTTTTTTTTTTTTTCTGGTGAAAGCTAGAGCCATTCAATAAATTTACTTACTTACTTACTTACTTACTTACTTACTTACTTACTTACTACTACCCAGCATTGTGTACGCATATTTTTAAATATTTTTCCCTATGTGCATCACTTTGCACTTGTCCACAAGTGCAAAACCTGGGAAGATTATGTCCATGTATTAGGTTACCAATCCTGCCAAATTTCTGAAAGATTGAACAAAGGGACCTGATGTTATAAGACATTAACTTTAAAATGCATTTCTTGGAGTAAGATTTTTATATTCCATCCTGCTTACAAGATATTTGTCAAGAATGTATTCCACACTTTCCCCGTCACCTCTGGAAAATTACAGAACAATTTGATAAAGGGCCTTCATTTTATAAGCAACTGAAGTGGTCCCCATTATTAAAATAAATAGCAGCATATGCAGTGCTAGTCAGAGGCAGGCACCTGGCATGGCAGGGGGAGGGATGCTGTAGGAGGGAGGAGGGAGAGCAACACAACAGATTGACAGACACATTCACTGGCCAATTACTGCATGCTTCCAGCTTTACAGGACCAATCAGTGGTGGTTTCAAAGCAGGCATAGAGGGGGGATCTGTGCATGCGTCGCAGTTAGCAGTCGGGAATCGCCTGGGCTCTGCTCTCCCCAGCTCTGATTAGAAGCCAAGCTTTAAAAAAATAAAAATAAACTCCCCGCTCTGAGCGGAGGTTGGCCGGCAAGAGCAAACCCCGGCAGAAGCTATCACAGGCGAACACTCTTGAGCGTTTTTGTCAAAAAAACCAGGCTGCGGAGCTGAATCCTTCAGAAGAGCCCCGCAGCGGCGAGAACAACATGGCGTCGACATCGGCGGCAGCGCAGGAACCTGTAAATGAGCAGGCCGCTCACAGCTCTGAAGAAGAAGATGCAGAGGGACCGGGCACTCTAAAAAGTCTCCTCAAACAAATGAGACAAGAAATCAAAAGTGAAATGAGGCAGATCAAGGAAGCAGTGCAAGAAGGTAATAGAAAAATGGAGGGGATGGCAAAAAGGGTGGAGGCTGCAGAAGGAAGGATTTCTGAACTTGAGGACCATTTCATGGTCACGCAAGAACAGTTTAATAAATGGAAAGGGGAAACTGCCTCCCTTCTAGCCAAATGCGAAGACTTGGAAAACCGGTCACGTCGAGGGAATTTGAGAATAAATGGAGTTAAGGAGACAGAAGGGTCAGAGAGGATTAATGAGACTGTCTGGTCTATAATGAAGGAAAGCTTCCCAGAGGAGGGGCACTTCCACACTGCTATAATAGAAAGGGCCCATAGAACTGGGCGTCCTCCCCAAAAAGACTCTGACACCCCCCCGCCCAATCCTGGTTAAATTTATGAATGGCAGCATTAAAGAAGAGGTTCTGAGAGCAGCCAGAACCAAGAAGAAGCTGGTTTTCAAGCAGCAATCCATTAAAATATACCCAGACTACGCCGCAGAAACCATTTAAAAAAGGCTAAAATGGAGTAAATACTTTGGGATACTCAATGAGAGAAATCTCAGACCAAGATTACTGTTTCCAGCAAGAATGCTAATTTTTGAAAATGGGAAGAGAAAATTGTTTGAAAGCACTGAAGATCTGGAGATCTTTCTGGCAGCTCAGACAGGGTCTGTTTCACCTAGATAAGCAAGGTGAAAATCCACCTCTAATGTTGCTGCAGATCACTCCAGAGATAATTTGAAGATACCAAATCCTGATCTGAAATCAATTTCTAAAAAAAAAACCTGTCATGTTGTCTTGCTTATTTTAAGGCAAGAGTTTTCCCAAAGTAATGTCATAAGAAAGAAGATGCTTAGCTACCTGCTTAGAGCAATGGGAGCAACTAATATAGAAGTCTGGTCCAGAGACAATAGATGGACATTCCACAGCTTCTGTTAAAAAGATTTAAAAAGATTCAAAATCTAAAAACAACTTTCCAAATTGGTTTTGTATGAGCCAAGAGCTTTTTCCGTGGTTTGTTGGGCCAAAGGAGCTCTTATTCAGTTAAAAAAATTACAAGATGTCCATTGAAGCAAAATGGAGGTTGCAAGCAAGTTTCCAAAGAAACTTGCAAGAGATCTGAGCGGTTCCCAGGGCTCTCAGGCCAAATGAGCTCTTAAGCTGCTAAAAGAGTTGCAGGAGATCTATGAAGGCAAAATGGAGGTTGCAGGGCTTTCGTTGGAAGATTTTTTGCAAATATATTGTAATAACTTTGTTGTCTGAAAATAAGAGCTAAATGTCCAGGGGTGTATCAAGAGAAAAATGGAGAGTAAAACAACCAAAGGAAAATAGAGAAAATATCTAGGTGGGTTTTGACTGGGAAAAACTCCCAAACATATATGCTAGAAATTAAAAGACCTTATTAAAAGGTATGTCAAATAGGGAGGAAGGAAAGGTAGAAAACATGAGCATGAATATAAAGAAAACTGAGGAAGCAGGCAGCTTGGGGGTTTGGTAGCGAATGGGGTATGGTATTACAACTTTTATTGTTATGCCTTGTGTTTGTCCAAAGGAACCTTTAGCTCTTTAGCTAAATGCCTCAAGTAATGGGGTAGGCAATGGAGTAAAATGGGCTTCTGCACAAATGAAGGAAGCTGCTTAATGGCAAACTGGGCAACAGCTTGGGAGATCTCTGCTTAAGAGGTCTGGCATCGTTCTGAGTTTGGATGAACATAGGGTTAGATGTTGAAGTTTCTTTTAAAGGGTAATACAAGTGAGGTGAGTTCAGCATTAGGAGCACAAGGTAAAAGGAGTAACTGGACAGTCTTTTAGAAGGCAGTCATTTAAAGGGTGTTGATTGGTTCAATGGTTTGGTCAATGTTATGAGATGGTTTCCCTTGAATGTTAATATAAAATACAAGCTCCAACCAGTATGGACATAAGAAACATAGGGCACTCAATGATACAATATGAATCTGCAGGGACCTGCAGACAGGGATTGATTATGGCATGGTAATGGGACTTGCTATGCCCAGGGGAGAAATTTTCCAGAAACTTTATGGAATTTAGTTTGGCTAATAGGTATAAGTTGAATGTACATTATTATGTTGTGATGATAGACAGAGCTGGGGGTGGTGGTGGAGGGAAAGGCACACCTGGTCATTTCAGAGCCAGGTGTAGATTCGCGGAGGATCCCTACCGCATACAGGGGTAAGAGGATGGAAATAAGAGAAGGGAAGAAGGGTAAGGGGGGGAGGGGGGAGGTTGATTGGGTTCGAAGCCAAGGGGGACCCATTAAAGGTTACGTGACAAAGGAAGCAAGGGACTCTCATATTAGTAGGGGTTTAATACTCAGGGAGGTAGTCCCCATGGAAGAGGAGTACTATGAATTTCAGTTAGAGGTTAGGACATTTAGTCAGGTTCTGATAAATACAGAGAACTCGAAGGCTTTAAATTACAGCAGTTTGAATTTCAAAAACAACTCCAAATTAAAATATGGCTAGTTTTAAGACGGTCACAATAAATGTGAGAGGTTTAAATTCTCCGCAGAAGAGAAGAAGAGTAAGAGAATTTTTGGAAGAACAAGGGGCAGATATTTTTCTAATCCAGGAAACACATCTTCTTGACAAAGATGTCCCCAGATTTGCTAACTCAAAAATAGGAGGGCTATACGCGTCATGTGCTAAAAAAAAAAAAGCGGGGGTGATGATAGGCTTTAACAAGAGAAATAACTTTGAGCTAGAAAAAAGTATAAAAGACAAGGAGGGCAGATTTATTTGCATAATTGGAAAACTGCAAGGAAAAAGGATAACAGTAGCAAACATCTATGCACCTAATATAGGGAAAACAGTTTTCTTCAAAGAAACCTTTAAGAAAATAGCAGAAGTAGCCAAGGGATGGATTACAATCCAGGGGGATTTCAATGCCACCTTAACTGAGCTTGACCACTCCCGAAAAGGGAGTGATAGGAGTGAGTCCAAAGAAATTTCCAGGTTGTTGGAAAAATATGGCTGGGTAGATCTTTGGAGACTCCTGAATGGGGCAGAGAGAGACTATACTTACTTCTCTACATTGCATAATAGTTATACGAGGATTGATCATGTGCTGACCAGCAAAACTGATGCACATAGGGGTAAAAAAAGTTTTATAACTCCAGTTGTATTAGCAGACCACAATGCAGTCGTGACAATATTTAACGAACCTGTGAATCAAGGCCCGAGGTCATTTAACTGGACTTTAAATAGGGGTTTGCTGAGGGGAGATGGAAATATTGCGCAAATACAGGAAGCTATTACAGAATTTTTCACTATCAACACAAACTCTGTTCAGTCCCCTGCACTTCTTTGGGAGGCAGCAAAGGCGGTGACTAGGGGTAACCTGATTGCTTTGCAAGTTAAAAATATCAAAGAAAAGAGACAAAAAAAGAAAGATTTATATGCTACTCTTCAGAGGTTAGAGGCGAAAAACAAAATCACCCCCTCGCAAACTTTGAAATTAGAAATAATTAAAAACAAGGAAGCAATTAATGCCATGGAATTAGAGTGGACAAAAGCACAACTTAAAAAAATAAAATTCTTTTTCTATGAAAACAGTAACAGGGCGGGCAAGACACTGGCTAGACTTGTGAAGGCAAAACAAAGGAAAGCTCATATAGCTAAGGTGCTCGATAATAATAATAAATGCTGCACGGAACTCCCTCAGATAATGCAGACCTTTTTAGACTTTTACAAGGGGATCTACTCCACGCAGAACCCTAACGAGACAGATATGAGGAAATTTCTTGAGGGGATAGTGCTACCAAAACTTAATATGGATCAGGTTGATTTCCTAAATGCCCCCATTACAGATAAAGAGGTTAAGGAGGCAATTAGGGCCTCAAAGAACAATAAAGCAGTGGGGCCAGACGGCTTTCCGAACGAATTTTATAAAATTTTTGAAAAAACCTTAGTGCCGCACCTGACTACAGTATACAATAATATTCTTGCAGAGGGGGAGATGCCATCAAACTTCTATAACGCGGTAATCACATTGATCCCTAAGCCAGGGAGAGATCCGGATCTCTGCGGCAGTTATCGACCTATTTCTTTACTGAATACGGATTTTAAATTTTTTTCCAAGATATTATCTGATAGATTAAAAGCTATAAGCGGCGAATTTATTCACATTAATCAAACGGGCTTCATCCCGGGAAGACAGGGTAGGGACAACATCAGGAAAGCTATTAATGTGATATATGCGCTAAATAAGCAGAAAAAGCCCGCCATGGTCATCTCTGCCGATGCAGAGAAGGCCTTTGATTTCGTGGAGCCTAAATTCTTATTTGAAACCATGGGGAAGATGGGGATCGAGGGAAATTTCATGAGATGGTTGAGGGCTATCTATAAGAATCCACAATCCAGTTTACTAATCAACGGAGAAATCTCAAATTCTTTCCCTCTGCAGAGAGGGACTAGGCAGGGATGTCCCTTGTCGCCCCTTTTATTTAATATAGCTCTGGAAGTTTTGGCCTCAGCAATCAGACAAAATAAGAAAATAGAAGGGGTTAAAATTGGAGGACAAGAATCAAAACTCTCATTATACGCGGACGATTTATTAGTATATATAACAAAACCTGAGGAGACATTACCGGAATTGTTAAAGCTGATGGATGATTTCGGAAAAATCTCTGGGTACTCGATCAATAAAGAAAAATCCTTTGCGTTAGTTTTTGGAGAGGGGGCTGTGCAGGAGGAACATCTTAAAAAGCTGTCACCATTCCCAATTAGTGAATCAGGATTAAAATACCTAGGGGTAACGTTAACAAAAAACTTAAGAAATTTATATACGGCAAATTTCTTGCCACTACTCAAAAACCTAAAAGAGGAGGTGCAGCCCTGGAAAAAATTGATGACGTCTTGGTTAGGGAAAATTAATTTATACAAAATGATTGTTCTCCCTAAATTATTATATAGATTGATGGCTATCCCGATCCAGCTCCCAAGTTCCTTCTTCAGATCGAGCGATGATCTATTGAGGGACATAGTGTGGAACGGAAAAAAAACCAGAATTAAAAAACAGGTGTTGTTTCAATTAAAAGAGAAAGGGGGGTTAAATGTCCCCGATATAAAATTGTATCATATGGCGGCATCGGTGGTGGGGCTATATGATTGGTACCACGAGACCAAGGCGCCTGAATGGGCCATTCTGGAAAGGGAAATACTGGGGGTAAAGATGTTAAAAGATTTGATAGTAGATAGGGGCAAAGTGCCCAGAGAAATAAGGACAGACCATCCCTTTATAGGAAACATGATCAGGAAATGGGAAACAATTAAGAAAAAAATGGAAATGATAAGGGATCTTTCCCCACTTACAGCAATTGACTCTAAACAAATAAGGGAAAACAATATAGCCCCGGGGATCAGAGCAGTCCTAAATAAGAGGGGTATCGCTACAATGGAGCATTTATTTCAGGGTGGAGATTTTTTATCCCCTCAAGGATTAATGGATCTGCTGCAGGAGGAAGTTAACTTATTTCAGTACCTGCAGCTAAAGGCAATGGTCACTTCGCCACTGAACAGGGCAAGTATAATGAGAGAACTGCAGAAAATAGAGAAGATCCTCTTTAAAATAAATAAAGCACCTGGTAGATTAGGCAGAATCTACAGAGAACTTAAAGAGTTATTTTATGCCCCCTCAGCAGACTACATAAAAAAATGGAGCAAAGAGTTAAATATTCCTTTAGCCCAGGAGGAGGAAAATAAAATATGGCAACATATGAACAAATGTGCTTTCTCCCTTGAGGTCAGGGAGATACAGGTAAAATTAACTAACCGATATTATCTAACTCCAGAGAGAATGAAATTTGCGGATCCAGGTGGGGGAGGAGCATGCTGGAGAGGTTGCGGGGAGACGGGAACTTATATACACTGTTGGTGGTTTTGTGGGAAGGTGCGGCTCTTCTGGAGCGAGGTTTGGAGAATAGTTAACAAAGTTGCAGGGATGGTGGTGCCGTTCAGGCCAGAAATCGCCCTGTTGGGCTTATATCCCATTACGAGCTGCATGAAGAGGTGCCAGGACTCATGTAAAATCATCTTTCTAGCAGCCATAAACATTATAACTAGGCACTGGCGCTCGGTGGAAGACCTCGCTGTGGGTGAGCTGTTCCAAAGAATCCTGTATATGCACACCATGGAAGAGTTACATGCGGATATCCACAACAGGAAGCAAGGTTTTGAGGACACCTGGGCCCCTATCATCAAAGCCTTGGACAAAGAGACTGGGTCAAAAAAAAAAATAAATGCTTTAAGTACTGCTGGCTGTAATTTCGAGGCTTGGAATTTGACTGTATTTCCTTCTTGTGATGTTTTTCTTCTGTATGATGACACACGTTTAAGACTGTGAGGGAACCTGTACTCTCTGTAAAATGTTCTCTGTATAAAGTATAGTATAAAATTTAGTAGAATGGATAATTTTTAAAATGACCAATGTAGATTAATATTTTTCTAAATGTATGTTGAAGATTGTATATGGTCGGTTTTGTTGTATTTTGATATTACAAATAAAAGTCACATTAAAAGGAAAAAAAAAAGAAAAAAAGAGCAGGCATAGGCGGTGGCCATGAGGTGGGCATAGAAGGGACATAACTGGGACTTGGGGATAACATCTGAGCAATCAGGAGACATGTTTTACACATCCAGGCTAGCACATTATCATCACAATCACATCATGCAGCACTGTGACAGAGGACATAAGGGAATCTCTCCTGGCTCTTTCCTAAACAAATGCTTCCAACTTCCCAGTAAAAGGTGAGGGAGATGGGGTGGTGACAGCTTAGAATGAGGACATTTGGTTGACATTTATACTGGCCAATTGGTATCACAAACCAATCTTATACCACAGTGACATGTAAGAGAATCCCTGGCATAAGCTCATACTTTGCATATGATGTGCAGACTTATAAAATTGTGACCCTTTATCATATTTTTCCTACATTTGGCAAAGATGATCCCTAAAGTGTGATATATATCCCTGCCAAATTTCATGTACTCTGATTGGACTAAAAATATGTTAGAGTCACACATACATTTATAAGTTAATTGCTTTTACCAACAGGACCCTTTATCCAATCCTTCTGCAAGTTAACATAAATATTAATCTTGGGGAGGGGTATAATATTGACAAGTTTCATCCATATTATATGGGAGACAAGTCATTACAGCCAGGAATGTATATGCAGATTTTTGCAAAATAGCATAATTCAACTTCTTATCAAATTGGATTCCTTTATCCAATCCGTCTGAAATTTGGTACACCTAATAACTTACACTGGATGTACAATCCCTCTAATACCCATCCAAAATAAAGAAACACTTAAAAATGTACAGCTGAAAATGTGTTTAAAATTTAAACCAATGGAAAGCAAAAACAAAAGCAAAAACAAAAACTAAATTTTGATATTTATGAAAATAAAACTAACATAATTAAATAACAAAAACAAAAAATTAAAACAAATAATGACATGGGTCCCTGGTACACACCTCTACTGGAAGCTAGAGTGGTAAAGGTGAACCAGCTGAGGGAGACAGAGAGGTATAAAGAGGTGTCCTTCAGAGACATAGTAGAGCAGTCCCACCTCCACTCCACCAGGAGAGAGACCTCCAGGAAGGAGAGCATCAGACTGGAATAGTGGGAAGTAATCCCGTAGCTTGGGACCTACCTTCCAGGCAATGTGCTATCGTCTCACACCAAGGATACCTCCCCAGGAGTGTGTGCCAATTGGGGTGGGAATAGGATGGCCGTAGTGGTTGGTGACTTGATTATTAGAAATGTTGATAGCTGGGTTGCTGGTGGCCATGAGGACCGCATGGTAAAGTGCCTGCCTGGTAAGGATGGGCGAACGTGGTTTGGAAGTTCGGAGTTCGGACCGAACTTGACCAGTACGGTCGACCGAACCGAACTCAATTTTCAAACCGAACTGAATTTCTGAACTCAGTTCTGTTCGCCCATCCCTATTCCATTTAGTTTAATGGGGTTTGAATTTCTGAACTGTGTTCGGAGGTTCGGAGTTCGGACCGAACTCAAATAGTTCAGTCAACTGAACCGAACTTCCGAAATGAACTCGATTTTCGAACCGAACCGAATTTCTGAAATCAGTTCTGTTCACCCATCCCTACTGCCTGGTCCAAAGGTTGCTGACCTCACACATCACAGTGATAGAATTTTAGAGAGTGAGGAGGAGGAGCAACCTGTTGTGGTACATGTGGGTACCAATGACATAGGAAGATGTAGGAGGGAGGTTCTGGTGGCAAAATTTAGGTTTCTAGTTAGGAGATTGAAGTCTAGAACCTCCATGGTAGTATTCTCAGAAATGGTCCCAGTTCCACGCACAGGACCCCAGAGGCAGGCTGAGCTCCAGAGTCACAATATGTGCTTGTGCCTCGTGTAAAAGTAGCCTAAGAAAAAGAATACATTTAAGTGTCTATATACATATACTAGAAGTCTAAAACTTAAAGAGTGGTATGGATTTGAGCCATTGCTGAATTTTAGAGTGTTTTTCTCCTCTAATCAAAACATTGTTTTTCTTTTAGTCTCAAAAGAGCTTAGTATTATGACCTCTGTGCTAACATTTGCACTTTTGGTAGAACAGAAAAGGAAGTCTAACCGGTTTGAGATAGTATTTCATTTATTGTATAAGGGCTTTTATGGGGAAGGAGTATTTTTGATTTTTTACAGGTCATTTATAATATAAATGTATAATTGGATAATGGCAAATATATAATTTAGATAATGGGTTATTGGATAAGGGCTTTTATGGGGGAGGAGTATTTTTGATCCTTTACAGGTCATTTATGATATAAATGTAGAATTTGGGTAATGGTGAAAGCTAATCCCTATTAAACTTTAAACTTTGAGAAGTCTAAGAGGAAAGATGGGGGTATTAGAGTGTTTGGCACTAAATGATAAGGATGTGGAAACAGAACCGAGTTTGGAAATGCAGTTCAGTTCTGTTTGGTTCAAAAATCGAGTTTGGTTCGGAAGTTCAGTTCGGTCAACTGAACTAGTCAAGTTTGGTCAAATTCCGAACTTCTGAACTAAGTTTGTACATTCAAAACCGGTGTTTTACGCTGTTTTTGGCCTTCCGAACTGGTTTGGATTTGACCAAACAGTTTGGTCGAATTCGAGTTCGGTTTGGAAGTTTGGTTCAGTCGACCGAACTAGTCGAGTTCAGTCTGAACTCCAAACTTCCAAACCACGTTCGCACATCCCTACTAAATGAAGATCTTGACATAATGGGCATCTCGGAGACCTGTTTGAATGAGGATACCCAATGGGAGACAATAATACCAGGGTACAAAATATATCAAAATAACTGAGTAGATCCATGCATGTCCGATGGGTGGTGGCCACATGGTCGGTGGGGGAAAACATCTAATAAACAGGCAGGTGGACAGGACACCCACCTAGGTGGGCTACCGACTCATTGGTTAACACCCTAAGTTATATTATTGCAAATATTACTCCAGAGCAGTGTAAACAGAAGGCCAATTTCATTAAGTACTCAATTGTTTCTTACAGGTCTCCCATTCAAGAAGTGATGAAGTTTTATCTTGTTTACCTTTCTGGTTCTCTTTGTGTGGCCAAATGATCCATGTAGAAAAATTGGTTTAGACCCATGTCATTTAAGTTTTTATGAATAAAATAAATTACAAAAAAGATGCAGAATCCAGTTTTTACTTCTGGGAAAGACTATGACCATTTTAACATAACTGACATCTCACTCAAGAAGTTATTCTTGCAAAGTCAATTTGACCATTTGGGGAGCAAATTACCTTATATTAGTAGAGGTATCTCAGGCTGGTTCTCTCCCCACACCCCCAATAATGTCTGTGCACCACAATCATTTATTTCTCACAGATTTTAGTTGCAATTTTCCAGTCTTTCCAACTTCTTAGTGATAAAGACTTTGAATATTTCTTTTCCCCCTATACACACAAACACACACAAATCCCTACTCTTATATTGCCTCCAGGATGTGACCTTTAATATTACTAGTGAATACTGAGGCAAAGGATTAATTTACACTCCCAGCAATATTTTATTTATGTATCACTTCCTCCCCTCCATCTCCTGTCCTTAAATGCTCCTCCTTGCTCCTAGTCTTGTTTATTTGAAGAAAACTATTTTTCTGTCTTTATATTTTATGCAAGTTTAAACACTCATTTAAAGTCAGGGTAGTAAAATGCCAAGATTAAAGGGGACAGACCAGCAAGGTTCACTCAAAGGAATATTGTTCCTCATCTTCCAGAATTCTCTGGCTATGACAACCAAATAAGAGATCACACAGTATTGATATGTGTTTGGTCTGTCAAAGAGCATTTAATAAAGGCCTTCAGATGAGTCTACTGTGGATTGCTTGATTCTTGAATTCCCTTTTTTTTTTCATGTCTCTAGTGAACATGAAAAACTTATAGTTAGACTCTTTAAAGTCACCAACTAGCCCCTTTTCACATCTATCCTCAAAAAAACCCCTCTTTGATCATGTATGTGGGAAAATACATCTTGATACGGCAAGGCAGATGGCGACCTGCAACTGATTGGTTAGGAACTCTGTACCCTGTAATGGTCTTTTTCTGTTGCTTGAAATAGCATGTTCTTCATTGGCAAATTCATCTGTTATACCGTTTTAGAATATAATTCTGTCTGGGCATATCCGGTTATATCTATATGTGTGTACAGCACCTAGAAAGTAGAGCCTCAATCTGGTAGCATCTATGAATGCTACCACAATATAAATCCCTATAATGATACACACAATATAATTCTCAAATATTCATATGTGGCCAAAGCTAGTAGTGGGTGACTTAATGTTCCATACTAAGAGTAGTGTTATTTATATATTGATTGACCTAGAAAAGAGAGCAAGTAGTAATGTGGCAAAACTGGCAGCTAACACACAAGTATTTCATTTAATCAGCATGAAATGATTTAGGACACATTCCTCCACCATTACAGTCAATGAAGGTTTTACCATTGACTTCAATGGATACAGGATTGCATCCAGAGAATGATTTGTTACTCATTAGAGTCATAGAGTTCTAGAGTCCCAGAGCTAGGTGGGATCACAAGGGACATTTAGTCCCACCCCAGAACCACCACAGAATTTGCCATACAATGTCAAAGTCAGTGGTCTTAATGGTTTGAAAATATCAGATTAGGCCCACTAAATGGAACCTGAGAGGCACCTAAAAAGATATGTTCGTATCAGTGGGAATGGCAGGTGCTCAGTACAACCTGGGATCAAGCCCTCTCTTAACAGTGAATATATTTGTATTTGGCATACTCTAGCCTCCCATATCTGAACACCGCAGGAGACAAGATATCTGTCTACAAATGAGCAAGTATATTTATATACTAATTAGCTGGTAAGTGCTGACCCATCAGCTGTTTGTCACTTCTGTATTCTGGACATACTTTATGTAATTTCTTGTCAGACCCCGGATCAGGATTTGGGCCAAACAAATTGTATCCAAACAGGGTTGTCCACATCCAGACCAAGGAGATGACACTGAAGTCAAACTAAGTCAGGTAATGAAGCCAAAGGAAAATCTAGAAAGCACAGTCAAAGAGCAAGCCAGATGTTTAGTGTGAGGAGTACACCTAATACAGGCAGGAAAGCCTGGCTGGGAGGGAATTGAGGGTAGAAACAAGGGCAGGAGACAAGGAATCAGGAAGATGTGGAATCAAGAGGCTCGAACCAGGCAGGGAGGGAAGCTCAGTGGGCAGACCAAGGATAAGGCTGGGAATCAAGCAGGCAGCATCAGAAGGTCATAGAGGCAGTAAGGTTGAGGAACACACAACACTGGGTCTAGGTTAGAGCTGAACTAAATACTGCTTCCGGGTACTTGGACCAAATTTCAAAGTTTTGGGCTGGGTACCTTGTCAGAGTGTAGGATATATGGAAATCCAAGCGAAATGAAGGAGGTGAGAATTTTAACAGTGGTAGAGGCAGATTGATCTCATGTGGGTTAAATCCATACAAAACCAGTACAAGCATCAACAATAACCAAACAGTTATTATGCCCGTGGGAAGGTGGCAAGGGGCCAATATAATCCATATACATCTTATCAAAAGGAGACAGAGATTTAGAATTTTTTAAGTAAGGTGGTCTTGTAACTGGACCAGGGTTTGTTCTTAAGCAAGGTTCACACTGGGCCAAACGCTGTTGGGCTTGTTTGTGCAGTACGGGCCACCAATAAGAATGCTGTAAAGATTCAACTGTGGTATTAACACCTTGGTGAACATGCCCAAGACTATTGTGAGTCTCTTGTATTAATTTAGGTCTTATGTTAACAGGGGGTATTACACGTTTATCCTTGTTAGTGAATGTTACAACACACTTCTCATCTTTTAGGGCATAATCATAGGCAGAAGGGTAACCTTTAGGATTAATGGAATCTGGGCTGATGCATTGAGCCAATTCCAAACCCAAGCATTTTTAACTTGTGACCGGGTAAGTACACAGACTGAAGATGCTTTCATTGCATCCTTTGCCAGCAAGTCTACAAGGCTGTCCCCGTTAACATGAGATCCATATTTGGAATGGCCTGGCACATGCATTACAGTAATCAATGGTTTGTCATCCAAAAGTGTTGCTAATTTTTGCAATCTATGGGCATGTTTCAAAGGTTTTCATTTATTATCCAGAAAACCATTAGACCACCAAATTGGTAATTCTTCATTTATTCCTCTATCTATATTGAAGGAATCAGTGCAAATGGGAACAGGTACATCAGAAGGAGAGATTTCTGTTGCCTTATGTACTTCCATCAACTCAGCGTATTGCACAGTATTATTCCCTAAAGGCATTTGAATACTGTCAGACATATGATACTCCCCTTTATCATTAAATGTCCCAATTACAACAGCACAACCTGCCTTACACATGTTTGCCTTGCTTACAAGACATGGCTGAACCATCAGTATAGATAACTTTTTTATACTAATGGAGAGGTTTATCTGGGGTAAGATATTTAAAAGATACAGGTTCAATAGAAAAAGCTGGCAAATTTTCTAAATCATTGCTTGGTTCCACATATTCAACTTCTATTTGTGGATTTTCAAAATGCGACATCCATTGTACCCATCTGCTGTGAAGAGCCTTTGCATTGGGTATAGAGACTTTTTTAACTTGCCTTAAAGAGGCAATAGGAGTTTTTACTATCATCTTTTGCCCCTGCACAAGATCTTTACCTTTGAAAATTGCAAGATTACACATACATAAGATTCTTTCAATAGGCAAAAACTTGTGTTCTGCATTTGAAAAAAAACATGATATGTATTGCAGAGGTTTAGATTCTCCAGAATTAAAATATTGACGCAAATCCTCCTTTCTGTGTGGCACTAACTAGGATTTCTAGGGAAATAATGCTGTTTCTTTTGTTAAGCTCTGTAGTTTGATTGATTAAGGTTATCAGATTATCCAATGTTTTCTGAGCTTCCAAGGTCCAAAAGTTCCCTTTGCTTGCTAATGGAATTAGATTATAAAGGGGTTTGGTTCTCTGAGAATAGTCAGGGACCACAATTCTAGCAACATTTATAAAACCTAAAACTGACTGAAATTCCTTTAAAGTTTTAGGAGGCTACAAAGTCAAAAGTTTTGCTTTGAATTCCTGAGTCAGTCCTCTGCCAGAGTCAGTTAACTGAAATCCAAGAAACTTTACTTTGCTTCTACAAATCTGTGATTTTTTCAGATTGATAATATATCCTGCTTCTCCCAAAACAGTGACAATTTGCTTTAATGTAGCTAAATTTTGATCTAAATCTTCATTTGTAAAATATATGTCATCCATGTATGAATGCACACTTGAAATATTTTTCAAAAGCTCTATGACATCAGCTTAAAACAATGCTGGACTATTTAACTAAACCTGAGGAAGGCATGTCCCAACAGTACAGTGTTCCCTGCCATGTAAAAGTAGTCAAATACATGTCTTGTATTCTAACTTAAACTGAACATGGATAAAACTGAACTCCTTATCTTCCCTCCCAATCCTTCCTCTCCCTCTTTCCTGTGTTTTGCCATTGAAGGGGTCTCCATCCTCCCTGTACCCAAGTCCATAGCTTGGGCTTCATCTTCGACTCGCACCTCACCTTCAAACCCTACATTGACTCCGTGGCCAAATCCTGCCGCTTCTCCCTCCATAACATTGCTAAGATACACCCTTTTCTGTCTGTATCCTCTGCAAAAACTCTCATACAAGCCCTAGTCATCTCACACCTTGACTATTGTAACCTCCTCCTCGCTGGCCTTTTCCATTCTCACCTTGCTTCCCTCATCTCTATTCAACACTCTGCTGCCAGGATCATCCACCTAGCCTGATGCTTTGACCATGTGCAGCCTCTTCTCTCCTCCCTCCACTGGCTTCCCCTTCCTGAGCGTATTTTTCACAAGCTCCTCATCTTCACCTACAAAGCCCTTCATAACCTTACTCCCCCCTATCTCTCTGCTCTGATCTCCCTCCAAACCCCTGTTTGAGCACTCCTCTCCCTCACCCTCCAATGCCTCCCCTGATCCTCCAACCACCTTCATCCCCTCTTCCTCACTGCCCCACATGCCTGGATCTCCCTCCTAGGGATGGATGAATGCGGTTCAGAAGTTCGGAGTTTGGACCGAACTCGGCCAGTTCGGTCGACCGAACCAAACTTCTGAACCGAACTCGATTTTCGAACTGAATCAAATTTCTGAACTCGGCTCTGCTTGCCCATCCCTAAAAGATAATATTCCATGTAGTTCAATGGGGTTTGAATTTCCAAACTTTGTTTGGAAGTTCGGAGTTCAGACCGAATTCAAATTGTTCGGTCGACCAAACCGAACTTCTGAATCGAACCGAATTTCTGAACCGAACCGAATTTCCAAACTCAGTTCTGTTCTTCCATCCCTACTCCCTCCCTGCCCTCATCCACCTTCTGCCACACACACACCTTCAAGTCCTTCCTCAAAACACACCTCTTCCGCTCCGCCTTTCCTAACTCCTGCTAATCCACCGAGGATTATCCCCTACTTGTTATCTGCAAACTCCTATTTACTGTAACCAAGTCAAGTTCTTGCATCCTCATGAATGTTGCATCCCTTGTCTCTCCATCTGTTCCCCCTTCCCTGTCTCCCCTCCATCTGTCTTTAGACTGTAAGCTCTTGGGCAGGGACCGTGTCTATTTTATTCTCTGTAAATCACCAGGTACATTTCTGGCGCTATATACTACTACTACTACTACTACTACTACTACTAATAATAATAATAATAATAATAATAATAATAGGATACGCCCAAAATCCATTAGATAAATCCAGTCATCATCATCATCAAATATTTTATTTGTGTCAACCCTAGGTTATTACAAAACACATACTTGTCACATACAAAATTTAAAATAATATAACATCACATCAAAACAAAATCAAAATGAACCACATTATCAAAATCTCATAATTCAATTTACCAAGGAAATTTCCATTTCCAAAAAATCAAACACCCACCACCCTACAAAACACCTCAAAATTAAATCCTTCTATTCAATAAAATTTTAGTATTCTTTATTCTTCATTTATTCCCTAGCTCTTCTACGGGGCTTGGGGACGGGAACCCTTGACCCCTCATTAAATCAGCCAAGTCCCAGCTAACAAGGTAACCCACCCTAGTCTTGCCAACTTGGCACTCCCTTACTGCCCTTTTAAATTAACTACTAAGCTTTTTACACCTACGAGGCACAGCCATAGTGAAACCTGCAACTGCACAAGTCAGAGCTGAATCATTTGGGTTAAGAAACTCAGATAGACTTGTCCTTACATCACCTGAAGAGGTCGGAAGGGATAAATCCAGTGTAGTTTTGTATTTGTGTCTTTCCAAATTTCCTAACATGCCAGACGTGTAGGTTTTGCACACTGAAAGAGGGTGAAACCCTGTTTAGGGTGCGATAGTCTAATACCATACGCCATTTCCCATTAAGTTTATGCACTGGCTATACTGGAGTATTCATGGAGCTATATTGCCTAATCAATGCTCCTTGTGCAATTAAATCATTAATTATTTTTTGAATATCATTAATTACAGCTTTATTAATAGGATACTGCTTTTGTGGTTTTGGCTGAGCTTTAACAGACAAATCGTGAGGTTTTATTTTCCTATAGCCAATTTGATTTTCAAATTGCTGAAAATATGGTTTCAGAGAGTATAAAATATCTCTCAATTTTATTTTTTGCATTTTTTGTGCAATCAGTGGATGCAATTTGCTCTTTGATTTGCTCATCCCTGTTGTCTTGATTTCCAATTATATTTATTGAACCTATTGGAAAAAAATCCTTAACCCTTTCATGAGCTCTGACAGCATCATTTTTTGTAAAATCACATATTGCAAAATAAATTTCTAAACATTGTCCTGCTATCTGAACAGGTAATTTTACAAGAGGTGCTACTTTCTCTACTAAAAAATAAGATTCAATTATACATTGACCTTTAGTTGTATATACATGTGGCAAACATTTTGATTGAATACAAAATTGAATTACCCCTGTGTCTACTAAAGCAGTAAAATTATTATCTGCTATTTCTACAGAGACCATTGGAAATTCAAGGCTGACCTGTGTTTGTCTGTTCTCTGCCATCCTGTGTCACAGAGGGAGTTTTTGAAGGTTTCTGTGAGAATGTTGATTGATCAAAGTTTTTAGAGGACTGAAAGTTCCCTCTTTTATTAAAACCTCTCTTGTTTCCCCTAAATCCACTTCTGGAATTAAAATCTTGCTTTGATTTATCAAAGTCTCTATGGGGAAACCGTGATCCTTTCCTTAATTCATATGCAGCTGCGTCTTCTGATTTTCAGAATCCTGTTTTTCTGCGTTTGGAACTGCTTTCTATTTGAGCCCTGGTTCTTGCCTCCTTTGCGTCTATAATTTGGCTGGGAATTCTGAGGAACAAATTTACTTTTAGAATTAATATTTGAGGGAGATTTCTTAGATTTAGAACCTTCCTGTTCAAGATTCTTCCTGTTTGGATTATCACCCAAATAATTTCTACCAAGGATCTTGTAAATGTCTTGGACAATTTTGGGGAAGGACCTTATCTTTTCCTGCTCAGTAGCCAGAAAACCTAATCTAAATTGAATAGCAGCTTTCAATACATCACCTTTATAGAGGGTTTTAAGGATTCCCCATATCAAATCATGATTAGAGAGAAATTTCATTCCAACCTCATAGGCCCTTACAATGCCTACTTGAGTTATTTTTCTTAGAATTTCATGTAAGTCAGCTATGCCCACTTGTCCATGAGTTTCTACATATAAATTAGCTAATACACTCTCCCAATTATTACGTTCCTGCTTTATTAAAGCTGCAGATGCTGGAATCAGGGAATTGCATAACCTCATCTTCTGCAATGGTGATGCTGTGGAAGTGACAGCTTCTAAAGCAGATAAATGGGATTCAAACCACATAGGAATTTCTTTAAAATCTTTTGGAGCGGGACCAGTTACAGTCTGTATTTTTGCCATGTTTAAGACAGAAATTTCAGCTGGGTGTACTCCTTGCAGAACAGGATGTCTTCCAACATTACTTCTTGCAAATTCTCTCAGATTTAAATATTCTCTTCTTAAGAGAGTGTACTCCTGTTCCCACTGGGCTGCATTAAAGCCACGCAATTCCTCAGTGGTAGCTGGAGTATAATTATATCCACTTCCAGAAATATAATCAGCATTACTTATAGAAATAGGCCCATGTCTTCTTCTATTTTGGGGAATTTCAACTACTATCCCTGCCATTAGGTTCAAATCTTGCTTATTCATAGGTAACACATTCATTGTCAATAGATTAAAAACTACATCTGTTAGTCTAATAGAAACTACTACACCTGCATCATTTGCCTCAAAAGAAACAATAAAAAATCTATGGCCAATTCCCCATTCTCCATTTCTTATTTCTAAGCTTTAATCATCTCCAAATCTGACTGTTACATTTTGCAAGCTAGCAACCCATAGTGCATAAGGCACTTGGTTTAATTGGATAGCCATAATAAAAATGCACAAAAAATCCTTTTCTTTAGTTGAGCTTAACAAACTCTACTATATAAAGAGGATAAAAGTAGTTAACGGTCTGGTGAACACCCCAGTATACTTAGTTATATATTCTTATGTCTTGAGCCCCACGTTGGGCTCCAATTGTCGCATTTGTGTCTCAGTTTCCTCAAAGGGAAAATGTGCTTAGTAGTTCAGGCCTGACATCAGGTATTTTCAGACATGACGAAATCACGCTCAACCATGGTGGATTCCCACCAGGCGAGAAAGGTCTCATCACATCTGCAGGGGGAATGGAAGTTCCCCCCAGATGTTCACCCCGTCAATCATGGCGGGGAATCACATTCACCATGTGATCGGTAGAACTGGCGGGGCTGGCCCAGATCACATGGTGAATGTGATTCCTGGCTGGGATTAATGGGCCCATCCTGTCTGGACTGTTACCATGGCTCAGAATCCATGGCGGTATTCTGGGCCATGGTCAATTCAGGCGGGCGCTGTGGCCGCATTGGCTGCGGCACCCATCCATCTCCCCAGAGGGCGGGCAGCGAGGAAGCGGGAGGGTGGGGCTGTGTGGCCGCACATTGTGCCGCACAGCCCCTCCCCCTCCCCAATTCCCCGCTGGGATCAGCCAGCAGGTCTGTTGGACATGCCAGTGTGATCCCCATGGTGGGGAATCCCTGCGGTGATTCCATGCTGGGGGGACTGGCACCCCGTCACATCTGAAATCACCCATCATCTGGTCTGGATATAGGGTGCTCTTTTCCAATAGGTGGAAACTCAGTTTACACTTTGCTAATAAGCCAGCCAACTCAGCTAAGTATTGTAAAGGCAATTCATTTATAAATGAAGCTATGAGACTTAAGAATATTATAAATATAAAGCAATAGTTTGCTTAAGTCCAAATAAAGGCACAGTACAAAAGAAAGTGTCAGTTAAAATACATGACTTAAGAGGACATTTCTGTTCAAGGAACAGTTCTGTTACAATTTCAAAGATCTTAACATGTATAAGATATAACATATGCTTTAAGTAGTATTGCTATCATTGGCTCAATGCATATAAAAGAATATACATTCATAATCACTCAGATCTTTGTCGCATACTGCCATATGAAGTGAGAAAAGCTCGAAGGAAGGAACTGTTCCTGAAAAATCCATCTCTCCTCTCCCTTCTTATAGAATGAAAATTGCTTTGAAGTCAGCTAAAAATGATGTCAGGTCAAAACTGCTGACAGGGAGGGTTTTCTCAGGGTACATAGTAAGAAGCCAGTTAATACATACTAAACAGATTACTATCATCTAAGATAGTGTTTAACCCAAACTCCAAACAAACAAGGCCTCTTCCTGCCCTGCTTGTGAGTCACATCTCTTGAAACAGTGAATGCTGATTTCTTTAAGAGACAGACTGGCTAATTACATCTCATATTCCAATATACAGGCTGATTACATCTCCTATTCCAGTATATGGTCAAGAGTTCAGTAGAAAGGTCACTATAGGATAGCTCTTAAGGAATTCATCATACAGAGAAGCCAATTCTGATTTCCAATATATTGAAACACAAATGGTCAAAAAATATATTCCTATATACAGGATACATGGCAATCTGGCAGCACTTTGGCATCACCAGCAAAGCTTCGGGGCTTCACCAGTGAAGCACCAGCCCAGGGGCGGCTGGTGGCTTTTTAGTTTGGAGGGGCAGTAAGGCCGGTGAGCTGGTGGGTGGAGCCAGGGCAACGGTAGGCGGAGCCAGGGCAATGGTAGGCAGAGCCAGGGCATAACCCAGCAGCCAGGAGTTCTCAGGGTTAACATCAGATGGAAGAAAACCCAGTCTAAAATGCACTTCAAGCTTAAAA
>QEPC01012873.1:817582-828279 GCA_003113815.1 Sphenodon punctatus | reverse complement strand
TGGGGGCTGTGGGGGGAGGGTGGGGGACAATATCCACACTCACCACCTTGCAGGCGGCTCAGCAGGCGGAACTGGTGCTGACTCGGTGACTCTGCTGTCTCCAGGGCGCTCAAGCCCTGCCGCTTCCTGAATCCTTCCGATCATCCCAGGCTAGGCGGAGAGGGGAGGGGTTTTTTCTTTTAAATTGCCCACATGTCCCCATGGAGCCAGGAGGATGCACAGGCAATTAAAAAAAAAAAAAACAGCTTGAAGAGCATACTGCTGCCTTGCCGTTTCCCCCCAGTGGTGAATGGGAAGCGCATGGGGAAGCGGCAGCGCAGGGAACTGAAGGAAGGCACGTGGGCTTTCAGACTGAGCGGGGAAGAGCGCGTGCACGTGCGCTGCTCCCTACCCAGTCCCCCGACCAAGCTATCTCACCAGGGCTGTCAGCCTGACTGCCCTGATGAGATCTTCCATTGCGCTCATTGAGTGCAATGGAAGGCTGTAGCCCCTCCCTCAACAGCATGTCCCATACATGCTGTGGACAGAGGAGTTCGGCTGCCCAAATCGCGTTTTCCATAGGAAAATGTTTTGGGCGGCTGAGCTGCTGAACCTTTTTGTCCCTTCGGGGACCCCTCCCTGTCCCAGCGGAGTGGGTGGGTCCCCAGGGAAAAAGAGTTCAGTGACAGCTACAGCAGCCTCTGCAGCAGCTCAGAGGCTGCTGTAGCTGTCATAAATGGCAGCGTGGTTTTTTGTTTTTTTTTAAACTGTTAAAGTCGCAGCGGTGCCCCTGCAGGACTTTGGGGGGCACCGCCCATAATTTCCTGCAGGGGGAGCCGCGCCTGCACCAGCCATTGGAAATCCCTGGAAACTTTGGAACTTCAGAAACTCTGAAATCTTTGGCACCAAATTGGTGCCTCAACACATGTTGCTAATGTGCAGCAGCTGCAGCCTTAATTTCCTAGCCAATCAGGGTGTGCAGAATGTGCAGAATGTCCAGGGGAGTTTCCCCTGGACCTTGACACCCACTCTGTTAATGATCTAGTAACCTTCTGGAACATCTTGTTGGCTGAGACCATTGACAGAGTGGCTCCCTGGCGTCCGCTGCCCTCCTGAGTCTCCCGCAGGTCTCCTCGGTTTACTGAGGGCCTGCGGTATTTGAAGTGAGAGATCAGGTGGTTGGAGTGATGGTGGCACCGAACTCGTGACAAGTATGATCGATCACAGCATAAGAGCAGTTTAAAGGTCTATGCTGTGTCGGGGTAGGCAGAAAAAAGCAGGTCTTTGCTGCCTTTATTGCATCTGCAAAGTCACGTCCAGAAGAACGTTTCCGGGTGGTGAAAGGGTTGGTCAGTCCTGCCTGCCTCCACCTGGACCTGGAGCAATCCAGTGACTGCTGTTTATCGAGTACTTTGTAGATAAGTTCACTCACATCCAACACGATTTCGGAACCACAGTTATTGCAGAGGATCATCTTGAGGCTATGGATGCCCCATCCTGTCCTGTTTTGTGGAATCGGTTTCAGATGGTGTCGCCTGCTGATGTGGAATCCTTGTTGGGATCTGTTCATGCCACCACTTGCGAACAAGATCCTTGTCCATCCTGTTAGGTGTAAGCCAGCCAGGAGGCATTACGGCCATTGCTGGCTGGGGTGGTTAGTGCCTCCCTTCAGGAGGGCAGGGTGCCTGACTGCCTGAAGGAGGTTGTGGTTAGGCCCCTGCTCAAGAAACCATCTTGCCACTGATGTTCCTGTCAGTTATCGGCCGGTCTCTAACCTTCCCTTTTTTAGGGAAGGTTATTAAATGGGCTGCAGCACGGAAGCTCCAGGAACATCTGGACCGCACTGGTTTCCTTGACCCCTTTCAGTCTGGTTTTCAGCCTGGGTATGGTATGGAGACTGGATTGGTAGCCTTGGTTGATGATCTCTGTCTGGCATTGGAACAGGGTCGTCAGACCTTGCTGGTCCTGCTAGACCTTTTGGCTGCATTTGACACAGTCAAATGTGAGGTTTTGGTGACTCATCTGTGGGACGTGCCGGGATTGGCAGGATGGTCTTGGACTGGTTTCGTTCATTCCTGGCTGGTAGAACTCAACGGGTGGTCTTGGGGGAATGTACATCTTCCCCCAGGACCTCACGTGTGGAGTCGTGCAGGATACCATTATGTCCTCCCTCTTCTTTAACATCTATATGCAGCCATTAGGGGAAATCATGAGAGGGTTTCAGGGCATGCAGTGTCATCAGTATGCTGATGACACTCAGATCTACCTCTCTTTTTCCATCGACCCAGGCCATACAGTCTCCTTATTTTCCCAGTTCCTGTCAGCTGTGGGGGCTTGGATGAGGTTAATCCATCTTCAGCTAAATCCTGACAAGACGGAGGTGATGTTGGTGGACGAGGGCTTTGGAGGCCTGGGAGTGGTTGAATCTCCTCTTGTAGGAGGGGTTCGCCCTCCCATGCTCTCTCAGGTGCAGAGTCTGAGTGTGCTCCTCAATTCATGGTTCAGCCTGGAATCTCAGGATGTGGTCGTGGTAGGGAGTGCATTTCACCAGTTACATCTTGTCCAGCGGCTTCGGCTGTATCTCTCACACTCTGACCTCGCCACTGTCATCCATGCCTTCATCACCTCGAGGCTGGATTACTGCAATGTGCTCTATGTGTGGCTGCCTGAGAAGCTGGTCAAGAGGCTGCAGCTGGTGCAGAATGCTGCAGCCCATCTCCTTACGGGGGCGGACTGCAGGGAAAACATTACACCAGTGCTCCGGACTCTGCACTGGCTGCCTATAAAGCACTAGGTTCAAGGTGCTGGTTTTGACCTTTAAAGCCCTTCATAGCCTGGGCCCTGCTTATCTGCAGAACTGCCTCACTCCCCATGTGCCCATGCGACCCCTGAGATCATCTGTGGGAGCCTTTTTGGAGGTTCCCCGGTTGAAATGGGTGGCCACTGATGTTAGATCTTTTTCGGTGGCTGCCCCTGTGCTGTGGAACTCGCTCCTGGAGGAGGCTCAGTTGGCCCCCACTCTCCTGTCATTTTGACATTTGTGTAAGACCTGGCTGTTCCTCCAGGCTTTTGGCAAGGGGAGGGGTAGGGTGTGTGTATTGGGGGAGTTGTTTTTCTCCCTGCATATGGGATTTTTAACTTTTAAATTGTTTTTATTGTTTTATTGTTTTTAATTTGTTGTTCGCTGCCCCGAGCTGTCCTGTAGGCAGGAGGGGTGGGATAAAAATCTTTTATAAATAAATATAAAATAAAACACATCCACCATCCTCCCTGCCGCACTTAATTCCCTAGCCAATCAGGGTGCACAACAACACATGTAGCCCAGACATATAGTTAGGATATCATATAGTTATAGTTTAGGTATATAAATTATATCATCATATATAGTTATAGGAGTATGGCATTATATAGTTAGGGTTTAGCTAGCAGGCAGCATGTCAGAGGAGCAGGCCAGGGCAGTGGAGGAGTCTTCTGACTCTGAGGCGGCGGTCCAGGTGGTGGAGGAGGTGGAAGCAGGGCCTGGATGTGTCAGGTCCCGGCGGTGGCATCAGCAAGCATGGCCACCCCCCTCCGGGCACCTTCATGGCATGGAGGATTGGACGGTGTGGCACTGAGAGACCAGGAATAGGAGACAGGTAGAAAGAGCCCTCTGGCTCATCATGGTGCTGTTGTCTGACTGCGAAGCCAAGCCAGCCAAGTAGCATTAGCCAGAAAGTAATTTGCTTCCTGGAACACATTTATTTAAAAAAACAAAAACAAACAAACAAAAAACATGGCATGCAACCCCCCCATGCCCCAGCATTGGCCCTTGCACAGGCAGCCCAGGCCAAATCATGCCATGCTATGCCAGAAGCCCCTCTCCAGTCCAGCCTAGCTGATTACTCACAGTTGTGTAGCAGCACACAGTTAAATTCACCAGAGAATGGGAAATGGCTCTGTGTGTGTGTGTGTGTGTGTGTGCGCGCGCACGCACATGCCACTTTTATTTTTAGAACTTCTCTTTCTATTGGCTGCAGCTTGTACCAATCTAAACTAGCCATCTGGCTTGGCCAGTCAATTGATTCAAAATCTGTCTTATCCCATGACTCAAATGTCCCCTTCTTTTCCTCCCCCTACCCCCCAAATATGGCACTGTTTCCAACAGCTTCTCAGAGCTTCTCCAGTCAGGCCCAGGCACACAGGTGCTTCTGAAGTTTCCAGAGGGTTCCAAAGTTTCCTGAGGAATGGCTGTGCTCCCTTGAAATTTGGAAACCACCATTTCCGCGTTGAAGACTCCAGAGTTCGGTGATTTCTGAAGATTTCAGAAGACTTCATTTCATCACTAGTCTAGGTGTTGCCCTGCCTGACATCTTTTCCCTGTCAGGTGGTTTTTATCTGACTAAGCGTAGAGATGAAAGGGGGTACTTGTAAAAATGAGCACCACATCAAATTTGGGTGCCCAAATCAACCCGGTTGCATTCGGGCACCCACATGACCTGATAGGCTACCCATGCACTCCTCAAACTGACTCACACACCCAGCTGTGGCAATGCTCCCTCAGCCCCATGCACACTCCCCCTGTGGGGACTGTGGCACTTCACCTGGTTCATCTGAGCATCAGGACGGGCCAAGAGGAACAGCGACTCAACCAAGCAGGTGAACTTAGCCCAGGGAGTGCATGGGGTCAGGAGCTTCCTGGGATGCTCCCCTGGCTGATGCAACCACCCAACTGTGCTGCTGTTCTCCCTGATCCTCTGGCTCCTGCTCCTCCTGGCTTGGCCAACTTGTCAGCTGAAAAGGCTGGTACACCACAGTCCCCATATCAGGAGTGCAGATGGGGCTGGAGGAGCACTGAAAGCAGTGGCACAGCAGGGTGAGTGAGTCATCCTGGGGAGCTCCTGCCCCCGCGTGCTCACCAAGCCCATTTACTGATCGACTTCCTCCTCCCATTGTTCCTCCAGTCCATCCCATGTTCACCCCCACTATGGTAACACTGATGCTTTGCCAGGCTCAACTGAGAAGCTAGCTGGGCCAGAAGGAGAAGTGAGACCAGCAGCCGGAGGAGCACTGGTGCAGCTGGGCAGGTAAGTCAACCCAGGGTGTGCTCAGGAGCAGGAGCTTCCTGGGGCATCCCATAAAGCTCCCCCCATATCTAGGTACCTGATCAGTGCCAGGTAAACCTGCTGGGTGCCTTCTGCGGGTGCCCCAAAATGTGTGTATTACCCGTGGGTAGCAAATACTCTACCCACGACACCCCTAACAAGTAGCCACTCAGGATCTGGTGCATGGAGAGACCTATTAGACAAGCAGGGTACTGGAAGTGGGCCTAATAATCAGAAGCAACTGCACAAATCAGAGTGCAATGGTGGCACTGCAGAGCCAGCTTCCTCCTCCAGCGTCCCGAGGGTGCTGGTTGTAACCCCAGGCTCTAGCACTGTCTCTCTTCCACTTTACATAGTGGATGTAAAGCATTTCCATAATATTAAAAGTTCTGGCAATGGAAGTCCAGATCAGAGAGGTTATACAGTATCTGGAAATACAGACCTTTTTAAATAGCTTAAACCAGCATGTGAATCAATTTATTCAAATCAGTTAGTTTAAGAACTTGATCCTGCACTTCAGAATTCAATAGCATTTGACTTTGGCCTCAATGGAAGCAGGATTCAGTATAAAATGAATATAAACCCATGGAATCTCCTGGCATTAAGGCTGAGAAAAAATGGATGCCTGTTGAATTTAGTGTTAGTGACAAACATCTCAGAAGGTGATATCTGGAAATTTAGCAAACAAGACAGCATGATTTAAATGGAATGCAAAATGAAAAGAATAGATATTATTCCTGTTGCGATTACTCTTGTGAGAAACGTAGGGTGCCAAAGTAATGTACACAGATAAGCCAGGACATTTGCCAAAAGCAATAGAGAGTAACAGAAAGTAGTTTGCTCCAAAAAGAAAAGAGTACTGAATAATTGAGCAGTTTCACAATCATAATGAAAGTGATTTCTAAAACTTCTAAGCTATTGTTATATAACAGCCAGGAAAGTTAAAACCATGTAGCATGATTCATGTAATTGCTAATATTACAACAGAGCTATTTAAGAACAGAAACACCACGTGAGGAAGAAAAGGAAAATAACTGCACATTATGCATTCTTCTCCTCCTTCCTTCCTTCTACCCGCACTCCTACAATTTGTGTTTGTTGACGATAAAAGCTCATTTTGTGATGCACTTAGCTGCCCAACATCTGGGGCAACCTGTGACCATGATGGGTAATTTTAGTGAAAGATGAAATGGGGATTTTTCACTGATTCAGGACCCACCACTGCCAAGGTCAGTTCCTTGGGGGTAGCAGTACAGGAACATTAATCATGCCTTGTATTTAGTGGTGGACTAATTCTCAGGCAAGACCCTGTAATTAGGGGTGTGCACCAGGCCCTCATGTCATTTTCGGTTTTCTTTTTTCTTTTTTGTTATTCAAAAATGTTGTTTTCGTTATCGTTATTAATGACAATGTTGTTTTCATTATTGTTTTTGTTATCGTTTTTGGTATCAATATCGTTATCAATATCGTTTTCATTATCATTATCAATATCAGTATTGATATCGCTATTGATATCAATATCGGTACCGTTTCAAGCGAAGATTTTATTTTGGGTATTGGTATCATTATCGATTTCCGTGCACAACTAATATCTATCTAAATCTAAGGGAGACAGGGGAAGGTAAATGGAAAATGAGCTATTATCTAATCAACTATCTATATAGTTATTATAATCTAATCTATATGTCTATAATATATATCTATACCTAATCTATACTACCTATCTATATATAATGTACAAGGTGGGGAAGGAAAGGAAAAGGGAGAAGATAAAATGTAGGGTATGAGGAAGGAAAGGTATTGGTAATACACTGAGGGCTAGGGAGGATTTTTTGTGTGCAAGCACGACAATTCTGTAAACACAACCTTACAAGCAGAGCTCTCACAGAACAGAGAGAAAAAGCCTGGTCCTCCCATTCTAAAGGATTGCCAGTGTTCTCCCCCAGAGCCCCCATGATTGGTTGTGGAAGGCAGCAGACATTGAGCAATCACAGAGTGCTATGAGTCTGCTGGGGCCTGCTTGTGCTGCTCATTGGCCAGTGATATACATCCATCAGATACTGCTGAGCTGCTCACCCCTCCCAACGCAGGCACAATTCAAGAGTTCAACCCTGTTTAGGGCACCAAGGTGTCTGCTCCCTCCTCTCCCTCCACATTTTCCCTCCAAAACCCAACTACCATCCCACTGATAATGACAACAATAACAACATTGTTCTTTTTCTTTTTTAAAAAAAAATTTCATTATCGTTATCATTTTCAATATCTTTTTTTGTATCAGGTTTCCTGAAAATCAAAAGAGAGAGAGAGTAGTTGCCTTTGTCGCAGTGGGTCATATATTAAAATGTTTCCCAAGCAGCAGCAAGAGAAGAAAAAGAGAGGGAAAAATTCCACAGCTAGTCCTCCTTAGAACAACAGTCATAACTCAAGCAGTACAAACACCATATTCACAGTATCTTTTCATAGTGTCTGTACACAAGGGATTGATGGAGAGACATAACAAAGCCAAACATTTTTTCTTGGATGGGTCATTCAAATGGTCTCAAATTTCTCCCCTCAAAAGAGGCATTTTCACATATTTATAAAGCTATTTGCATAGCTTTCCTTTCAGGTGTGATATTTAAGCTTAGGTTTATTTTCTTTAGCAACTACTTGATGTTGGAGAGAGCCACATACCTTTCCAACCTGAGGTCAAGAAGAAAGGTAGAGTATCTGCTGGAGTTCTCAGACATAGAACAGTTCCATGACTGCTTCTTTGTCCCTCGATGCAGGGATGTAGCTATAAAGGTGCAGCAGGTGCCCTCGAGCCTGGGGGGCCCACATATATATATAAGGCATATAAACCCTGGAGTAGAGTGCTCCATCAGGGGGTTCATTCTGCTGCTGCTTCAGGGCCCATTCCCACCCACTTATGCCCTGCCTCAACTGTTTCATTGTTTACTCCTCTTCAAGGTGGAACTGCTGCAGTTATGCTGTATAGGGAAGTTAGCAAGCAGCGGCTTCTTTACTTTCTGGCATGCACTGAATGCAAATAACAGCCAGCTCATTCCTAAAAGATGCAAGGGGAATGTGGAAGAAGGCGCTTTGCACACTTGCCACTTTACCCAGGCAATCTTCAGCCACCATCTGACTCTTTGTGTGGAACTCAGAGGGCTGAGACCCTTGAGACGGGCAAACAGTTCATAGAAATCCAGAATAAAGACCATGGCACATCTGAACAAATTCAGAAAAAGGAACCCATCACATTGGTGGTTTAAGGATTATATTACCATAAAAAAATGTAGGCATATGCATTTTAGATCTGTCTTACTGTCTTAGAAATTTCAGCTTCTTTGTAAATCTACCCATTATATTTTATTAATGAAATAATACTTTTCTCACTTACACTGCTCCTTTCATGCAAGGATACAAAAAAGGCTTTACAAAGAAATGAGTACAACCCTGGTCCCTGCCATATTGTACTCAATTATGGTAGGGGAGCAGCACACTGCTGTAGTCATTTTACAGTTCAGGAAAATGAAGCTTAGAGAGGTTAATAACTTGACCAAGTTCACCACAGCAGGTTAGTGAAAGGGAAAGGAAAAGAATTATATTTGGGTCGATATTAAAATAGTAATAAACCCTCCAATCCTTTGCAGGGGAGGGTCCTTGTCCCACATGTGCCTTTTAGAGAGGAGGCAGAATGAGGGGACAGGTGTGGCCAATTTTTTTGGGCAGCGGGAAAAATAGTGAAGGTGCGCATGCGTCTGTTTGAATGATAGGGCTGTTGCCCGATCGGGGATTTCTGGGCAGGAGGGTGATGCTCTGGTGCACTCTCCCTTCCAGACCAACTTGAAAGGAGAGGCCATAGGTGGAGTGGGAATATACACAGAGGTTGGCAAGCTTGCAAGCAGCCACACATGGGAAAGCTGGATGGTGCACCAGAAGGGCCCATGGAGTGGACCTAGAATAGGCACGCTGCACCACTTCCATTTGAGCTTATAGGGAGCAGAGAAAGTACACCCACACACCATCTTATTTCAGTGACAGGGCACCGGACAACCAAAGGAGTCAGGTTGTGGCAATGGAGGAGGAAACTGAGGTGTTGCAAGCATTGGTCAATTGGATAGACTCAGTGGAACAGCACATTCTTGAACTAGTAATAATTGCAGGACCAAGTGGGATCCATCTTCCATCTTACCTCCAGGTGCCAAGCAGTAACAGTGGTTCAGGTACTGTGGGCATGGGCATGAGACTGGGGGGTGGGGAAGAGCATCCAAAGTGGCCTGTCACACATCTACCCAGCTCAGCAAGACCCTAATAGGTTGATGAGGCTGGGGGAAGTGTGGCATCCATATAGGTAGGCAGGGGCTGGGGTGGGAAAGGAATGGGTGGGTCAGGGTCACGGGGGGGGCACTAATGGGGCTAGGCACACAGGGGATGGGTAGAGCTGAGGCAAGAGAAATTGTTCTCTTACCGTTGGGAAATACCTTCTGTTTGTGAGTGCTTACAACTGTTCGTTGGTATTTTCTCGTTGGTCGGTGATTCCAGACTTCTGCCATTGTGAGAGAGACTCCTGTAGTTTTCATCATTTGTGCTTTTTTGTCAGTTTCTGGAATTTTCATTAATATTCAGCATTTTCATCAATTTCTGGTATTTTTGCCAATTTTCATCATTTGTCAATTTTTGGTATTTCCATCCATTGTCATCAGTTTCAGTTTTTTGTCAATTTGCATCATTTTACAGCATTTTCTGTTAATTTTGTGGCTTTTGGACAGTACTCTATATAGACCATAGTGTTAGCCTCTCTCCATTCATTTTGTGTTTGGGAATGAACAGTGAGAGTGCCCTCTCACTGGGGTGTTCAATTTACTGAACAATTTAACTAACTAGCGTAATACCAAAAAACACTGGGAAACAGCACCAAAACAAACTAAAAAAGGCAGTAACTTATCTTGTCACTCAAATGGAGGACAATGACCGGTAGTAGGAAGGGGGACACTAGTCATCAAACTGATCGTTATCAGTTTGACAGGTCTACGTCACCGGAAGTCCCGCCTTAGGACGGAAGTGACATGGGTCCGGAAGTCCCGCCTTGGGACGGAAGTGACGTCGGTAAGCGGAAGTGATGAAGAAGGGGGTAATGCTTCTGGGTCAGGGAGGCAGGAACCAAAGGTTCCCGCCCCCCTGAACCCGGAAGGTCCTTACGCTTGACTTTGGGGGATTCTGCTTGTGGGTCAGGGTGGCTGGAACCGAAGGTTCCAGCCTCCCTGAACCCACAAGGTCCTTTGAAGAGGCCCGTGTAATGCATCTATAAACTCAGGGGAGTGAGACGGACCAGTAGGTATGGGTTTTGGGGGATCGGAGCAACTTTATGACGCGGGGTTCGGGGTAGGGTGAACTGCAGCGATGGGATCATGTAACCCCTCTACGCGCTCAGCAGAGTAAGGTGAACCAATCAGCATAAGTTTCATCATCCTAGGCCACTCCGTCTTGGAGAAAACTGGGTGGGGTTCAAACGACTCAGGAGGGTGAGCTGAACCAATCGGCGAAGGTTTCATAGTTCTAACCTGCCTCATTGCAGAGATGTGACCAATTGGAAACTGAAGGTTGTTATTATTATTATTATTATTATTATTATTATTATTATTATTATTATTA
>QEPC01012873.1:787295-813881 GCA_003113815.1 Sphenodon punctatus | reverse complement strand
CCCCTTATGAGTTCAACCCCCATAGAGGCTTTATGCTGTTGGGGGTAGTTCCATTTGGGGACAGCGGCTTTATGAGTTGTTGCTCTGGGCGGTTTCCATTTAGTTTGTTGCCCCCTTATGAGTCCAACCCCCATAGAGGCTTTATGCTGACCCGGAAGCATTACCCCCTTCTGCGTCACTTCCGCTTACCGACGTCACTTCCGTCCCAAGGCGGGACTTCCGGACCCACGTCACTTCCGTCCTAAGGCGGGACTTCCGGTGACGTAGACCTGTCAAACTGATAACGATTAGTTTGATGACTAGTGTCCCCCTTCCTACTACCAGTTTCTGATAGAAACAGCATTAGCTGTGATTGCTCATTTCAGGCCTAGGGAAGTGATCCAGGTGCAGATCTCCCATGATTGCATGGGTGGCATACTCCCCTGCCTGCTGCAGCATCTGTGAATGCGTTGTCCCCACTACAGAGTGGGTATGATGAGGTCTCTGCACCAATAGAAGTTCACCTGCTCCAAGCAACTAGGGAGAAAATATTGTGAGGTGAATATATCCGTATTTTTGCCCTATTACTCAGTGACCCTATTTCTGACTCTAACAACAAGAATGAGTCTAGGGATAATGAGTGGGTGAAGCAAACCAGCGTAGATAGGAACTGGACAAACTGGGTGGCATCATATCATTTATGTGGGGAGCAAGGAATGCTAGGAAGTGTGCAATAACATAGCTGACCCATTTTCTCAATTGCAGATGGACCGCTTCAGGATGTTCGCTCTCAGGGCGCCAAGCATCGGAGTTTGGCCCTGCTGAGCTGTGGAACCTGGAGTCTTATAGCTTTTCAATACTTTACAGAGTTCCTTTCCCCAACTTCACCCCACCACCAGGGCTGCCTATATGAGAGAGAGCTCTCAGGGTATTTCAGGTCTTTAGATGGGCAGAAAGGTGGGGGGATTTCCTAACCCCCCTCCCTTAGGTAATAGGTATGGGTTTCAGATGCAACAACATGGGCTGGCACCTGGCACAATTTCAGCTAAATGGGCAGCCATCTCATCTTTTCGGCAGGCTAGCTGGTCACCCAAGCCAGGTCTTATTCTGCTGTTACAGGGCTTGCTGAAATTCTGGCATAGGCAGGAGGCTAGCGTGAGTGATAGTTGATCTTACTACCCTTCAGTTCTTAGTGAACATAGGGTGAAAAGAAATGTGGCAGCTCCTGCTGCCACCGTGGACTTACCCGATTGGTGGTGGGAGTCATCACTTCAGTTGGGAATCAGCCCGGCTGACAAACAAAAATGTTGGGGCTGGGGAGAGGATGGAGAGAATGTGTGTCCATCTGGCCTACCCTTTCATTGCATGGAGCAGCCTGCTCCTCTGGGTGGTGGGCAGCAATGGAGACCCATGGCTGTAAGGAACCGGTGAGAACCCCGACTGGAGTAAGTAAAGCGACTGTTCATCCATAAAAGTATGGTTTACACCTGGTTGGGCAGTCTTTCCCTGAGAAGTGTTGATGCTTAGCCCGAGCTATGATCTGGATATGTTCCTGAGTCACAGCCTGTGTTACATGCCAACACCGTCTGGGGAACGGCCCATGCTAACATCTGGTGGTGCTTTCTGATGTGAGGGTGGCCCGCAGTTCCACGTGGGTCAAAGCATGAAAATGTGGGCCATCATCACAACTGAAAACACCCATAGTGTCCAATTTTGGCCAGATTTGTGTAGGAACTAATGAACTGCTATTTGCAGTGGCCTTTAAAGTAGCATTTTTGGTGCATTTAGGTCAAGTGAACTAGTGGTGGTATTGCATTTTGATTGGTCGGGGAGGGCCCTAGAGTTAGTGGATTTGGAATGGAGAGAAGGGGCTTTAAGAGAAAGATGATCCAAGGCAGACCAGTGGGGCAGGGGAGCCTTCACAAGGATTACATCATGTGCCCGGTGCGGGCCATAAGGACATGTATGTCATCATGCACAGCAGAGAGCGGATACCTCTTTATGCACAGCACTGCCTTCCTGTGCCTGTGTAGTATTTGACAGCCAGCAGAATTCTTCTGGAGGAGGTGTAAGACTTTTTTGTTTAACCACGCATTTGGCAGACAGGAATCAGGTAGGGTGGGATTGGGTGGAGGGAACTGGGAAGGAGGATTGTTGGGTGACACATGGAGATAAAGGTTGGGGTGGGTGGGTGAGATGATGTTGGGGTGTTAAGGGATTTTAATGTATTGTATTTTATATTTTTGATGTTGTAAGCCATTCTGAGTCTTTGGAGGAGGTTGGGGTAAAAATGTAAACAAATAAATAAAAATAAATAAATAGTATGAAATATTTTTGTACTACGTATTTTTCAAATACAATAGAATCTCTCTTATCTGGATACATCAGGATACATGCTTTTTTCCAGATTAGAGAGGTGTGTGTATATTGGAAGTAAAACTACATTTAGGCTGGAAATACCACACTTGACTTGACCCTGGGCTTGATGTTACAAAGCACTTCTGGACCCAGCCCAATCTCACACAATTTCAGGTGGGGCAGATCTTCTAGTACTTTTAAAGCACTGTGACATCACTACTTTGAAGAAGACAAGGCCATTCTATAAAGGGGGCAGAGCTAAGGGACTTTTCTGGCACTTGACAGGGTGACTTTTTTGGCACTTACCAGTGCCCTTCAGAGCATCATAATGTAATGGTGGTCTTCAGGGGATGAGTCTCCTGGAATGAAGAACTTGGTTTGAAAGGCTTTGGCCAAATGGCTTATATGACTTCACTTAAGATCCAACAGGACCAGTCAGGTTCTTTAATGGCAGAATCATATGGCATGTTCTGAATAATGGAAAGGGATGTACAGCATGCACAGAATAAAGAAGGAGCTGGATATGTGAGGTCAGGATATGGGGTTATACTGTCTGTTGTTCCTAATAAGTACATTGAAAAAAATCAGTTAATAAAATACGTTGTTCACTACAATCAGATTGCCCATTTAAAAAAAAAAAAATAGAACCCTGATTTCTAACTTAATTTCCTGCTGCAATCATTTGGCTGCACTTTCTCCACTAATGTGAGCATGTCACCTTTACACACTGAAATGTAATGAAAAAGAAATATGCCTATGCCTCGTCCAGGAAAGTCCATTGCAATATCTGCACAACTTAAGTAGTCATACTGCCCAGGGGTGTATTGTAATTTAATACGTATAATGATAAAAACAAAACTATACATGATTATCTCATTTCCAGTGACAGATTTTCTTTTTATTTCCAAGAAGGAAGAATAGTAGATAAAACAAAATAAAACTTGCGTGAGACATGCTGGAAGTCATCAACATAACAAGAGAAAACTCTCTGCACAAGAAAGGCTAATGAGATTACATTGTGCCTCTAGTGTACTGTATATGACCAGAACATATGTAACAGAATTAGTCTCTCTCTCATTACTAAGCTTCCTGTCACAACTAAGATTCATTTAAACAAACCAAAAGCTATTTTACAGATTGTGATCTGATTACCCATAAACAGAAAAACAGATGATATTTCAAATACACATCACCTTTGGTACTTAGCTGCTGCATAACATGCCTTTTATGCCATAAGACAATGAAGGACAAAGAGAAAATGGGCTAGAAGGAGAAAAGAATGAGAGACTCTCACATAAATGTCCTTCATTCCAACAGACATGGCTCATTTCAGTCTCTAAGTGCTGCACTAATTTTGCATCCGTATACTTTTATAGATGAAAATGAATGATATCGTGTAGTTCAAGTGATAGAGTTGTTTATTCAAAGGAATAGAGTCCACAACATGCCATCTGTATATATAATTTGCTGTTTCCAGCTGCAGCTGTCCCTAGCTATTTTGATGCCTTGGGCAAGATAAATTTGTCCAATGGTCACAAAAATACAATAATCACAGATAATAGAGCAAGTGTCTTAAAATCCTCTAGAAAGAAGTCAAACATGATTATTTGGAAAATCAGCAAAATAACATCTCACAAAATAATTCACTAATAAATGAATGGTTACAACGTTACCCTAGAACAATCAAAATGTTATGTAAGAACAATCTTTTTTTGCTTTTAAGGGAGCGAAGCTTTCTTGGTAAGGAAAGGATTGTGCAATTCCATACTCAGTTTACATCACAGCAAGGCCACTCATTTGTTCCTGCGAGGTATGCAGAGCTGGGAACTGAATCCTACATTTTCATGTCCCAAGCCTCTCTACTCTAACCATTAGAATGGATGCATTTCTCAGAGAGGATGATAGAGCTAGTAGAGTTGTACCAGATCAAAGTTTGAAAAATAGGGGCCACTAGAGAGCTGAGGGATACTGAAATAAGGGACATTCAGTATGCCCCATGGAGCAGTGGTGTAAAGGATGTTTGTATGTAACTAAGCATTGCCCATTATGTTCTAAAGAGCTGCAGGGCTCTAAAATAAGAGATGCTTCCTTGAAGCAGGGGATAGTGGCAACCGTAGATAGAGCCCAGATCCCCCATGAGCACCCATACAATACACTACCCGCTAAACACCATTACTTACTGCCCTCACCTTCACCCTCCCACATTCTGCCTCCCCAAGAGTTTCATACACCAAAGACCCACAAGTCCTCTCAGAGTATCTGCTGCTCCCACGCATCTCTCTTCTGCAGACATAGCTAGAAGTCTCTCCTCAACCCTGTCACCCCCTGGCTCTCTGTGTCCATCCACTGAGCTCCAGTCAGAATGGCTTTTCCAAGAAACCTTGCCCTGCCCTTTCTTAATTCACACATTCCCTCCCTGCATCATCACACTGTAGTAGTTTGGGGGTGGCAATTCTCCTCCTCTCAGTTCTGGCATCAAGGAGACAGACAGTGATCATATAATGTAGTCAAGTTGTCTTTATTAGAATCCTGTACACACTACTACAAGCCTAGTTCAGGAGCATACAGACCAGACTGCTTTACAAGGTGTGCAGCAGCCTGAACCAGGCTTTAATGAAGACTGGCCAGATTATACAGCAGTCTTCTTCAGGGAAGTCTGGTCAGGGCCTGGCTGGAGACTTGACAAGAGTTAACTGGAGCTTCTAGTTCTTATGTACTTAAGATCACATAGCCATAATCTAAACTTTTTTACCAACACCAGGGTTTATACATACACAAATATCAAGATTAAGAGTTTTACCTACAAAACTGATGAATGTGTCAAGTGTCAGCCGCTGGCTCCAGGGGCATCCTGGCATGTCCTCTCGCCCTGCCACTCCCACCGTTTCACCCCAAGCCACGGCGCCGCCACCGCCGTGGCTACCTTCCATTGCTGAGGCAACCAGACCACATGACAGCGGCGCTACGCTGCCTTCAGTCGCCCCCCAGAGCGCAGGGCTGGGGCCTGAGCCATTGCAGTGCTCACACAGGGGAGCAGACCCTACAGTATAACAGCCGGCAACCAGCGTCGGTAATCTGGGAGGCAACCAGCGTCGGTAATCTGAGTGAGAAACTGACCCCTGTGTGAAAGTTACATAAGACTTACATTGCTGTTGCATAAGTCTTGGAGTTCTCTAGTGTGTTTGCTGCCTTGTGTATTTCTGCCTCTTGGTGTGTGTGTATAGACTGCCCCTTGGTGAGTGCTTGTGTGACTGTGTCCCCCTCCCCCGGGGCTCCCTTCCCCCTACTCATGTGTTGTGTCAGCCTCCCGCCTTCCCTTTCAATCCTGGGCCCTTACCTTCCTGTCCCCATGAGATCACACCTGCCAGCCCTGAGCCCCCCTTCCCGTGTGTGTGGAATCCTTGTTGAGAACAGGGAGGCATAGACCTGCTCTGGTGCTCAGTACCCTATGATGATAGGGACCTTGTCTCTTTGAGACTGCTTGGGCCCACACTCTATCCTGACGGGCATTGTTTCCTTTTACAGAATCGCCAGCACCAGCGTGTGAATGGAGTGTGCATGTGGGTACGGGTGTGTCTCTCTTCCCCCTTGGCCCTCCACTGACACAAGCTAGCGGGGAGGCAATGGTCCCTAGATTTAATGGTGAATTTCTCCCTGAGTGGCCGCCTGTTACAGAGGGGGAGGTGTTGGAGTATATAGGGAAATTGAAGTTAGGGAAGGCCCCGGGGGAGGACTTCATCCCACCCGAATTACTCAAAATGAACTCTGAATGGTGGGCAAAATTGTTGGCCCCATTATTCACGGAAATTAATAACTCAGGAAGTATGCCTCAGACGTGGCTTAAAGGAGTCATTGTACCCATTTATAAGAAGGGGGATCCCTACTAACCTGAGAACTATAGACCCATATGCCTTTTAAGCTTTGTAGGGAAGCTGTATGCACAGTTCCTTTCAGGGAAACTAGGAAGCTGGATGGAAGAGACTAAGATTCTGGACTTGGAGCAAGCAGGGTTTCATCGGGGTAGGTCAACGCTGGACCAGGCGCTTGTTCTTTCCATGCTCATTAATAAGTGTGTATACCAAACAGGCGAATGCTTCCTATGTTTTATTGACCTATCAAGGGCATTTGATTCGATAGACAGGGAGAGATTATGGTCAAAGCTTAGTGCAACCACCATAGACCATAGACTAATATTATTGGTACAAAAAATGCATGAGGGGAATACTATTCGGGTTAGGGTGAACTCAGCAGCTTCCCTGTCGGAGGAAATACGAGTAGAGAGAGGGGTCAGGCAGGGGTGCCTACTGGCTCCCCTGCTGTTTAATTTCTTTTTGAATGATGCTAAATCTTACCTTAGGAAGCTGAATAACCATGCACCAATGATCGCAAGCAGGAGGGTTCCGGCCCTGCTGTATGCAGATGACACAGTGCTAATTTCCCAGTCCCTTGTAGGACTAAGGAGGGCCATGCAAGGGTTTGGGGAGTTTTGCCAGCAGGAGGGACTGCAGATCAACTATGGGAAGACTAAGAAGATGGTGGTGGGAAAAAAGAGACCGGGGAGAGTCCATCGTTGGGAAATTGCAGGAAATATTATAGAACAGGTGTGCGAGTACAAATATCTAGGAGTTATTATGGCAGCCTCTGCAAGTTGGATGCCCCACTTGAGAGTAGTACTTACCCAATGTAGGAGTTCAGCTGGAGCAATACAAACATTCTTTTTCGCCCAAGGGGGGAGATTGGTCCTTCCAGCACTCCGGTTATTCCGGGCAAAGACGGTGGTGCAATGCTTATACGCAATCCCTTTATGGGGCCTGTAATTCGTAGAGGAACTGGAGTCTGTTCAGAACCAGTTTCTGCGGGTGATTTTGGGTGTTCAACATGGAAACCCGGCAATACTGCTAAGGTTGGAAACAGGGAGTGTGTCCTTATGGTCCCGTGCTATGATATCGATTGTGAATTATTGGGTTAGGATCATCCTATCTTCCCCTCAGGAGGACTCTCTGCTTGGTTTGGCGGTGAGAGAGGGGCTCATCGATTTATGGTTAGAACCGGTGGAGAGACTAATAAAATCTTTAGGTTTCTCCAAAGAGGCACTGGGGTTGGTGGGCCCCAAACAGGTGGAGTCCCTGCTATTAAGAAGGGTAATGGACCAAGAACTTCAGAGGGAGAGGGCACTCCTTACTGCACAGAAGGTAGCTCCCGCATACAGTCCCCCAGGTAGGGTAGTGGGTGAGTGGAGCTGCCTATTTCAGTGGCTTGATTATAACCAACGCAGAGTTTTTACCAGCGTGAGATGCAATGTATACCCCTCAGAGATGCGGGACAGGAGATGGGGAGCTATCCCCAAAGAAGAGAGACTTTGCTCCCTTTGCAATTGCCCAGAGATGGATTCCCCATACCATATTCTGCTTCATTGTCTAGCCTTGGCAGGGGCTAGAGCCTCAGTCTTGGAGACCTATATCTTAGCGGAGGGGGGAGCTTACTGAGACTCTGAGACTTTGCTGATGAGACGCCTCGATTGTAAAGGTTCATAAAGAGCAAGGGCCATGGCTAAATTTTGCCAAATTTTTATTAGAGCAAGGGAGGCCCAAAAGCCCTGAGGATGGGGGGAGTGTTTAATTGAGGGCAGGGGGTGGTGGTAGATGCCTAACTCCCGCAGGGAGGTTATGAAGGTTATTCCTAAGTCAGGTAGGGTATTATAGGGTTATGGAGGAGGAAATGGGGAGTAAGTTTAGGCTGTGTGGTAACTTGACGATAATTATTTTTGCTTATATATGTATGTTTTGTGGATACACAAGTTTTTATGTTGGTTTTTATGGATTTTGTTATAGCCTGATGGCAAACAATAAAGAATTTATATATATGACACAAGCTAGCCTAAACCACGTTAGGGTGAGGCTACTTAAGGTTTATGGGCAGTTTAGGGAGCTCCCTTATTTTAGGAGGGGCAGTATTAGATCTGAATGGAACTAGAAGGGGCACTGGTTAGCACCTGGGTTTCTTTGAGGAAGGAAGTATCGAGGCTTTCTGATAGATACAACAAACACATAGGTCATTTTCACACAGTGCAGCTGGGTGGGGGGGATGGGTGTGCGCCAGCAGTGGATGAAGGTGGGTGTGCTCCCGTTCCCTCTGTTTTGTTGGATGACTCTGTGGGTCGGTGATGGGTGCAGATGGGTGTGATCCGGGAGCACACCCCCACCCACCCACCGCCCATGGTGTTTCCATGGGCACATACCAATCCTCCCCCACAGTGGGTACAGAACCCCCCCCCCCATCTACCGGGGGGGGCATATGTGCAAAAACAGCCATGCACAGAGTTCCTACGAACATGAAGTGAATGGGACTTATGCCAGCACCAAATAGATAGTGGATTGTGATGTATAACTTTAGTCTTTTTCTGCTCATTAAACAGATGGCCAGTTTGAGTCTTTACATTGCTGAAACTAAACAGAATTATTAGTGGTCAGAGTCTTTGCCTAGTGACTGAGATAACAGGTAATTCAGTGGTCTCCCAAATTTTTCCAATATGACCCTATTTTGAAATTTAGCTATAAGCTAATTTTCACAAATTTGCCAATATGACCCTATTTTGAAATTTAACTTTAAGCTAACATCTTCAGTGAACAACAAAGATATGCCGAGCATGTGAAACATCGGTCAGGATCATGGTCCCATCTGCAGATGGCATGAGCCCACTTGGGGTTCTTGCCACAGTTTTAGAACCTCTGGGTTAATTATAATTTCTATAATAATGGGTTATATTTTTTGTGGGGGGGAGGCCAAATTCCAAGGTTTTTCTATGGAATGCAAAGTACCCAAGACCAAATTCTACTTGTATTTCCCACTAGTTCTTATGAAGCATCTCAGAAGACAACAAAATAAGAAGCTAAATCACACTAAGTTGATACATCTTCAGTAGAGCTGAGAAAGCATACCTTTTCATCCAGTACAGTAATGGGTTTTGTTATCTTGCACTGCTTTCCCAGCAATGTAAAGTTTGTACCAGGTCCAGCAGTCACAGGGAATAATTAGCATATTAAACCATTCAGCAAGAGCTGTGACTCCTAGGTTAACATCCCAACCTGCTTCATTGCTCGGTGGGTGGGCTACCTTTTCTTAGGGCTGAGATGAGAACAAGTGTTCCCATTCCAAACAGAAATACCAACCTTTGGGAATGCTTGTGAGTGTTCATCAGTTCTTCATCAGCTTCTGGTGATTCAGCACTTCCGCCATTTTTCTCCATCATTTTTTGTCACTTTCTGGGACTTGTTGTCACTTTATGGGAATGTTACAACAGTGGGCATTTTAGACACATGTTAAAGTTCTGGATGTTTCAGTCTTCTGGGTTTACAAGTCCACAAATAAGTTCCGGATTCATTTTTCACACACACACTGCCCTGAGGCAGTTCCTGGATGCATTCTTCACACACACACACTGCCCTGAGGCAGCCTAAAGTAGCCACAGCTGTAAACATGACAAGTTGCCATGGAAACCAAGTGACCGCAGCTGCCTGGAGCAAAGCAGTTTACCAGGAGAACCTTTTACACACAAAAGTTCTGGAAGAAGTTTCATGCAGAAGTTCAAAGAACCGGATGTTTAAGATCTGGATGAGTGATTTAGACACACAGGAAGTTCTGGATGTTACAGAAAACATGCAGGTGTCACGGGGAGAGGGTATCAGGGAGGCAAGGAAAGAGCCTGTGAAGAAAAGGGACCTCTCAGTGTGTCTCGGAGTCTCCCAGGAACTGCTCTCATCTTGAGGCCAGGAAGCCTACTTCAGAGTGGGTCTGGCTCATCATTGAGGTCAAGGAGAAGAGACAGGACCCCACACAAAATACACCAAGAGACCAAGGGGGGAGACTAGTCTAAGACACTGATCCCGGCATACCAGGGAGAGGTTCAACATACAAAGGGATAGAGGAGGGACTAGGAAGTTGGGCTAAGACACAAATAACAACACACCTGGGATGGGTTCAATATACAAGGGCTATAGGAGGGAATAGGGAACTGGGCTATGACACAAATCACCATATACCTGGGTGGGATTCAACACACAAGAGACAGAGAAGGGAAGAGGGAGCTGGGCTAGGACACAAAACACAATACCCCTAGGAGGGGCTCAACACACAAGGGCTATAGGAGGTATTAGGGAGCTGGGCTAGGACACAAAACACAATACCCCTAGGAGGGGCTCAACAAGGGCTATAGGAGGGAATAGGGAGCTGGACACAGATGTACGGGGGAACACTTACTACATACAGCAGCACCCAGACAAGACTACAGCAGTTCACACTATCTCAGGACTCTAAGGGCGATAAGAGACGTTACTCCACCAGCTTCCTGAGGCCACACTAAGCCTTAAATACTTTCTGGTGGTCAATCACGGAGCTGGGGAGGCGGGGCCAGGGGAACAAGCTACTAGTTATGTGCGAACGCGGTTTGGATGTTCAGAGTTTGGACTGAACTCGGTCTGTTCGGACGACCGAACTGAATGTGCAAACTGAACTCAAAAATGACCAAACAGTTTGATCATGTTCAGATGAGTTCGGGGTGGGAAAAACGTGACTGGAAGGCCATTTGGGTGGGAAAAATGTGACTGGAAGGAGGAGGCAGTTGAGGAGCAGACTTCCTGACACCAGGGTTGGAGACCAGGGGTGGTCTCAGGGCCAAATGATACCGTTACCGGAAAAAAATGTTTGAATTCGGGATCGGTACCAATAGCGCTATTTTGAATGTTCTGAAATGTTTGGCCAAACCAAACTCCACCGAACCGAACAAGCAAACCCAAACTCAGTTTTCGAACTGAATGACCGAACGGCCTAACATCCAAACCACATTCTGTTCTCACATCCCTACAAGCTACAGTTGGGAAAGGGTGTGGACATGCACAGGTGAGAAGACAGGAGAAACCTAAGACTAAGAACTGCAGGCTGTTATTAGGTCCACAGGTGGTGCAGGTCTCAATTGCACTCCTCCTGCGCCCCAAAGGGCAGGGGTTCAAGACCTGGATCTGACAGCTGGATAAATTTGTGTCTAAAACCACCCAGTATTACAGCACTTTTTATGGCAATTTCCAGTACTTCCTTGGTGTGTAGTCAGCAAGTTTTCATCTCCATGATCCCTAGGGGTGCATGCGGGGCACACATGGAGCTTGAGACTGGCCTGCAGCAGCCCTATACAACTTGTGAAAAATAATGGGAAATGGTGGAAAGAGTGGGAAAGCTGGTAAGTTTCCATGTTGAGCAAATCTCAGCAAATGCCCTGCTTCCAATGGAAACAGTACTCACTGAGATTTCTCATTTCAGGTCTACTTTTTTAATTTCAATGGGCTTAAGATAAGCATTGCTATCAAAGAACAAAAAAAGGTAACACCCAGGCAGGAAAGAGCTGTGATCAAGATAAAAACTAAAAAGGATAGGAGGAGTGTGAGTGTTTTTGAAAGATGATTCTTTAGCATCCTGAAAGAGACTTTCATTGCTTCCATCTGTGATCCTCTGAGTGTCTTTAAAACTGACGCTTTAGAGCCATAGTCAATGCACAGATTGGAGAGTCTTGAACCATCAGTCCTGCACATACAAACATATGTGTACAAACTCACACAGACATTCTTTCCCCCCCCAGCTTGGTCCCAAAATTATTCAGTGGGCTATTATGAGTTTTCATAAACATAGGCAAATGTATGCAAATTATGGGTCACATGAAGTGTGCCTATTTTTCTGCCAAATGTTGGAGGGTATGATAAAAGTAACTGGGGAAAATGGTAAATCTGTCAAAGGGTAAATCAATCCATCCTGAGGCTGTGGGATATGGCAGAATAAAATTTTGAATAAATAAAGCAATAAATAAATAAGCAAATTTACGTTAGTGAAACCAAAAATAACAAATTGGGTAGTAGCTACATCAGTTACCTGTTTCCGTTGTTCTGTTTGGGGGTTTGCTGACTTTTCATTTAGATTATTTTGGTGCTTGGGTCTTTTCGGTATTTCTGTCATTTTGGCAATATTTGCAGTCTTGCCGCACTCCAGAAAGAGACAAGGACACAGGTCTGGGTTTTAAAGGCTGCACCCTTTAGTGCTAATTCAAAAAGTATGGGGAGGGTCAATATCTCCCAAAGAAATTGGGTCCAGTATAAAAGCCTATAATAACTGTAATCGAGAGGGCAGCCTGATGTATGCTCAGGTTCCAGCCCCTTTAACCAGCCTTCTCTTAACTCACCTTTCCCCACATCCCAAGTCACCCACCTTGAGTGGGGGAAGATGTTTTTTTGTGTCCCCCATTGGAAACAATGCGTGGCTGAGATACCCAGGTTTACTTGTGTCATCAGGTTTACTTTCCATATAAGGACTGGGGGAGAGCAGATAAGCAGCCTGCCACTTGTCCACCTATCTTGGACTGTTATTGTCTCGGAGTGATGGGTTTGGAACCGCGTCAGGGCTTGCCCCTCACCTTTCTCTGGGACTACCACCTTGCTCTGGGTCCCACATAACATTTCGCCCCTCCTCCCCTGTAGGAGGAGAGGGTGCAGGGCCACGGCTCCCCGGAGGGACTTTGGTACCTGGGTAGACCAGATAAGCAGCCTGCCACTCGGCCACCAGCAGAGCTGCTGCCACCACCTGCCTTGGACCATTGGTGCCCCCAAGTGCTGGGCTGGGAGCCTCACCAGGGCTCACCCCTCTCTGGGACTACCACCTTGCCCTGGACCCGAGGTGATGTTCCCCCCTCCTCCTCTGTAGTAAGAGAGGGGGTGGGTCCAGGGCTCCACAAAGGGACTTCTGGGACCAGAGGAGATCAGATAAATGGCCTGACATTCGGCAGTGCCACAGGCATGTACCATGTCCCTCTTGGGAGCATATACAATCTTGGAGATGGCCGAGATGCTTAGTACCACCTCATCGCCTCCAGCCCAGGAAGTGAGGTGGTTCAGGTTGGAAGGATCCCTGGCCATGTTTTGCTGATGGTAAATGCCAGGTCAGTCATAAATAAGCCCTTTACAGTCTGAGATTTGATCCTGGACCAGGCAACGGACCTGTTGTGTATCACAGAGCCCTGACTGGACACTGAGTCAGGGCCTATTCTGGCTAACCTTGTCCCAGCTAGGTACTCTGTGCATCATCAGCCACAACTGGAAGGACAGGGTGGGGTGTAGCCATTGTTTGTAGGGATACTTGGTCCATACAGAGATATCCGGTGCAAACCCCATCTGGTATAGAGGGCCTCTATTTCATAGTTGATTTAGCTCATGTAGATAGATTGGGGATGCTGCTTGTATACTGAGCACCTTCCTGTATGGCGGCATCGCTACTACTTGTTCTAGCTGACTTTGTCTTGGAGGTGGTATTACAATTCCCAAGGCTGTTGATCTTGGGGGATTTCATTATTCACGCTCACACCAGTGTTAATGGAGTGGAGCAAGAGTTCATGGCCACCATGACAACTATGGATATGTCTCAGGTGGTTTCTGGCCTGACTCATGTGGAGGGGGCAATACTCTGGATTTGGTCTTTTGCACTGGTCTTGAGGTGGAGGCTCTGTTAGTGGAGGAAGTGTCATCTGTACCCTTGCCATGGACATATCATTATCTCCTGCAGGCTAGTCTCTGGGTGCATGTTTGCCCCTGGCAGGGAGCAGAACTTGTTGACTTAGTTCACCTCTGGAGACTTATGGAACTGGAGTGGTTTTGGAATGCTCTGGGGGGATATACCTTCCAATCTCGATGGCCATTCGCTCAATGACCTTGTTGTTTTCTGGAACAGCTTGTTGACCAAGGATATTGACTGGATGGCACCCAGGCATCTGCTCCTTGAGCATAGGCAGTGCAAGGTTCCATGGTTCACAGAAGGCCTGTGTCAGCTGAAGCTGGAGGGGAGATGGATGGAGTGATGGTGGCACTGCACTTGTACTGAAGCCTACCAATTGTGGCATAGAGCCGTATTGAAGGCCTGTGCTGTAGCTATGTGGGCAGTGAAGAGGAAGTTATTTGCTACCATTATATTGTCCAGCAGAGCTTTTCCGGGTGGTGAAGGGGCTGGTCAGTCCAGCTTCTCTCCACCCAGAACTGGAGTCTTAAACTACCCGTTGAGACAAGTTTATCAACTATTTTACAGATAAAAAATGCTTGTATCCACCACAACTTTGATGCTGCATTTGAGGCTGTAGGTGTACCTGAAGACATGAATGCCCCATCTGGTCCAGGGTTTTTTTGGTATCAATTCCAGCAAGTGTGACCCACTGATGCAGTGGAGGTGCTCAGGACTGCTAGGGCCACAACTTGCAAACTGGATCCTTTCCCTGTCAGGGCCATCCTGGCTGGTGAAAGCCAGCTAGGAGACATTGGGGTAATTGCTGGCGGGGGTTGTCAGTGCCTCTGTTGTGGAGGGCAAGGTTACAGGGATTTTGCAGGAGGCTGTGGTGCAGTCTTTGCTCAAGAAGTCATTTATTGACATTGACTCCCTTGCCATTTATCGGCCATCTCTAACCTTCCCTCTTTGGAGAAGGTTATTGAATGGGTGGTGGCCCAGCAGCTCTAGGGGCATTTGGACCGCATCGGTTTCCTAGATCCCTCACAGTCTGGCTTTCACCTAGGGTATGGTACTGACTGAAACTGTGCTTGTGGCCTTGGTTGATGATCTGCACTGGGAGTTGGACTGAGGTACTATGTGTGCTGCTATGCCTGCACTGGTCTCCCTTGACTGCCCTCAATTGTACTAAGGTGTTATAGGGCTGGCAGATGCATGCTCTCATTCCCCCCTTCTTGGGCCATGGTACCCAGACCCCATTCCAGCAAAGCTTCTGGGGGTCTGAATGCCACAAAAGGATGTAATCATTGCACTCCCTAGTGCCCCATTGTTGTTGCTGCTCCATGACCACAAATATACACCCCTGTACACTCATCCATCAGTGGAACCACTTCTCACACAATAGTCATGCTCCAGGGTGGCCCTTGGAACCTGAGGGCTCCCTCCGGAAACCTATTGGCAATCTGCTTCAAAGATTCCATGCAGCTCAACAATGCATCCTCGGGTAAGTCCTGCTCCTTTCTGCAAAAGGGAACAGGACAAACAGCCCTCACCCCCAATTTATATATATAAATATATATATATAACAGCCCTCACCCCCAATTTATATATATATAAATTGGGGGTGAGGGCTGTTTGTCCTGTTCACTTTTGCAGAAAGGAGCAGGACTTACCCGAGGATGCATTGTTGAGCTGCATGGAATCTTTGAAGCAGATTGCCAATAGGTTTACAGAGGGAGCCTATATATATATAAAAATGGATATACAAGCACCTATTTTGCTTGCAGATATTGTTGGGTACCTGAAGGGCTATCCAAAAATGTGGATAATGCCCACAAATAATGAACACACCCTGTTTCAGCTCTGGTTTTCAGGTTTCTTTGATGATAATGCATAAAGTAAGACAGTGAACAGTACACTGTGCCCTGACTATGGGCATTTTCACATAAGACACTCTTCACCTACTACCCACCCACCCACTATACATGGCCCTTTTCAAAAGAGCCGTAGTGGGTGGAGGGATGGGTGTGCACCTGTGGTAGGTAGAGGTGGGTGTGCGTCCATTCCCATGGGTGCACACCCATCTCCACCCACCTCTATCCATCTCCATCCATGAAGCAACCGGCACTGGAGCCCATTGCTCTGTGCATGGGTGATGGGTGGAGGTGGGTGGAGCATGAGAGCATGCACGCACCCCCATCCCCCATAGGTGCCATCCCCCATAGGTGCCCCACCTACCACACACCCACCGCAGGCAGCACTTGCACACACATTCCACACTGCACACGGGCAGTGGGGAGTGGCACCTGTGTGAAAAGACCCCATGTTACAGGGCACCCATAGGGCAACACTGCAGGCCTGCAACCTTGCTGAGTGGGTGGGTAATGGGTGGAGAGTAGGGATGGGCGAACGCGGTTCAGGGGTTCGGAGTTCGGACCGAACTCAATCAGTTAGGTCGACCAAACCGAACTTCCGAACTGAACCGAATTTTTGAACCGAACCGAATTTCCAAACTCGGCTCTGTTCGCCCATCCCTAAAAGATAATATTCCATTTAGTTCAATGGGGTTTCAATTTCTGAACTTTGTTCGGAAGTTCGGAGTTCGGACCAAACTCAAATAGTTCGGTCGACTAAACCGAACTTCCGAACCGAATTTCCGAACTGAACTGAACCGAACCGAATTTTTGAATTCAGTTTTGTTCGTCCATCCCTAGTGGAGAGTGTCTTGTGTGAAAATGCCCTATGAATCCAAGAAGCCTAAAATTTTTTCACTCCTGTTGGGAAAGATCCACTTGCACATGCGTGTGCACATACAGAAAGAAAAAGAGAAGACAACCATTTACACCAGTTTCTCACAAGCACTACCAAAATGGCAAGTCTTACTTGAAGAGACTGGTTGAATGTATCTTTTCATAATCCAGTCAGTAAAGCAATAAGAATGTGTTGGCTTTTAAATACAAAAAGGCAAAGACGTGAATATAATTGATTCTTTTGTGTGCTGTGGAGAGAAGGCATGAAAAATCAGTTGACAATGAACTGTCAGGAGCTTCTAAAGCAGAGGTTCCCAATCTGTGGGTAGGGGCTCCAAATGGGGTCACACCATCTGCACATGAGTGTCACAGTCATTATGATATTTGCTTCTCTTTCTTTATTGCTTATCTGTATGACTTGTCTTTATTGGTGTCCTGGGTCACAGAAATTATATTTATGTTTGGAAACCACTAGTCTAATACATACTTGTATTGGTTCCATTAGTTCCAAAGTGAAGGACAAGTTGGTGGGTTTTTGTTTGTTTGTTTTGCTTATTTTTTTTGTTTTTGTTTGATGTGCTGGGATGCGGAGTGGGAAAAGATGAAGTTAATCTAGGCAAATTTGGAAAACTATTTCCTACTGCAAGCTGCTTTGATAATTAGTACAACAAGCTCCATGTGCTCCAAAAGAGTTCGGGAGATGGTACTTAAGGGGTATGATCAGAATTGAGAGGGTCCAGATCATGGATCTACCTTTATCCTTGAGTGCATACCCTCCTCTCTGTTCCTTTCTCTTGAGCTCATGCTTTCATTATTTGAAGAAAGACACTGAATTCATGGGCCAAATCCGGGAACTGGAAAGGATACAAATAAAAAACAGCCATGATCTGAATTTGACCCAGGGTCTGGAAGTTCCACACTTTGGCTCTATAGTGTGTATGACTGGCTATAAAACTCAGGAGCCAAGTTGACTGAAAGGAAAAGCTTCAGTGGATTTTTTTCCCACTGACTTTCTTGGCAGAGAATTACATCCTAAGTAATACAAGGAAGCTGTTTGTGTGTGTGTGTGTGAGAGAGAGAGAGAGAGAGAGAGAGAAATTTGGAAAGATCTGGTCTAGAACCTACAATCACTGTTTTTTCCTGTCTCTGCAAGATTCCAAGGATGCTACTAACTCTGCACACACAGTCTTCCCTTGGTCCTCCATGATTGCTGCCAGCCTCTGGCATCCCTTTGATAAATCGAAAGCAGCTGGTGTCCCAAGGATGGCTATTAATCTCCTCACAAGATGAAAGTAAGTGCAGGAGCTGAGCAATGCTTTGTAATTATTGATTCATGCACTCTCTTCCTCAGGATAAAAAGAAGTTTGAAACAACTCCCTACTTGGAAGATTGATTAGTTTTAATTGATACATCATCATTCTGAGAAATTAGAATAAACCATATTATGGCAAAACTTTAGTCAAAGCTGCTTATTTAGGAAACCTATTACCTGGAAACGTGAATTTGAGTACACCTTCTGCTTGTCAGTACTGGAAGATAGATGGGCTAGATGGATGGAAGGCAGCCTTGGGATGTAGGTCTTGCTAGGTACAGTGCTTTTTTTCTCCTGCTGTTTTCATTTAGGAAACAGGGAAATAAGTATTTCTAAGACTTAGCATTTTATATTTAGCACAATTTACTGCTCTAATTGCTTTCCTTTTTGATAGTCAAGTAGGAAATCTATCTGAGGAATTAACACTAAAATGAAATGCCCATGTCGCTAGTCTAAGTAAAGTATCATTTGAGAGATTATGTAATTCCATGCAATTTAGAAAAGCACCAAAGAGAGTGGCCAGTTAACTATACATACTTGAACCCTAATTCAAGATATCACTTCAGCACATGCTTAAGCCATGTGTCTTAAGTAGCCTTGGCTCAAACTGGACTTCAGCAAAGACTTAAGATTGAGCATTGTGCTGTGAATTAAAGGATTTAAAAGACTGTCAGGGTTTCAGATCCAACTGGGCTAAAGTTCCCTCAGCTGAAAATCAGTAATCATCAAGCAACCCCAGCTTGGCTGCTAGACAATGCCAGTATGGGTGAGGTGGCCAGTGTCCTGAATGGCTGCTGAAGTTTCCAGATGAGTACTTCAGGCTGCTCTCAGGGCTATCATTTTGAGAGCTGCTCAGCTTTCCGGCTTACAGCAGTATGAATGCTTTGCTCTTACTGCCCCTCTGCTTTTGCCGCGGCGGGGTTTTGGTGATGCTCCCCCCTTCTATAGAGGAAGGAGGCAGGGACAAGTATGGCACCTGAGGTCAGCGCCAGGGATCGGGTGGGAGGGGAACGATCACCTCGGCAACAAAGGAGGGGGCTATTGGGCGGGACTCCCACGAGAGCAGGGAGTCCCGGAGGCCATTTTACAATTTCCCAGCTTGCCGGCTCACAGCATCGACGGCGGTAAGCGGGAAAGGACATGCACCCACCCACCCACCCCCTTTCAATGAGACACTCCGAGTTAATACTGGTCGCCAATTAGGACCAGAAAGGAATTTTCCCCGAGTCTAATTGGCAAATGAAGGACGAGGGTTTTTCCGCCTTTCCTGGAGTGATCTGCTGATTCGATCCCAGGGCACAATGGAGCACTTTGCAGGTGGTAGGCTGAAATATCGCACTCTTGGCGGGGGGCTAGATAAAGGATAATGGTTTAAAGGTTATAACAGTTAGCATAGGATGGTTAGAAAACATCTCCCTAAGAGATGGGCAGGCCAGGCAGAGTCGCATAGTGCGGCCCAATGTATGGTCAGCCAAGGGTGAGAGGCGAACAGCCGGATCTGCTGGGAGGACCATGTGCCAAGCAGTAGGTAACGGTGCCCTCACCCTTGTTTAACCCTAAAAGGGTATAGATATGAACAACACTCCCCTGCCCGGGGAAACCCGGCCATCGGGGCAGGGCGTAAGTTATAAGTTTGGGAGTTAGGCCGCAGGAGGTTTACCTTAGAATTAACTTAAGAATATAAGAAGGGTCGGATGGCAAAGGCAGTGGGGGTGGGAACCTCTTGTGGGTTCGGGGTGGAGAACAGTTAATTGAAGGTAGGACCCCAGTTTAAAGGGGGAAGCGGGACGGTTGCCCCTTCCCCCTTTGTTGGTTTAAATTAATAAAGAGTGCGGCTGTTCAATCCCATGAAATGTGTTCTCGTCTTCTTCCGGGGTGCGTCGACAGCCCAGCCTGTGCACCTGACCCTTAGCTTGTTGCCCATCCAGCCTGCTTCATCCATCATTCTGTTTCCCTTTACTCCCAATATCCTTGGCTCATGTTTCCCTCAAACTGGTTTTCTGAATCTCGGCTCTGGACATTTAGTCCTTCACTCCACACTGACCTTTGTCCTCTGATTTCCTGGGTCCAACCCAACTTCCTGAGGTCTGATTCTTCATGCTGACTTCAGGTTCTAGCTTCATCCCAACACGGAACCTGCAAAGCCTCACCCGTGCCCAAGCCAACCACAGCTAGGTTCCCTAACACTTAAAGTGTAGGTTGGCAATAATTCAAGAACATTTTGATATATTCAGTGTGCCATACCCTAGTCGGGCAGGAAATAAAAGTAGAATATACTTCTAAGTTCTCTTTCACCACTTTCCTCTCCTGGTCTAGATGAGAGAACAAAGATGGTTACTAACTGTACTTTGATCAAAGGTTTGGGTTAAAGGTTATTTTTGTCCTAGTTTGAAGATTAAAACATGCAACCAAGTTTGCATAGTAATGCTTTTGTATTATTATTGTATTAAATATCATTTAACACAGTCTGGTTTCCTATTGTAAGACAATCCTCAGTGTAAATTGGTGGATTTTTCATCTACAAAAGACACCATACCTCCTCTCCAAGTGTACCTATTTTTACCAAATTTGGAGTCCTTATTTACCTTTGGACCTTCTCCCTCTAAAATTGGGTTTTGGGAAAGATTTTTTTGAGGGGGAGACATACACACCCCAAAGACAGGGTACTGATCATGTGTTTGTGTACAATTATCATATAATCTTCTTTGCATGAGAAACAAGGATGGAAACCTTGATATCTACCGAAAAACCTAGCAAAGTAAGAACTCAGTCCCTATAATCTTAATCAATCAATCAATCCATCCATCTATTGGCACAGGCAGGGGTGGGCAACGTTTCCTAATCCCGAAAGCCACATCCAGTTTTTACCACAATGGGGCCAAAGAGCCACAGTTTGCTCACTTCTGGCATAGGGGCTGCAGAATCTAAGGGCAGATTCAGACGTGTGTTTAAATCGCACAGCTGCCTCGGCGGCATCATGCAATTTAAAGAACCCCGCACTTCCGGGTAAGTGTGAATGCGGTGAGCGCGCACATTTCCACTTAGCCCGAATGTTTGGAGTGCGGTTTGAAAAGTTGCTCCGAGCAGCTTTTCAAACCACACTCCAAACATTCGGACTAGGTGGAAATGTGCGCGCTCACCGCATTCACACCAACCCGGAAGTGCGGGGTTCTTTAAATCGCACGATGCCACCGAGGCAGCTGTGTGATTTAAACACACGTCTGAATCCGCCCTAATCTTTAAAGTGCAGCCTTGCAACCGGAAGGGAATAGAGATTTAAATAGACTGCTTGTCGCTGCCTCTTCCTATTCTATTATTGTCATTCGTCAGACACATGTAATGAAATTTTTGGTTGACCTGATCAATTACAGATGGAGATGAAGTAGTTCAAATGATATCTTTTGTTGGTCCAACTTCTACTGGTAAAAGAAATCATTTAAACTACTTTGTCTCCATCTCTTACATTTGGGAGTAACATGACAACCACTCTCTCTAGATTGCAATAGTCAATTACATGCAGAGTAGGGAATAACACATAACTAACAGCCAGGGAGGGTGACGATTAATCCCACAATCTGCCTATGAAAGGCTACTTTGCTGAAATGTAAACATATGATTTTTATTGGCAACAAATTACTCAATATGGAACAAGCCTCAGAAGGCCTAATTTGAAACTCATTATACAATCTAAGACAAACACATTTTGTTATTTAAATATTTCAGTAAGAGACAATGAGGAAGCTCTACCCCAACATATTGTAGGCCATCCTTAGCCTTGTATTGTTAACTGATAATTGTTCTTTCCATAAAGATTTAATTATCCTAAAATGTCACTGCATGGCATTAATTCAGAGATGGCATGACTCAAAATTTCCTCCCCTCCAGTTGTCCCGTGCTGAGGGGGGGCAGAGGGGAGAGAGACTTTACATAGTGCATTTCACAGGATAGCAGGAATTACTTCCTCCTCACAAACAACATGTAGTAATGTTGCAATAGCTACTACAACAGAGAGTGCTGTATATTCGCACGCAAACTGCAGTCGGACTGTAACATTCAGTCTGCATGCAAAATGGAGTACACTGCATGAGCAATGGCTTTTTTTTTTTCTGTTGGGATTCAGATTAAAAAAAAGCATACCTGTTCCAAACCACCCTTTTGCAGTCCCCATATAGCTTACTCCAGTGTAGTCCCATTGAAAAAGGGGTAGTTAGTGATCAAGCCGACAGGTGAGAGGAACCACTTGTTTCTCTTGTCGTAGTGGCACTGACTTTGTTTGCCAAACTTAATTAACTCCTTCCAGCCTTGTCTACATATAGGAATTATACCAGTATACATTTCTTTGTGTTAATGAGCCCTTAGTCTCTATTTTGGGGTTTAAGCTGTGGTATGTGGGAGTCAGGCTCTTATCCCTGGGTTTCCTAGTACTACTATTATGGCTTTTGTTTCTTCCTCTGGGCATGTCCTCGATACACCTACAAAACTGGAATTCAAATAAGCAGCAAGTGGAGAGCTGGTGTCACCACCTGTCTCAAACATTCTGCTATTCCAATGTCCTATGATACCTTTTCTTTCCCTGTCTTTCCTCCCCCTCCCCTTCCTGAATGCAGTTCTACTCCCATGGCTGCTGCTAAGTTACTATTTATATTTTCCTAATTATATATTTTACTCTTTTTTTAAAGTTACATTTTTCTAAAAAAAATAAAATAAAATGTTTTATCAGACCATTAAAATCTAACATTATTTAATATTTTATCAAAAAGGTTTTGATGTTATATACTATTTTATACATATGATTTTACACACACACACACACACACACACACACACACACACACACACCTGTTAAATCTAAATTTGTTACTTTATTTTAGAAAATAATAATCTACAGTAGAAACTACCTTACCCAGATACCTCAGGAAAATGGTTTTTGGCCAAGAAAAAAAAAAAAATGCCTGTATGTGGTGGTCCTACTATATAACTGTATTTGAGAAGAGTTTTCTGTTCTGTATGCCTTTTCTCTTAATCCTGTATGATTTATTTCCCTTTCATCTTGATACATACATGATCAAAACAAACTCAGGAGCTAAAAGTTTTTAAGTGTTGCTATATCCATACAAGCAGCACATCTTGGGATCTTTATGCTGCATTGTGATTATGATAGTAGATGTCAAAGCCAGACAAATATTTTTTGTTATTTTCCTGCAGATTCTACGAAGAGTTGACATACATGCCGAAAGTACTAAAAATGTATTAGAAAGACTTTTTGGGCTGTTGACATTAAATAACAGGTGTTTATTTTCACTACATCAGCATTCAGCTATGGAAGTGACAGAATGCTTCTTACTTTTTTATGTTTTAAGAGAAACATCTCAAATATGAACTTCTCTATCCTCTTCTTTTTGGCACTGTAGGCTTTTGATGAATGGGCAAAATAAAATTCCAAACATATATTGTTCAGAGAATACAAAAGAAAAGGGGGTTCTTGTGAGAGTGCTGTACAAATGCTTGCAAGATAATAATACAGAAGAAAGAGAAGACTTATTCAGGGTTGGTCACAGATGTCTTGCAACTGATGAAATGGCTCCTAAACTAAAGATCAGTACACTGAGATTCGATAATAGAGAGTGTTCTAGCAGCAAGAGAAATTCAGTAGTAGAGCTGTTGCCAAAAAAGAGGTGCCTGCAATGGGGATGTTCACAAAGATAACACTCTTCAGGGAACAGCACAGGAGACTTGCATCAGCTGTGAAATCCTGTCCAAATAAACTATCACTAGAGGAGAATTGGAGGGACAGGATTCTTCTTCACAAAGCAGAGTGAAAACTAATTCTAGTCCACTTCCTGGCAGCTAAGGGAAGTCCTGTGGCTGATTCGCTTTGTGATCCATAGTAGTTTGGGCGACTAACAGATCTGATTAGTTACAGAATCAGATGCACTGGCTACATCCCAACTCTTCTCACAAATATCTCTTTGCTTCCCTGGAGGCTGAACCATTAGGACAGAGCTGAATATCGTGCAGAGAATGGAAACCTGCTAATCTGTGTCCTTGCACATTGTTGCATGCACACAAAATGAGGCTACAGAAACAATAATTGGGTTAAAATTGGCCACAACACCTTATATCAGACACTCAGTCTGGGTTAAGGAAAAGGGGGTAGGGGTAAAATTTTAAACCAAATTTTAATCATAACCATAATATAGCCCTTCTCCCAACAAGTCCAGTGCCTCAGCTCACTACGCCCAAATGGAGATACCAGTTCATTCGCCTGAGTCAGGACCTTTGGGGATGCAGAGGACCTTTGGGGATGCAGAGGAAGGAGTAATGGTTCCTGCATCAACAAAAGACAACATGTATCCTAAATAGTGGTACAGTGTCTGACACCCCTCAGAGTTGGGTGAAACTGTGGATCACTCCTCCCATAAGGAGCTGTGGCAATCCGAACAGGCGGTGGCAATCCAGCTCCAGGTGCATCTAGATAGCATCGGTTTCCTGGACCCTTTTCAGTCTGGGTTCCGCCCCGACTATGGTACCGAGACAGTGTTGGTGGCCTTGGTTGACGATCTCCATCGAGAGATGGATGCAGGACGTTCGACATTTCTCGTCCTGCTAGATCTCACGTCCGCCTTTGATACCGTGGACCATGGGCTGTTGTTGAGACCGCTGCGTGACCTGGGGGGGCTGGATGGGACTGTTCTTGAATGGTTCCACTCATTCCTCTCAGGGAGAAGCCAGCGGGTAGTGCTGGGCCCTGAAACATCTTGCTCCCGCTCTTTGTACTGCGGTGTTCCGCAGGATTCTATACTGTCTACGTTATTATTTATTGTTTACATGCAGTCCTTGGGGGAGATCGTGAGAGGGTTTGGGGTGCATTGTCACCAATATGTGGATGATACTCAGCTGTACCTCTCTTTTTCAGCTGACCAAGATCCTGCTGTCTCGTTGCTAGCCCAGTGTTTGGAGGTCATGGCGGAAGGGATGTGGCAGAGCAGACTGAAGCTCAACCCCAATAAGATGAAGGTGATGATGGTGGGGAGAGCGAGGGAGGTGTTGGCCCCCCTGATTGGAGGGGTTCGCGCTCCTGTATTTCAGTAGATCCGGAGTCTGGGGGTGGTGCTGGACGTGGATCTCTGTCTGGAGCAGCAGGTAGAGGGGGTGGTGAAAGTTGCCTTCCACCAGTTGTATCTGGTGTGGAGGTTGCATCCTTACGTCACTGGCCCAGACCTGGCCTCCCTTGTCCATGCCTTTGTCACCTCGAGGATGGACTACTGCAATGCGCTCTACGTGGGGCTGCCCTTGTTCCTGGTTTGGAGGCTGCAGCTAGTGCAGAATGTGGCGGCCCACCTCCTTTCAGGGATGGGTCACTGGGACCACATAACACCTGTGCTCTGCACTAGCTGCCAATAGCGTGCCGAGCCAGGTTCAAGGTATTAGTATTAATCTATAAGGCCCTTCACGGTCTCGGCCCCTCATACCTCAATCGCCTCGCCCTCCGCACTCCAGAGCGGCTCCTTCAGTCTGCCAGGAGTGCCTTCTTGGAGGTCCACCATGCTAAGCGGGGGCCACAATTGAGAGGGCATTCTTGGTGGCAAGGCCGCTTCTTTGGAACTCCCTCCCGGAGGAAGCTCACCTGGCTCCAAGCCTTTTAACATTCTGGTGAGTTTTAAAAACCTGGCTGTTCGCCCAGGCCTTTGGGGAGGGTGGAAGGGTGGGTTAGTGGTTTTTTTCTCCCTCTACCCTTCTTTATTTTTTAGTATCATTTTGTCTATCCCTGTTTTAATTGTTGTTTTTATGATGCTTTAAATATTTTAAATGTTTTATATTGGATTGTCAGCCGCCCCGAGCTGTTTGCAGGAGTGGCGGGGTATAAATATATTAAATAAATAAATAATCGGCTCCCCTCTATCTCATCTAGGGATGTGCGAACGCGGTTCGGACATTTGGAGTTTGGACCAAACTCAGCCAGTTCAGATGACTGAACCAATGCCCGAACCGAAGGCGGAAACCCCCAAACAGGTCAGCCGCATTTGGGCAGGAAAATCCTGGCTGGTAGGCCAAGGAGGAGGTCATCTGAGGAGGGGTGGACAGGCTTGGACTAGCAGCCAGTCTGCCGAATCACCATCCCTCTTTTCCTCAGACCACTGGCTTCGCAGTCTGATATTGGCCACGGACTAGACTGCACAGAACAAATGGAGCTTGTGGTATGGCGGGCTCATAAAGTAACAAAAATCATTGCCCTTCCCCCTTCCAATTCATTCTGAGCTAGCCACTGATCCTGTCAGCAGGCGTTTTTAGAACTCTTCCTCTCCCATCAGTTTGTGTACCTTCCAATCCATTGCCATTCTCCTCCTATTTCACCCATTTCCACACATTTACCTCCATAGTTTAATTTATTTAGATTAGATTAGATAGATTTAGGTGTTATTTTTATTTTTTAACCCTCCCTGTGTTCTTTCTCCCTCCCCTCTATTGAATCCTCCCCTCCTCCCTGTATATATTCCATCCCTGATTCCCTTCCCCTGTTTTTGGATTTATTTAGAGTTGGATTAGATTGATTTATGTTTCATTTCAGTTTTGTACCCCTCCCTGTGTTGTTTGTTGTGAGCTGTCTGTGCCCCCCCCATCGCTGTAGATAGATAGATAGATAGATAGATAGATAGATAGATAGAT
>QEPC01012873.1:740739-754982 GCA_003113815.1 Sphenodon punctatus | reverse complement strand
AAAAATCCCCTAAGTCACCGCCAGTGACCCAGAGTCCGCACCGGCAGGTAAGTGTCCCGGTTCCATTGATCCCTGGGGTGGGGGAGTGGTTTAACACCCCCTCCACCCCAGGGATCACCCTACCTCACCCACCCAGGGATCACCCAGTACGTTGGCTTCAGCTCCAGGTGGCGGCAGTGGCGGCGATCCAGCGGCCGGCTTCAACTCTGCTGTGGTTGCCGGCTTCAGCATGCTAGTGACACTTTAGGCCTTCCGGGGAACCCGGAAGTTCCCCAAAAGGCCTAGTATGTGTCAGTAGTGTGCTGAAGCCAGCAGCCACAGCAGAGCTGAAGCCAGCCGCCGGATTACTGCCACCGCCCGGAACTGAAGCCAAGGTACTGGGTGATCCCTTGGTGGGCAAGGTAGGGTGATCCCTGGGGTGGGGGGGTGTTAAACCACCCCCCCACCCCAGGGATCAATGGGACCGGTACACTTACCTGCTGGTGCGGGCTCTGGGTCACCGCCAGCGGCCCAGAGCGCAGGGACTTAGGGAATTTTTTTTAAAAAAAATATCCAGGCTGGGCAGGGTGGGTGGGTGGGTGTCCCTACTTCCACCCGCACAGCCTGGATGGGGGAGGGAAAGTGTTTGGGGTTTTTTCTGTGTTTTTTTTTACATTGCGGCCATTCATTTGAATGGCCGCAATGTAAAAAAAATCCGGCACATGGAGAATTCGGTAATTCCCCCAGATTACCGGGGTAATCCGATACTGCCGGTACACAAAAAACCCTGCATTATCGGATACCGGATCATCCGGTAGTCCCACCCCTACTAGCTGCTAGTCCAAGCATCTCCACCCCTGGTGCCAGGAAGTCTGCTCCTCAGCAGCTCCCCCCCCCGGGCCTTCCAGTCACATTTTTGCTGCCTGAACTCACCCAAATGATACCAACCTGTTCGGTCATTTCCGAGTTCGGATCCAATTCGGTTCGGTCGGTTCGGGTTCTGTTCTGTTTGGTCATCCAAACAGACTGAGTTTGGTCCAAACTCCGAAAATCTGAACCGTGTTTGCACATCCCTAGTACATTGGTTTAGACTGTATGTCTTGGACTCGGATCTGGCCACAATTATCCATGCTTTTATTGCCTTGAAACAGGATTACTGTAATGCAGTCTACGCAGGGCTACTTTTGGAGCTGGTTTGGAGACTGCAGCTGGTGCAGAATGTGGAGGCTCATCCCCTGAAGGGGACGAGCAGATGTGAGCACATTACACTGGTGCTTCACTCTCTGCACTGGCTGCCGATAGTCTTCTGGGCCCAATTCAAGGTGTTCGTGTTGAACTTTTAAAGCCCCAAATGGCCTGGGCCACACCTCCCTACCTGCAGGACTGCCTCACTCTCTGGATTCTTTATTGGCCCCTGCAGTTGGCCAGGGGCACCCTCCTCAAGTCCTCTGGGTTTCCTGGGTGTTGACCATGGGGAGGACATTTTCTGTGGCTGTGCCGCAGCTGTGGAAATCACTCCCGTTGGAGGTCCACTTGACCACCGACCTCCGCTCTTTCCATTCACAGTGTAAGAGCTGGCTGTTCCACTGGGCCTTTCAAAATTTGAGTTTTGAAAACACCTACTTAAAGATAGGTAAAGTTGTAGCTTATTACTGTAGTTGTTTGTGTTCTCGGTGCAGGACAAGAATGTGATTCACTTCCACTTCTACAAGGTGACTGTGTGTTATGAAGTGTGGTAAATTTATTACCTACTAATATAATACACAAACTACACTCTCTGCTTGCTGACCAATTTTGCAATTATTAGTGTTGCCATTCCAGCCATGAGAACTGTTTTGTTGTTAATGGTGTAATGTACTGTCACTAGATTGTCACATCAATGACATCATTGTTGATAGCTAGCTTGAAGGTTGACATGGGATGGGGGAGGGAATGACCAAATACCAAACATGTTTTAAGTTCCATTGCATCATCATTGAGAGTCACGCAGAAGATTAAACTCCCTTACAAAACTACCTGACAAAATATGAAGGCAATAAATAGGAAGCATGAAATGTAATTATTATGATTCAAATTAATACTTATCAGGTACCAGATACCACCCCTTTCAACTTGCTGTCCTAGGTGGCTACCTGGGCTGCCTAATAATAGTGCCAGACCTGTCCGCAAGAAAGCGCTTCTGGCTGACCACAGGGATCATAATGGAACATCAAGGGAGAGCTGGTCTTTTGGCACTAGTAGTGCTAGTGTAAACTGCAGCCAAAATTAAGTTACCAAAATAGTCAATAATCAAACTTATATAAATAAAATAATCAAATAAACAAAGCAGCAGAAACAGAATACCCGAATAAATGGATATGTGAATACCCATTTCAGTTGTGGCTATCATGTAGATACTTGGACAACTAATGTGAATAGTATCCATGAATACAAAATCCCCGAACCATTTCACCTCAAGTATGGCCCACAAGATAGGGTTAGTGGTGAAATGGACTGTTCCTGAATTAAAAGGAAATCTTATCATGTGGGGAACATTGTTAAATGTTTGATAGAATTTTCAGCTGTGGAACACATTTCTTTTGCTTTTGCAATTTAAGGTGGCAATTTTTAAACCATTTTTCTCAGTCTCCATAATCTTTCAGGCTTTCCAAAATTTTTCAATTTTGGTGACTTTTCAGTAACTTCTGTGACTTTATGGTACTTTCATGTTCGTGTATTGTTGCTTTCATGGCTCTTGGCCTCATGCTTTTTTCATCTCCAAATCCTTTTCACCCAATGGGAGAAAGATTGCAGACAGGAGGAGAAGGAGGCAGTGCTTCTGAGTCTGTTCTGCCTGTACTGTGCCTTCCTCCTTCTCCTGCCAATGAGCCAAATGTATCAAAAGTACTAGAAAGTACCTACTTAAGGGCATTCCTGAATGGGAATAAGCGAATATGGCAAAAGATAATGTGTTAGTCTGGGCTTTTGGAGATCTGGATTCAGCTTCTTGTACCACCACCAACTTCTTGTGAATGTGTAATGCTAGTGAGCAGGACTAAGAATAAAATATTACTGTTTTTGATTAATATAAAGTCAAACTTTCAGGCTGCATTTTAACCCTGCAATGGAAAGGCTGTGGCTTTGGATGTCTATGGGTTCAAGATATTCCCTGGCATGGTGTTTGTATATGATGAACATTTCCAAGTGTCTACTACCACCAAAGATCTATCTACTGCAATTTTCCAGTAATGTGTCCTGTAATTTTTGCATGTGCATACATAATGCAATTTAACTGAAAAGAGGCGTTTAGGTCTGTAATGCAGCAGGGTGTGTGTGTGTTACTAACCAGCTCCTTTTGGGGATTGAAATAGAAGACCCAGGAAGTTCCTTTTGGTCCTCCAAATCAATGTTTCTATGTCAGCAGCAGGAGGATGGATTAGATGGCCCAAAAGGGTCTTTTTATATCTAATTCCTCTTCTTCTATTGTGCTACAATAATTATTGCATGTATTATGCTTGATCTACATAGCTCCAAAGGAGTTCAACTGTGTGATATTCATTCAAAAAGAACCTCTCAAATACGATGCCGCATATCAGCATCTGGGTACAGCATGGATCCTGGTCTTGAGTGAATATTTTAATCCAACTTAGAAGGGAAGCACTCCCCCCCCACCCCCTTTTTGTTCTTAAAGCAAATGAATAAGACCTTACAAGAAGAAGATATTTAACACAACATTATTTATAGCAGAAGCAGCTATCCCCAGCACCAGGAAGGAACAGGTTGGTCGCATGACAGTGCTGCTAGCAAACTACCTCAGAAAGCACTCTCTATCCTCCTGCTGAGGCTCCTGATGCTGCCAGTCCTGTTGCCAAACCTGCTGCTATCAACGCATCATGTGCTGTTGGTGCCGATTGATGAGCCAAGGGAACGTAGTCTAGATTTTTCTCGTGCCAAGTAAAGGGAGAAAAGCAATTTGGGGAACCAAATGATGAAATTGCTAGTGCAGAAGATCAATAAAACCCTGCCAATTATTGTTTGGCACTATAGTCTGAGATGGGGAATGAAGAAAAAAAGAAAAAGCATAATGGCATGAATCTGGAGCAAGCTTGGCACTCAGCAACTGCCATGGGATATTAGCAGAAGGGTACTGGGGCTTCGAGAAGGATTGCAGAAGGAATGCTAATATCAATGGGAAAACTGGAATACCCTTGTAACTGCCACAGTGATAATGAGTGATTTATGAGGGGGGGGAAATGTAGTTTAGTGATAGGGTGTTGGATTTGGACCTGAAAGACCAGGGTTCACATCCTGTCAGGGTTCACGTCCACATCTAGCCATGAACTCCCTGGGTAGCCCTAGGTAAATTGCTATCACTCAACCTCAGTTTAAATAAACATCTATAAATTCAGAACAACAGTGATCTATCTAACAGGGTTGTTGTGAAGGTGAACTAGATAAGAATAATAAAGCACTTTTAACACTGAAAGTGCTGTACAAATGGTATGACAGAAGGAAAAATGTGTGCCATATTTTACAAAATATTCTTCACTGTTTTAACTTTGTAAAAATAAAATAAAAAAATAATTTAGGAATATAGAACCAGCAAACAGTACCAGATTGGTAACCCTGGAGTTTGAAGCCCTTTGTTCATTAGTAGAACATGAAATCCCAAGTGACAATGTAACCCCCCCACTCTCTCTCTCTCTCTCTCTCTCTCTCACACACACACACACACACACTCACTCACATTCTTTCATCTTTTACCTGAAGTCTTGATCTGGAGAGACCAGTTCTAGACTATAAGGAGGCAGGTCGGTTTCCGTTTATAACTCAGTATTCTACCTGTGGTCTAGTGGTGTGCAGAAGGCACCCCTACCATTTTAGTTTTAGTTTTCATTTGCAAAAACCCCTTTGTTTTCAAGGGGTTTTGTAAGTAACTCTACTGTTTTCAGTTTTTAAAAAAAAATTATATTAAAAATATTAAATCACTGCGCATGCGCAAACTACTCTGCACATGCACAGTGATTTGTTTTATTATTATTTTTAAAATAAAAATAAAAACTTCTCATGCAAAGTGGCCATTGGGACCATTCTGCACATGTGCGCCTTTTCCTGAAATGGCACCGACAGTGTCGTCGCCGTTTTAGGAAAGGGTCTGCATGCGCAGAACAGCCCCAGCGGTCATTTGTCGCATGCATAGATTTTATTTTTACTTTTTATTTTTAAAATGAAAACAACTGGAAGCAAACAATTATCATTTGTTTATTCATTCATTTTCATATTTTAATGACTAAAATGAATGGGGCTTCTTTCATCATAGTAATTTAAAACATGGAAATGAACTGCCTACCATGTGCGGGAGTGGGGGGTGTCAGTGTTCGCACTGGTGCATGTGCGGCGGGTGGAGGGACGGTGTTGATGGGTGCACACTGGCGCACACTGATCTCCACCCATTGCACATGCATGGAGCAACTGTCATTTTCACTGGTTGCTCTTTGTTTGTGCGATGGGTGGAGGTGGATGTGCATGTGTGTTTGTGGGAGCACGCATGCCCACGGCATGTACACAAGATGCACCAACGCATAAACACCCAGATTTCTGGGTGTTCATGCATGGGTGCTGACCATGTAAAAAGGGTCTGAGTGATGTTGCCAAAAATGGATGTCAATTAGTGAAAGTTAAATGGTATTCGATGTGGTGACCTGTCCACTGATATTTCAACTGAACGAGCAAACAAACGGCAGATTCGTCACTGGACAGCAGATACTAACACTTCCTTTCTAGGTTACAAGTGAGCTGGTGATCTTGTAATGAATGACAGTTACCCCACAGCCATCTAGTATTTTTAACGGTAATGTAATTTGGAAACACCCCTAAGATAAACTCTAAGAACAAGAAATAAACACCCTTTAGAGTATGTTTAATTAAAAGAGCAGGGGGAGTTTTCAAGGGAACAATGTGTTTGGAGTTTATCCAGAAAAGCAGAATTAGCATTCCTGCCCTTAAGTGAAAACATCATGGTAGGTTTTAATGACCGCATATGGTCAAGACCTCATTTTTGTATATGTCATCTGAAAATGAGCACCTATGGCTGTTCAGTGTCCTCAACTACCAGTGCTGGCTGAGTTGCGATGCAAGATAAAGCATGCCAACTTTTGAATCACTGAAATAGGCTTCTCACAATATCTATGGCCCTTTTCATACAGACACTCTAACACTGATAAAATGGGTGTTATGTTTTATTATACATATTGCAGGGCACCCATAGAGCACACCTGCAGCCCTGTATAATAAAATGTAACACCCCATTTTATCAGTGTTAGAGTATCTGTGTGAAAAGGGCCTATGTTGTTGCTGAAGTTCTTCTATTCAAGTAAGATCACAGCTGACCCTCATGTGGGACCTGACAGGGATTACAGAGCAGGGTGGATGCTAATGATAATATTTCTTCTTAACATTAAAGACTCAGAGTGCTGAAGAGAACTTTCAGTGAAATATGCCATACGAGAAACTCAGTTTGTTAGCCTAATTCATATTAAAAGCATATCACATGCTCCCACCTCGCCTGTAATGAAGAAAGCAGAGACATCAGATATGCATGCCTAATGGAGAGAGGAAAGTCATCTGGTATTGAAATCTGTCGGTGTTTGCCAACAGCTTGTTCTTGGGCAAATATTCCTGCAGTGCCAACACTAGGAGGAGCTTGGCTTATGGGCTTCACAGACTAGGTTTGCTGGGGGACTAGAATGACTTTCATACCGAACTTTCTATAACATTTTCTGACATAGTTGGTACACACTGACTGGTCCCCCCCACTCCACCAGTACCATTGTGCACCCCCTTGAAGTTGCAGTCCCTCCAGGCAGCACACCAGATGCCTTATGCCTATCCCATTATGGGGTAATGCTTTGTGCTGATGAAAACCATTGACACATTTTGGCTCACAAGATGCCTAGCTCAGTTGTGTTTGTAAGACTTACTAGTTGGGCTGACAGATGGGGCGGCAAAGATCTTGCCTAAGGTGGCTGTGCACACTACACCAATTGCTTCTGTGCCCATTGCAGGAATTATCTACTGGAAATGATAAAGTTGTGCTAGGTACAGCTGCAGTTGATCAATCTATTACTTCTTGGAATTAAGACAAATATGGCATTAACAGTGAAATCCATTCCAGACAAGTGATGAATGTTCTTTCACAGAGGAAGGGAGGAAGTATGTGGCTGAGCTTTTGTAAAGAGAGGTAGCAACCTTTTTCCCAGTGATGTGTCCCCCACTGACCTTTCCAATTGACCCCTTGGTGGAAGTAACATGAAACTCCCAAACAAATTGCCATATGTCTTGTTTATAATCTCAGTTACAGCTGGGCAAATCTTACCAAAGTACCTAGACAGAATGGCCCTGATATTGAATGAACCTTGCTTCAAAAGCACACTGTGATATATGATAAATGCATAATACCAATAATGACAGATACTATGGGTAATTTCAGATGTTACGAAAATGCCTTTCACCACAGTGGATCCCCTGTGGTGGCGGTGTTCTCATGAACGTCTGTTTGACCCCCACCAGATGTTCACCACAGTGAATCTTTGGCAGGGGTCAAACCTAACCACAGTTCTGGACCTCCAGCTGGCTGGAGGTTGAGAACCATGGTTAGAGTGGTAACGATCTGGAAAGGAGCAAAANCTGCCTAACACGCATCCTCACGCACCCCCCACTCATCAACACACAAGGAACAACTGGGGAAAATGGCAGTTGCTCCATGCGTGTTGATGAGTGGAGGATGCGTGGGGATGCGTCTGAGCCCATATGCCTGTCCTGCCCATTCGCCATGCATGCACTGGCACGCCTATGGAGCTCACCACCCTGTGGCAGTCGTGTAAAAAACAGACAATGATTGAGGCCACTGGGGTGCTTTCAGACAACATGATAGCCCACCTCTACCATGCACTGATAGTTTCTGTTGTACCACATAATAGGAGTGGTCTCTTATACACATCTAGATGTGTATAAGAGACAGGCCCGTCTCCCCGAGGGTGGGTGGCTGAGGGAACGCGGGGGGGCCGGGGCTGTGCGGTCGTGCCACGCAGCCCTGCCCTCTCCCCTCTCCCTGGTCTGTCTCTTATACACATCTAGATGTGTATAAGAGACAGGGGGGACGGGGCTGTGTGGCCGCACATCGTGCCACGCAGCCCTGCCTCCTCCCCAATTCCCCACAGTAATGGCACTGGCATGTCTGAAGGATGACCGGCTTCATCATGGACCGAGATCTGAGAGAGATCCCGGTCCGGGGTTCAGCATGGCAGGCCTCCGGGCCCATCATGTCTGAAAATACCCGGCGTCTTCAGTATTCAGTGTCTCAGGTCTTAGCTACGCAGAGGGATTCTAAGAAAAATATATTCTGTGGTGCTGAAACAGAGTAAACCAATGGAGAATCTGGTGCAGAAAAAAATAGAGGTTTCTCAGGATTTAAACTGTGGATTAAAAGTGATTTATCAACTGGTTTAATTGGCCTGGTGGTTAAAAATGGCCCTTTTCACACAAGAGGCACCCATTCATGAACACTGAGAAATCTGGGTGTTCATGAGTGAGAAAGACCCACGTGAAGGATGTGGCATGCGTGTGTGCAGTGAGTGGGGGTGCATGCACACTCCTGCCTAACACGCATCCTCACGCACCCCCCACTCATCAACACACAAGGAACAACTGGGGAAAATGGCAGTTGCTCCATGCGTGCTGTCTCTTATACACATCTAGATGTGTATAAGAGACAGACCCTCATGTGGGACCTGACAGGGATTACAGAGCAGGGTGGATGCTAATGATAATATTTCTTCTTAACATTAAAGACTCAGAGTGCTGAAGAGAACTTTCAGTGAAATATGCCATACGAGAAACTCAGTTTGTTAGCCTAATTCATATTAAAAGCATATCACATGCTCCCACTTCGCCTGTAATGAAGAAAGCAGAGACATCAGATATGCATGCCTAATGGAGAGAGGAAAGTCATCTGGTATTGAAATCTGTCGGTGTTTGCCAACAGCTTGTTCTTGGGCAAATATTCCTGCAGTGCCAACACTAGGAGGAGCTTGGCTTATGGGCTTCACAGACTAGGTTTGCTGGGGGACTAGAATGACTTTCATACCGAACTTTCTATAACATTTTCTGACATTGTTGGTACAGACTGACTGGTCCCCCCCACTCCACCAGTACCATTGTGCACCCCCTTGAAGTTGCAGTCCCTCCAGGCAGCACACCAGATGCCTTATGCCTATCCCATTATGGGGTAATGCTTTGTNCTAGTAGCAGGTTGACAAGCTCCGGAGAGCCGCCGCCACCGGACCCAGGGCCAGAGCCCCGGCACCACCAGGTAGGGTGATCCCTGGGGTGGGGGGGGTTAAACAAAATTACGAGACTGGTCAGGGTGGTGGGGGAGGTGCTCCCCGGCACCCCATCCACCCACGCAGCCTGGAGGGGGGAGGGGTTAGGGAAAACTGTCCCCTACGCCCAAATGGGTTTGCCCCCCAAACTCATTCAGGTGCGGCTGAACAGGCCAATCCCAAATGGTTTCAGGTTCAGCTGAACCCTGAACGGGCCGAACACCAAACTCCCCATGTCCCCATCCCTAGTTAGAAGTAAGCTACCTATAAGGACGAAGGATATGAGAGAAGAGATATTCAAAAGTAAAGAAGCTGGGGATTTTGATAGTGTACTAGTGCTGAGATGAATAGCTAATTTCATATTCACAAAAATTAACCACATTTTTTCACCTGAATGGATATTTGAATATGCATTATTTTGGGTGTTTAGTATTTCATTTTGGATGTTTCACTTATTTTGTGAGTTTGGAACTTTTGGAGGTAATTTTCAGGACTTTGTTCAGCCATTCTGAGACTATTTAGTACTATTCCATAATTAATTGCAAAATATTAAAATGACCCAAACAAAATACCAAAATGAACAAAATAGCCTAAACAAACAGAATAGTCAGAATGGAGGATCCATGGGCAGAAATGGGCAAATAAAGCAGAAATGAACATTGTCTTTTATTAGCACTGAAAAAAGATTTTGCCAAAATAGGAAATCTGATTGAAATCCCAGTTCCTGCTACAATCCCAGACAAATTGAGAACCTCTCAGTACTCAACAATGTCATGACTGACATTTTGTTTCTCAATTTACTGACTTTCTCCATTTACTGGGATTCTGTTTACTGTTTTGTAATTTACCAATTTACCCTTTAATGCTTTGCAATTCATTTCAAATCCCAAAAGATAATACTGACACAATATCACATTTCTTGCACTCTATTTTCCCTTGTACTTCTTTGTCACTCATTGACTGATACACAGATTCCTTTACTAATATGAAATCCAGTTACAGATTGTTCATAGCAAAGGGAACAGCATAGAACAGCAATTCTGATTGGAGGCACTGGAGGGGAGGCTAGGGCATTGGTGGGAGGTTAAGGGTGTCAGGGTCTCGATGGCAGGGGGAAGGCCTGCCGGGAGGCTCAATCCCCAGGGACTCTTCCAGCTCCACTCACCCCAACGGACGTCCCGAGCAGGTCGGGTGCTTCTGGGAATCCCTGGGTGGTGTCATGGCAGCGCAATGCACCAAGGCTTCCCTCCACTGAGCCACGTATTGCAGGGGCAGGGCCAATGCCGTTGTGCCGCTCCCTGTGCCTACAGGCACATCAGGGCGGCGTGATTGCCAGTATAAATGCCGGTGTTGTGAAGCTCACAGCTCCGGTGATCAAAGAAACTGGCCGCCTTTGTGAGAGCATTGTGCAGTGTTTGAGAATCTTTGTGTCCTTCCGCAACCTCTCCCCTTCCTCCCTTCAATGACAGTGTGGCAAGTGTGGTAGTGGCGGAGCCTGGGTGTGTGGTGAGTGTGGTGAACCTTATCCATTATTCCTGTGCAAGAATCTGTGCATAAGTGTGAGAGTGTCTGTGTTAGCGTGTGTGTGTCCTCCCCACCCAGGATCCATCCTGTCCCATGTGGATGTGAGTGAACCCTCTTCCCAGTCCTTGTGGTCCCTGGCTCCCGATTCCTCTTCTCCTCACTTCCAACCCACGGCCTTCCCATTCCTTGTGGTGTGTTTAGAGAGACTGTGGTGGGTGCAAGGCAAGTTCGGGCACTCCAGTACCTTGTGCTTGGTGCCCTATGATAATAGAGGCCTGAATTGTCTTGTAGATTCTAAAGGCCACCACTCTATCCTGAAGGACACGTTATCCTTCAGCTCAGCAGCACTTACCATCTGCTTGCCATCCGCTGTCCTTGGAGGCTTTTCCTGCTGCCGTGCTGTCCCGCTGGCTGGAGGGGGTCTCAGGACATCTGCAAAGGAAGGGGGCTGTGAGTAGGGTTTTTGGACTGGCTCACCCTCCCCCCTCCCCCCCCCCACGCTCCGGTGACCGGAAGTGTGGGGAGAAAAGTTAAAAGGACTGGCGGCGGCTGCTTGGGCTACAGCTCAGCAGCACTTACCATCTGCTTGCCATCCGCTGTCCTTGGAGGCTTTTCCTGCTGCCGTGCTGTCCCGCTGGCTGGAGGGGGTCTCAGGACATCTGCAAAGGAAGGGGGCTGTGAGTAGGGTTTTTGGACTGGCTCACCCTCCCCCCTCCCCCCCCTGAGCTCCAGTGACCGGAAGTGCGGGGAGAAAAGTTAAAAGGACTGGCAGCGGCTGCGCCGGCGGTCTCAGCCAGAGGCCGCGAGCCGAAGGGCTATGGCCAAAGGGCGTGGCCCTTTGGGGCCCTTCGGGGCATGGAGGGGATAGAGGGGGAGAGTATGGGGGACAAGGGAAATGTAGGGGTAAGGGGAGGTATGATGGAGATGGAGGAAGATGAGTTGGTGGAGTTGGAGGTACCCCCTGGGGAGTCAGATAGGGAAGTTAAGGGGGACAAATTGTTGGTGTGTGGTGATGAGGGGAAGGAGAGAGGGGTTGTTGATGGGGTGGCTTGGATGGGGTTGGGAGTTCAGAGAGGGGAAGATGAGGAAGTGGATGCAGTGATGCTCGCTGATATAGGATTGGTGGGGCCACCTCCTCCCAGTGAGAGAGGGATTGAGGTGGTGAGAGTTTCCCTGGTGGCAGCAGGGAACGAGTGGCAAGATTGTGGGACCTTCCCCATGGTGATGGGGGAGGTCATTGAATGGGATATCGGTGATGCATAAGGCGGGGGGGGATTTCCTCGGATGATTTTGTTTGCGATATCTGGGTCTGCTGTGTTTGATCTTTTGTATATGAAATGTAGTGCTCTAGTTATTATTATGTTAATTGTTTATTGACTTGGGGTTCCCTGTGTGGACTATAGCCCCAGATTGTAGTTGTATTATGTTGTGAGCGGCCTCGAGTCCTTCGGGAGAGAGGCGGGGTATAAATTAAAATGGTATGGTATGGTATCCTCACAAGTCCTCCTTGAGCATTGGTCCAAGTTGCCTTTGCCAGTAGCAAGTTCCCAGAGAGTCTGACCTTTCCCCCATGTTCCCTTCCCGCTTCCCCCTGGGAAAGATTCCCCCTTCCCCATAACAAAGGGGAATTCACACAGTGATTTGCTGATTTTGCTCAGAAATGCTGAAACAACAACCCTTGATTTAACAAGGTATCCTCAGAAATGCAGGAAGTGGTAAATGAATGATATGTGGTAAATGGTAAATGGAAAGTCGGTAACTCGGGACAATATCTTGTGGTATTGTGAGAATCGAAAAATCATATCTGTATTAGGCAATCATCAGGAAATTGATCCTGGTTCCCAATATAGTGCAATTACTTGTGAGTAAGAATGTTGCTATGCACTTCAGTGCTACCTTCTATCTGCCTTGATGGTCCCACATTGAAGTGGGTAAATTTGTCAAAGACAGTATTTACATCAAATACTGTTTTTACCTCTATAGTGCATGTGGAAGGCTATATTATGAGTCTCCACCCCTTCCTTCGCCCTAAGCCTTATTTAATTTATTTTATCAATTTATATCCCGCACCTCCTGAAAACAGCTCGGGGCAGCTAACAATTTCAAAAGCATACAAAATAAACAATATAAAATTTAAAACAATCTTAATAATATAAACAATTAAAACAAGGCAAGGACAAAATAAAACAATAAATAAGGGTAGGATGGAGATAAAAACCCTAACCCCCCTCCCCCAAGGCCTGGGCGAACAGCCAGGTTTTACAAACTCACTGGAATGTTAAAAGGCTTGGGGCCAGGCGAGCTTCCTCCAGGAGGGAATTCCCTAACAGTAAAGGTTGTTTCTGTTAGAGGGTCCTAACAGAAACAATCTCTCTTGAGCATGCTCAATGCAAATAGGTGGGACAAATCCTTCACTATTTATTATTTATTCATTGATTTATTTTTATTTTTTTATATTTAATACTCCTCGCCTCTGGTGACTTGGGGTGGCTAACAACAAAAATATAAAACATAAATACAATGGGGTGATGTTCTTTGTAGATGATGCTATGATCATTACTAGAACCCCAATAGGGCTACAAAGAGCCTTAACTAGGTTTCCCCAACTATGGGTATTTTCAGACGTGACAGGGCTTATTGGCCCCGGCATGGAAACAACCCTTTGATTCCCCGCCGGGGTCACCGCATCACAGGCTAACAGACGCGGTGGCCAATCCCGTTGGGGAATCTGGGGAGGGAGTGGGGCTGCGGGGCACAACGTGCAGCCGCACAGCCCCATCCCCCCACGCTGCCCCGGCCGTCCACCCTCCAGGAGATGGGCAGGCACACGCCCCGGGCATTGACCACGGCCCGGAATCCCGCCGCAGATTCCGGGCCGTGGTCAGGGGATAGATGTTACTGTCCCCTTCATCACGGAGGGGGGGAAATCTCATTCACCACACGATTGAGGATGGTCCGGGCAGGACCTCTGATCGCGTGGTGAATCTGATTCCCTGCCACGATTGACTGTGGTAAACATCTGGGGGGAACACTTCCGGTTCCCCAACAGATGTTACGAGGCCATTCCCCACCACAGGGTATTGACTGTGGTTGAGCGTGGTCTTGTAATGTCTGAAATTAGTCTATGGGTGATTTCAGACATTACGAGATCACGCTCAGCCACACTGAACCATGCTCAACCCCCCCGTGGGGCCAAAGGGCCCTGAACGTCTGAACGGCGCACGCCAGATGTTCATCACGCTCAATACCCACATGGGGTCGGTTTCAACCACGCTTCCCGGGCTAGCCGGGGGAAGGTCCCGGGAAGCGTGGTCAAACGAACCCCCACCGGGAACCAAGGAAAAGTAACGTCTGGACGCCAATCCCCGCGCGGAACCGAAC
>QEPC01012873.1:724123-734445 GCA_003113815.1 Sphenodon punctatus | reverse complement strand
TTTCCCTTGTGTGGGCGTTCCCTTGTGTGCCTTGTGGCTTCGTTTGCCCTCAGGCGGCCATGTCTGTGTCCCGCCCCTGCCCGGTGCCTTGTGGGGGTTTAGCGCCCGGCGGGGGTTCGGCTGCACGTCTGTTGTGCTGCCGCGGCCCGCGATGGTGCGGCCCGGTTCCGGCCCGTGGTCCCGTTCCCGGCACGTCTGTTTGGGTCGTTTTCCCACCCCCGGCCGTGGTTGCGCTGTTCACCCCCCCTGGTGGTTCACTGCGGTGAACCGGCCACCCGTAACGTCTGAAAATACCCTCAGTGATAAGAATAATCTTGTTATAAATTATAATAACATGAAAAATATGACTTGGTGTAAGGTGAAACATTTTTCTTCGCATATAGATGATGTTGTATTCCAAGTAGTGGGAGATTATAGATACCTAGGTCTTTCAGTATGTGCCTCAGCTTTCTTGAAGAAAAATGTGCAAGTCTCTAGGACTAGAGCTTTTCAGACAACAATGGCCACAATGAAATTCTCTGGTGTTTATGCTAGAAAATCAGTAATGGATACCTTTCGTGTTTTTAGGGCAAAAGTAATCTAATAAATCCTATATGGATCTGAGTTATGGGGCTGGGTAGGGGATGATAACATCAATATACCACAGAATAAATGTATTAGGAATTTGTCTGGCCTTCCATCTTTAATGCCAGCTGTGTTTTTGAGACTAGAGTCGGGTTTGATTAATTTAAAATCAACAATAGCCATAAAAATGATAGGATATTGGTTTAACGTATTGTCAGTTCCCCCTTCTCATTTCATCAAAATGTTCTTTTTGGAGGATAGTGTTAGAGCTTACTCCCCGCAGTCTCTGTGGTTGAGATTTGTTAATAATACCTTGAGCAGGACAGGCCTGGAATATTATATTAATGATGACAACAGGCTGTTTACTCCAGCAGAAAGGTCTGTGGGTGTCCAAAAAATAGTTTATATTGCATGGCAAGATGTCATGGCTAACATTCGTTATTCACAGATAGCGCTTCTATATAATCTCTGGAAGACAGAGCCAGGTATGGAACATTATCTTAAATTAGAATTGGGTTGGCTTCATATTAAAGCCCTATGTAGATTAAAGTTGCAACAGATGCCCTCAGCTATGTGTGAGGGCCAGAGAAATGGTACGCCCAAGGAACAGAGGTTCTGTCCCTGTGGGAGTGGAGCAATAGAGGACACAATCCATTATGTACTCAAATGCTCACGGGTTGAGGATCTAAGGACAGGTACCTACCCCCAATAGTCTGGGATGCCTTCAATATTTCTCCTTGCAAGAGAAGCTGATTTGGTTGCTTTCTCAAACTGATGCAACTATTTTACATAACTTGTCCATTTTTGCCTTCAAAGCTGAAGCCATCAGGAGATCTAGAGTTGGTCCTGCAATAATTACAACAATGCATTGTTAATTTAAAGTTCCTGTATTTAGTTAGTGGGTTTATTAACATGATTTAAATTGCTGACCCTATATATAAGATCTGGTTCTTGTTAAACCAGAGGTTATAGGTAGTAGTACCTTGTCCTGGGAATCTGGAGGATGTGTTTTTTGAGATTTTTCCATATTATTTGGTGGATGGAGGTTCATGGATATTGCCCATTTTGGGCGTATGTAGTATCATTGTATTTTGTATTTGTATTGTGTATACTTTTCAGATAGTGGCATTGTGCAAGCTGAATAAATTTGATTTGATTTTGAATTTATAAATACAATATAAAAACACACCATCAATTAAAACTAAAATAAAATATCCCCTCCCAACCTCACCCACCCCAACTGATCCCCATCCTCCTCCCTACCACTCGTATGAGAACCTTATGAGAACAGATTGTTCTCTGCAGGAGTCTAGTCTCATTCCACTCATTGAAGAGACTGATCAAGGACATTACCGTACCAGCTTTTTCTAGCATCCTTCTCCATAAGGGGCAGAGAGTGGAGCAGTCACCTTATTCCCCAAAGCACAAGGATCATGATTGGAAGTCCACTGAAGTCAAAAGAACAAATGTTCCAGGGTCTCCCCTGGCCGGGGAGGGAGAGTAGGGAGCGATGTGCAGTCACTCAGTCGTGTTGTTGCCTTTGCCCCACATCCCTGCCATGACAGACAGCCACAGCTGCCTATTACAAGCAGCCATGGCATGCTGCCATGACAATCCCTAAACGCCGGTAGGAGCTGGTCTGGAAACAATTATTCCCACCCACCTCACCAGCTCTGACCCTACCAGGCAGGTGCCAGGCAAGAACTGTGGGCCAGGCTCATACCAGGCCCACATTTTTCACCTGCTTCCCACCTAGCCGGGGTAGGAATCAGTCCCACATCTAGCAGGCCATGAACAGATGGCCCACCATGATGCTTGCCCAAACTGGGCCTAACTGGGCCAGTGTCACACATCTTTTTACCCATAGTAACTTCAGGTCCCTGACTTTAATCCAAGGAGCACCAAACAGCTGCTATTGTGTTCAGTAATTTGCCACTCAAACCCAGGAGAGTGTTTTTGGTATGGCCTTCATTTTTGTCAAGTTACACAAGGGCAACACACAATCAAGTCACAGCTGTGAAGTCTTCTAGCTTACCAGGCACAACCATCAGTGAAGAATGAATGTCAGGACAAGATCAAGCCACAGCATGTCAGAAATACTGCACTATCAGAGGGACATGTTAAAAGGAGCAGTTTGTTGAACCTGACTTTTTAAATAAACATTTTTTTCCTGATCAGGCTGAAAATGTCTTTTGAGCATTTTCACTGTGGAACAGGTAGCAAAATAAATAAAATAAAAAAAGATTGTGCCTTTGATCTTAGCTACAGTTTTATATGATTATATCATGAAAATTCACTACACACCTAGTAATGCCGTTAGTTTATCCTTGTGCTTTCAGCAAGTTTCAGACTCTTGTGATCAATGTCTTTGGATCCCAGCCAGCAGAAGTGCAGTGCAAGTCAGGGACTTAATAAAAACACACACATACACCACAGTATCAGAATCATCAGACTGTAGGATGGAGAGAAAAGGCTCATCTCGTTGGAATTCACTTCAAAACAGAGACAATATTGCAGAGATCTTCTGATAGCCACAGCCATGTCTTGAAGTGTCACGGTATCACTGAAAAATCCAAGAAGATTTTGTTTTGTTTGTTGTTGATGATGAGGATGAAGATGAGGATAGGCTCAGCAGCCTGCGAAATGTAATATCCTGTCTTTTTTATCTTCTTCCTCTTTCTTGGCCTGTGGTATGATGAAAAGTTTTCTACAGCACACATTTGCAAAGTAAAATTGAAGTCATGTCATGCCTTTTAACCAAGTGCAACACAAAAGTATGGGAAAACAAAGTTTAATCAAAAATCTAGTGTGCAGTGTGCTAACTTTGGTAAATATCATAGGACCAAATATAAGGGGTCATTGAAACAGACTTATGAACAAAGACTGGGCACACGTCTTTCTTTGGCTGGGTTCCAGTCCATTATAGAGATGGGGGAAACTGTGTATTTTGAAAGCTGAAGAAAACTGTTAAGGACGTTCATTTAGGAAAAGTGCCAGCAGGGGCAAACTAAAAGGTTCTGAGATGGAAGTGCTGTGAGGGGAAGGGGAAGCTCAAGCTGTGCAGTCACCTCCTATCTCAGACCTATTTAGCTATGCCCCTGCTGTAAAGGCACTGCCCTGTGGGTACAGTTAAGGGAATCTGAGGCAGAACCACCCTGAGGAGGATAGTAGGGACGGCATGACTTTTCCAGTATTTCTAATGGATGTTAACATCTTCACTTTGATTAACAGTAACCCCTAGCTCTAATGTGTACAAGCTGCCATTTGGCTCTCTAAAGGTATGACTCTGAGACAGGAGCATTTAATTCAATAGGGGCTTTCCCCCATTAACTTCTGTCAAAGAAAGAGTGGGGCCTAAGATTAGAGCTGTAGCAAATGGTCAGTTTTTCTTTTTGCAGATATCATTTGCATATTCGGATTACCCACCAAGTATGTGAATTATATTCATCCACCGAAACATTTTTTTTCATCCACCCATCCATTACTTCAGATTACTATTGAAAATATCTCAGATTCTTTGGTTTTTCACCCACTTTAATATTTCTTTTCAAGTATTTTGATTTATTCAGTGGTTTAGTTATTCATCTGGGATATTTTGGAGACTTTGGTGGTGGTATTTATTTAATGCTAAACTGAACTGACTGGAGTACTCAAACCAAACAGTATTTTATTTGTAAAAAAAAAAGGAAACAAAAAATGTCATGGTCCAAGCGCCACTGCCCCAGAAGCCATCTCTCCTGCCCCAGAACTTGGCAGAGCAGGGAGCTGAACCCTAGGCTCGATCTAGCAGTCCAACTACTGGACCACTCTGCCGCTCTACAACTGAATATAAAATAGGAGTTCTTGTGATTTAATCTGTATGACAACCAGTGCAGAAGATGGGATGGGAAAGTCATTAATGAAAGCCAAATACACTATTCAGGTTTCGTTTTCAACTCTGAAATTGGTAAAATTGGCCTTTTCTTGGTCTTTCATATTTTGGCTTGCACACTCCTACTGGGAAAATTTCCCAGGGCTCAGCACCCCCTGGGATTTAATTGCACCCCCCCCACACACACACACACATTACGCACTGGAGACAAATAAACAAATAATACCCCCAAAATTATTGCAAAGTGGACAAACTAACTGAACCAAAACAGATATTCATTTCAGAGAACAAAGCAGGAAGGAAATAATGTTGTGTATCCTCTTTGTTTGAATCAAAACAAATAGTCCAAAATCTTTGAATCTGGTAATCAACAACAGTACTATTCATATCTTCCTATGAGATCTTTGAACAGAGACAGAGCACACCTAAGCACATAAAAACACCAGCCAAGATGGAATGAGAAACATAATCTAAACTTGCAACTTTGTTCATCTGATTACTTTGTGGTTGTTTGTTTAGTTACTTACTTTATTCAGTATTTCTGTACTCTGTTTTCTTTGGTGATACTATCCACTGCCAAAGTAAACAAAGAACTAAATAAACAAAGACACTGAATAAATGAATACAAAGTAACTGAAGAAATATTTAGACCTACAGGTCAAGTGACATGTGAATTCAGCTTTCATACAAAATATTAATTCAGCCCTATTCCATCAATACTCAACAAAAATAACTATTACAATTTTGATGCCTGACTCTTCCTTCCAGTGCTACATAAACTTCAATAATAATCTGACTAGGATGGCTTTTTTGTATAGTTTTCTTTGTGGAACAGATGCTAAAAAATGATTTTTATGTACATAGGGGGTATTTTCATACGTTACGAGATCACAGTGAACCACGGTGAATACCCACGTGTGGTCACTGTGTCCCAAACGTCTGTTTGGCGGCCGCCAGATGTTCGCCATGGTCAATACCCGCAAGGGGTCAATTTGAACCACGCTTCCCGGGCTAGCCAGGGGAATGTCCCGGGAAGCGTGGTCAAAAAGATCCCCAGCGGGGACCAAAAAAAAGTAACATCTGGCCGGTTGCCACGGCCCGGGATCCCCGGCGGGATCCTGGGCCATGGCGCATCTGGCCCGATGCGGCGGCCGCATTGGCCCCGCCGCTCGCCCGTCTCCCCGGAGGACGGGTGGTGGGGTGCGTGGAGGGGGCGGGGCCATGCGGCCACACGTTGCGCCATGCGGCCCCGCCCCCTCCCAGATTCCCTGCCGGGATCCCCCCGGCACGTCTGATATGGTGTGATGGGGTGACCCTGGCGGGGAATGAATGGGTTGTTTTTGGTACAGGGCCAAGTGGTCCCGTAATGTCTGAAAACACCCAGGGTGATTTCAGATGTGACGGGGCAGCATTCATCCCGTCACGGAATCACCCTATTGATTCCCCAGCGGAATCAATACCGGCACGACAACAGACGTGCCGGCTGATCCCGGCGGGGAATCTGGGAAGGGGGCAGGGCTGTGTGGTGCTAAATGCAGCCGCACAGCCCCCCCCACGCTCCCCCAGAAGTCTGCCCTCCCGGAGATGGGCGGGCGCAGCAGCCAATGTGGCCACGGCGCCTGCCCACCCCCTGGGAGATTGACCACAGCCCGGAATCGGCGGCAAGCACGACCACCGATTCTGGACCGTGGTCAGGGAACAGACGTGACATTGGGTATTTTCAGACATTACGAGATCACAGTGAACCACGGCGAATACGCACCTTTGGTCAATGTGTCTCGAATGTCTGTTTGGTGGCTGCCAGATGTTTGCCACAGTCAATACCCGCATGGGGTCAATTTGAACCATGCTTCCCAGGCTAGTGGGGGAAATGTCCCGGGAAGCGTGGTCAAAGAGATCCCCAGCGGGGACCAAAAAAAAGTAATGTCTGGCCGGGTGCCACGGCCCGGGATCCCCGGCGGGATCCCGGGCCATGGCGAATCTGGCCCGACGCGGCAGCCGCATTGGCCCCGCCACCCGCCCATCTCCCTGGAGGGCGGGCAGCGGGAGCGTGGAGGGGGTGGGACCGTGCGGCCGCACTTTGCGCTGTGTGACCCCGCCCCCTCCCAGATTCCCTGCCGGGATCCCCCCGGCACGTCTGTTACGGTGTGACGGGGTGACCCCGGAGGGGAATGAATGCGGTGAATTCGGTACGGGGCCAATGGGCCCCGTAACGTCTGAAATCACCCACTGACATGCTCAACCACGATGAATTTCACCGTAGTTGAACGTATTAACTTCATGTCTGTTGGGGGGGAAATGATTCCCGCTGGGTGTTCACCCCTGGCGGGAATCACTTTGACCCCACTTTCGGAGATGGTCCTCGGACCATCCTTGAAAGCATGGTTATTTTGATTCCCACCAGTGGTTCACTGTGGTGAACATCTGGTGGGATTCAAACAGACGTTATGGGTCCATTCTTCCCCACTGCCGATTGACTGTGGTTGAGCATGGTTTTGTAACATTTGAAAATACCCAATCTAGTGTTTTGTAGGAAGTAGACGAAAACTCAGTGAGTGTCAGCCAGATAGCAGTGGATAGCTATTCCTTTCTCTGAACTTTAGTGATAGATGAAAGAGTGTGAATGAATACTTTCAAACTAACTCAAGTTCCTAGTGTTTTCTAAATTAATTTTCCTACTTCTTGAAAAGTCCTAAGAAAATGTTCTTGGAGCTACCATAGAGGAATGTACAGTCAAACATTCCCACATGGACTACTTTTGATGAAGCCTGCCTGTCTACTGTTTCCATCCTTATCAGAAGGACTAAGACAATTCATGGGTGAACAGGACCAATCACACAACTCTGTGGTATCATGGCAGACTAAAGCCACTTTTACACATGACAAAAGTGGGTTCTTATAAGTGCTCAAGATAATAGCAGGTGTTATAAATGCTGGAGTTTTGTCATGTGTAAACACACAATTCCCCTTTTATGCAGTGAGATGTCGCAGTCTTGTAAGACCCACCTCTTACAAGGCTGCAAGATCTCACTGCATAAAATGGGAATAACCCTCCGACCCACCTTTCATTTCTGCAGGGCAGAGTTCAGCTTCATTGCTATTGACTGGGCTGCTTGTTAGGAGCAAGGGGAGAGAAGGGAACACCCTCATGCTATCAGCGGGGGGGGGGATTTGTGCCTACCTGCCCCAAGGCAGAGCACTGGGCCAGGGGAGGGAGTTAGGGCACCCTTGCCCCTCCCCTGTGGCACGGGAGGCTTGGTAATGCAACCCAATGGGGGGTTAGGAGGGGCACCGGGGGTGGATCGGGTATATATACCTGAACCACCAGGTGCCTCTTCCTCTCTCCCCATCCGTGGGCAATGCGTGAAGAGGATTTTCCCTACCAGATTTACCAGGTAAGGTAAGGGGAGCAGGGGGGCAGGCCCCGGGGGGCAGGCCCATGTGGAGTACCGCCACCAGCCAGAGCGGTGGCATTCAATGCTTGTTTAAAGCCCTGGGGGGGGGGGGCTGGCCCATGTGGAGCGCCATCGCTGTCCTGCGCGGTGGTGCTCAATTCTTATTACATGAACTGTCAGCCAGAGGAAAAATGGTGAGAGGAGAGAGTTTTTACACATCAATGTAATATGTGGCTATTGTTGATAAAAAATCTTATTACTCAAAAAGGGCCATAGTCTTCCAAATATTCAGCCCTATTACGATTTCACTATTGTTCAATGACAATTTTTCTTTGGAAGAGAATTCAGTTCAGAGAAATATTAATCAAGAACAAAATCCTTAGTGATACAATAGTCTCTCATACCTCCAAACCAGATTTTATTAATCATGTAATAGTTCTATTCCATTTTTTGTATACAAATATTATTAAGTTGGAGAGGGACAGAGAGACTGGTGGTGGTGATTCTAGTGGACTTAAGAATTTGGGATTCTGTAACTTAGCATCTACTTCTGACTCATGCTGTGGAAATGTTGTGTTTCATCATCTCCATCTCTTGAATAAACATAACATTAAATTTGCCTACCATGTAAATTCTTTTTGTTCTCAATATTTATCAACAACAAGCTACATATCACAGTCCTTGAACGTATTAATTATAAATGTAAAAATACACAATGATGCCGTTAAAGCAACTGGGATTAGGGCAGAGCAACCTGCTCTACAGGGACTCTGTTTCACATCAGCTGGCACAATAAAGCTGGTGCAAAAGATAGCAGCTTGCTTGTTAAGACGAGTTTGTCTCTGTGAGAATAAACACCTGTTTTTCACAGTCTGTGAACTCCACTGACTGACTCTTTGTTCCAGGGGGAATTTGAGGTGCTGACATCCACCTGAAAAGCTCCAAACTATTTCTTGAAAAGCTCATGTTTTGCCTCTGATTATTTTCTCCATTTGGAAACAATACTACAGCTGAAGACCTCTGTTCTAATAAAAGGTTTTTTTTTGGCAAAATATTTTCTGGAGTGGAAACAAATGTCCAAATAATATATTCAATAAATTCTCCTTCAAGAAGTACACAAGTTGCAGGTTGATGATCTTAGCTTCGTTACAAGGAGAGATGGGAGATACTGAAGGATAAGATGGTATAAGGAGAAGCATACATAAAAGAGCAATCTATGGAAGTGGGGAAGGCAGTAGGGAAACCTGATTGAAAAAGTTGTTTTTTAGGAGGGGCTGGAAGGTGGGTGGGAGGGAGCAGAGCGTATATGCTCAGGAAGGAAGTCACAGGCATAGGTGTGGGTGAATGGACAAAGATGGTTTAGGACGCGGGATACTCTGGGATGGGTGAGATTGGTGGCAAAGGATGGAAATGTAGCAAATATGATGGCAGATCAGAAAGATTATATACTATGGGGAAAGAAGTGACGGGAGCAGAGTGCGTGTTGAACAAGAATTTAGTATTTGATATTTGTGAATTTGTTAACGTTCTTCTTGAGTAATCGATACTTGTTCATTTGCTATGCAGTAGTCATAAATTCAGTGTGCTGCTATTCAGTAATCATTATCTCTCTATTTATGTAACTTGCAAATGCTTGACAGTTGTCACCCCAATGTGTCGCAAGCTGCAGTAGAAACAAAATGTCTTGTTTGACTGTTTTTAATTTGCTTAGTTTGCCTGTTTAACAAAGTTCATTCTGCTAATTCGATACAACTTCACCTAACACATTTAGTTTATTTCAGCTCCGATCAACAAGCAAAGTAGACCACTTTTATCAACTTTATTAAGCAAGCAAACTAAGCAAATTAAAAGAACCACAACATTTCATGCACACATTATTAACTATGCAAATCTGAGCATGAAGATTTATTAATGGAAATAACTATTCACAACTGATCCACATATTTCAAAAGTCCTATTTGTTTTGGTTCTTCTGTTTTCCATGAAGGCTTTGACTCCTTAGGATTCATGTTTTCACTGATCTGAAATAGCTCTCCCTCACTACAACTTTTGCAGCATATTCGAAATAGCCCCCCTCCCAACTTTTGCAGAATATCAAACTCCATCTCTTTTGATGTATTTAAATCAAGAATGATCTCAGACCGAGGGGCGACTGGTGGGTTTTGATGTTGGCAGGCACTGGGGCAGTAAGGCTGGACCATCGGGCCTAGGGACAGAGTCAGGGGGACGGTAGGGCAGTGGCATGGCATAACCCAGCAGCAAGGAGTTCCCAGAGTTAACATTGGATGGAAGAAAACACAGTCCACATGCACATCAAGCTTAAAATAAATAATTTGTAAACCCAAAACACAGGGAAACACCCAAAACACTGGCATAACACTGGCATAACACCCAAAACACTGGCATAACCCAGCAGCAAGGAGTTCCCAGGGTTAACATCGGATGGAAAAAACCACAGTCTACATGCACATCAAGCTTAAAATAAATAATTT
>QEPC01012873.1:662415-700265 GCA_003113815.1 Sphenodon punctatus | reverse complement strand
AATTTATTTCATTGATTTCAATGGGGACACAGCGCCCCATTGAAATCAATGAAATAAATCCGGTACCGGTATACCGGATTTAATCCGGGAATCCGGTTTTCAGAGAACCGATAACCGGTAAATCCGGTAGCCGGTAATGGGCCCGGGGTCCCACCTCTAGTGTCTATAGGTGCCCCCTGGTACCCTGGTGACCCCTACTCTGAGCCCATCCCTTGCCTCTCCAGCCTGGGTACCTTGCCTCTCCACACATGGGTACCCCCTCACACCACAGGATCCAACCTTCAAGCCTCAGTGAATCATTTAAATGACTCCAGTATGCATTCTGAATTTTTATTCCCCAAAGCAGGAAATTTTCAGATCGTGCCAGGCTTCCTTGTAAACATCTTGAACATGTTTAGGTTTTATCACACCCACAGAGAAGTGATCTTAGTAACAGCCAGGCTAATAGTCATGAGGAGCCACAGCCAGACTAGTATGAGCAAGGTGGAGGAATGTATGTGTATAGGGTTGTGTTTTTGATGGGGATGTTGGAGGGGGAGGAAAAGTAGTAGGGGTTTGCAAGAACCAGAGGAAAAGTACACACCCCCCTCCACCGGGAAATGGAGTTTAGAGAAACCCCAAACTTTCCAGAGATGGGTGGGCCAATCAGCTTCAGGCATATTGTCCTAGCCCCCTGAGCCAATCAGAAGGCGTCAAGCTTCCCAAGCCCATTTAGTCATGAATTTGAGCCAATCCCCTGTCCTGTTAAGCCTTCCTTGCCAGGAGCTGCCCAAGGCTCCTCCATCCCCAGCACATCATTGCTTCCAATGGGAGACATTTGTGTTTATTTGCACTGAAGTGCTGCCCAAGTGCTGCCTAACATTAAATTTGTGGCTGGGGGAGGCCTAACCCAGTGTCCCATACACTGTTCCATATATTTTGGGGCATTGTTGATTTTGTGTAAGCTTTAACCGCTGCCCTAGGGTGTTTCACACAAGACACTTTCCACCCACTACCCACCCACCTCCCACCCACTATACATGTTACAGGGCATCCATAGGCCAAACCTGAAGCCCTGCAACATGTATAGTGGGTGAGTAGTGGGTGGAGAGTGTCTTGTGTGAAAACGGCCTTAAAATGGTAGGGTTTTTGTTTATGGAATAACTAGCTATAGCTCTTTTCAGGGTGCAATGTGTTGCTCTTGCCAGCATGTTGGAAGATGTGAAGACTTTATTCTGAAACCATGAACTGTTGGGTTTGGTCCAGTTTGGGTGCTTGTCTGGCCCATGACTAGGACTGAAACGGATTCTTAATTTAGTACCTTTTTAGTAAATTGTATTATAAATAAACAAATTAAAAATATCCGTGGGTAATACCTGCATTATGGGGTACTGCATCAGGTACCAGACAGGCTACCAGTTACTGAATAGGTACCCAAATATTTGGTAATTTTTACCAATTAACATTATTGATATTCTGATTACTGATCGGTATATCAGATCGGAAAACCAAAAAATCAGGACAGAAATAAATACGGTGGGACCAGATGTCAGTTTTACGGGATAGAAAACCAATACCTAGGTGTCATAAATTGGTAAATTGACACACACACAAAAAGTCAATAAATTGGTACCAGAAGTTGACGAATTCTGGGACCTTGGGCACCTAAATTGGGTCATAAAGGGGTACTGACTGCTACCCAATGTTGTTGGCTCAATTTAGGTACAGGAACTTGGATGGGTGTACCTTTTTGTAGGTACCCACTTTCAGCTCTAGCCACACCCCTTCATCTTAGATAAGTCAGGTGATACAGCTCCAAGTGATCACCACACCCCTATGGAGCATTATGTAGTCATGTTGGAAATTAGTGAGAGAATGTTGTGATGTCATGGTCTTCTGTAGGGGAGAGGGCTTTGTCTGGAATGGGACAGGATTAAAGAATTCAACTGGGCTTGGATCTAATGCACTAGTCACCCATGATTTCATTACCTTGAGGCTAGACTACTGCAATGCTCTCTATAGGCATGGAACAGAACCACCTCATGATGGGGGTGGGTTGATGGAAGTACATTACACCAGTGGTCCAGAGTATGAAGTGGCTCTCAGATTCCAATAGTGTTCCAGGCACAATTCAAGAGGCCGGTTTTTACCTATAAATCCCTAGCTGGCCTGGACCCTACATATATCTAAATGACCACTCCCCACTTCTGTCCCCTCATGGCTTTTATGGTCAGTCAAGAGCATTCTCTTGCAACTTCCATAATTGCTCCAGGTTTGCTCACCTTGGGCACGCAAAGAGGTGTTATTGGTGGCAGCTTCACAGCTCTGAAACTCCCTTTCCTGGAGGTTTGGTAAAGCTCTAGATTGAGCATCTTCCAGAGGCAGTGTAAGACCTTTTTATTTGGCCAGACATTTAATAGGCAGAACTCCAAAGTTAACATCAAGGAAAAAGCTGCACAATCTTCCTAGATCTGTGCTCTACCATTTCCTCTACTGCCTTTGCTAACAGGTGACTTTTGTTCAGCCATACAGAGGTCTGCATGTCTTTCTCATGCTGTATTTTTGCTAGCCATAATGTAAGGTACATCCTTCAGCTGTTTAGCACTGGTTCTGTCACCTGGCTCTGGCATGAATCCCATTGAAGTGAATAAGATTCACACCTGTATTATGGGTTGTTGCTGTTGCTAAACAGGTATACTGCTAGTTTATAATCACAATGGAGTCCTTACAATGGATTTAACACACTATGACTCAGGCCCTAAGTAAGGGTTACTCATTCAAGTAAAGCTTTGCAAGGATCAGTTCCTAAGTTCTATGCATGGCATCATGCATGAGGCTGATGGTATCAGTAGGCGTGGAACACCAGGGAGATACCGGATGTACCGGTATCGGATCTCCCTGGTACCAGATTTACCGGTATCGGCATACCGGATTTTTAACATTGGCCACGGTATTGGATTTTTTTACATTGTGGCTATTGACTTCAGTGGCCGTAATGTAAAAAATCCGGTACCGCGGCCAATGTTAAAAATCCGGTATGCTGGTACAGGTAAATATGGGATTTATCGGATTAAGCCAATACACCCAAATACTGGCAATATCAGATCTCAGGAGAACCAGAATTCCCACCCCTAAGTTCAGGAGTCCTGACTTTTCCTAGGCAGTGGCACTTCATCCTTTCTCAAACATTCATTTTACAATTAATTTGGCATGCTTACAGTTTTAAAACTGCTATTTTTTAATGTGAAAAAATTCAAACCCTTATTCAAATGAGTTCAAGGGACATCCACATTCATGTTAACTGTTTGCAAAAGCCTGCTTTTATACTTTGTAGATATTTCAGAATTGAAGTACTAAGGTAAAAGAAAAAACATACAATTGTAAAGGAGTAATTTCAGTTATGAGAAGAGGTTAGTCTTGAATGAATGCATTAGCTTTTTTAAAAAAAAAAAAAAATGATGGTGTCTCAGTAATGAAAATTGTCTATGCATTTTATATGTGAAAGGCTGAATAAAAATTAAATTTTATTAAACAAAATGAAAAGATGCTTAAAAACCCTTATGTTAGGGGGGCTGACTTTTATTACCATGCAGTCTGGCTAGTGGAATGAGTTGTGCAACATAAGGCTTTTACTTGTCTTTTCATATAAGTTTCATAAAAATGGATTTTGGCTCTAATACAGTAATTTCTGAGATGGAATATTGGCTGCAAACCCCTCTTTTATGCATGCACTGGCATCATGGGCAAAACATATCTCTCTCTCTCTCTCTGGTTCAATTCCATTTGGCCATATTAGAGTTACCCTTCCCTGTTTGTCCCCAAAGTATTCTGGTGGATTTTTCTCAAATGAGAAAACAAAACAGGATTAATCTTTAGGACTTCAAATCTGGTATAAAGAATGGGGCCAATTCCATGTCCTGCATGCACTGTGCATTAGGCATGGGCGAACAGATCGCGGTTCGTGTTCGGCCGTTCAGTTCGGCTGCGATCGGTTCATGTGTTCGCGTTCGGCTGTTCGGATCGGCCGTGTTCGGTTCGTGTGTTTGTGTTCGGTCGTTCGGTCGTACCTCGCGTTCGTGTTCGCCCGTTCGGTTCGCCCGTTCGTGTGTCGGCCGTTCATGTTCGGTGTTCGGGTGGTTTGCGCGTTCGCGTTCGGCCGTTCGGCCCAAAAAAAACAATGTTTTTTAATATATAATTTTTTAAAAAAAATTTATTGAATTTTTTTATCAAATATTTATATCTCTATATCTAACTAACTAACTACCTAACTAATAAATGTATTCTAAATGCTATGAATAACTCCAACAAACCCTAAAGCTGAATCACAGAAAACAGTAAACTCACTCTATCAGTAAACCTTAAACTAAACTACTCAAACAAAAATGTATCGACCTAATCCTATCTATCTACCTATGAATATATGGGATGGGGGTTGGGGGGCAATCACAAACAAGACAAGGAGGGGTACAAAACTGAAATGAAACCTAAATCAATCTATAAATTAATAAAATATACTACTACTCTAATGAATCAAAAAAACAGGGGAAGGGAATGGGGAGGGAATATTCAATGGAGGGGGGAGGGAAGGAGGAAGATTGAAGATTGAACACAGGGAGGGATAAAAACAAAAAATAACAACTAAATCTATCAAAGCTAATGTAAATAAATGAGAATATGGGGGTAGATGGGTTGGATGGGTGAAATAGGAGGAGGATGGCAATGGATTGGGGAGCTGGAAAATGCTGGGTGAGGGAGCCTTCTGAAACGCCTGCTGCTCAGAAACAGTGACTAGCTCAGAAGGTATTGGGAAGGGGGGAGGCAGACAGTTTTGTTTCTTGCTGCGCCCGCCTCAAATCAGCCCCATTGGCTCCGTGCAGCCTAGCCCGTGGCCAATCATAGACTGCCAAGCCAGTGGTCTGAGGCGAAAAGAGATGGTGATTCATCAGGCTGGCTGCTACTCCAAGCCACTCTCCACCCTCCACCCCTGGTGCCTGGAAGTCTGCTCCTAGCTGAGTCAAATGACTTCCCCCTCCCTGCTACATTTGGCCTTCCAGTGACCTGACAGAAGACCATGTTTTAGCCACCCGAACACAACCGAACGCGATTCGAATTGAACGAACTGTTCGACCATTTTCGTCGTTCGGTGTTCGGTTCCGTTCGGTGTGTTCGGCTATTTCGGTGTTCGGTGTTTGGTGTTCGGTCCGTTCGGTGCGTTCGTGTTCATGTTCGTGTTCGTTGTCCGAACAGGCCGAGTTCGGGCCGAACACCGAACTACCGAACCGCGTTCGCCCATCCCTACTGTGCATGCACATGTGTTTAAAGTGCGTGCGTGTCCATTGAAGGCACATTATGCCACACGGATCCCATGCGGATCCCGTGCCAATCCTCCTTGGGAATGTGGCCTTTCTCCTCAGAGATCTTTTTAGGCCATGTACTGACAAACAGATAATTCAATGTAGGTGGATTTTAGGGATGTGTGAACAGATTGCAGTTTGGGTTTGGTCATTTGGTTCAGTTTGGTTCAGTCCGGTAGTTTGGTTCGGGCATTCAGTTCAGTCACCAAGTTCAGGTTCGGTAGTTCGGTTCGGTGGAGTTCAGTTCAGCTTGGCTGTTCGGAAATAGGTATCGCGTGATCCTGTGATCGTATCAGAAACCAGAAACCGGAAATTTGGGTGCGTGCGGAGAGAGTGTGTGTGTGTGGCTGGCTGGATGTTCGGTTCATGTGTTTTGGCTGTTTTGTGTGTTTGGTTTGGCTGTGTTGTTTTGGCTGGTTGGTGAGTGTTGGTGGGTGACTGTTGGAGTGTCTGTTTTTTTTAAATAATGAAGAAAACTGTTGTCCTAATTAAATGCCGGGGGACCAACATGGTGCTCCCGGAGCTGGTGGTAGAGGAGGAGGAAGAGATCGCTGTCCCAGCCCCTGGACCTTCGGTGGTGGTGGCCAGCTCCTCTAATGAGGAGCAAGTGGGCACAGGAGGTGCTGCCAGGTTTGTAAACGTTTTTCTTTTTCTCTGAGGACAAGAAAGGCTCTATCTGTTAGAGTGAGCTCACTGGCGTGCGGGTAGGTGCGTGGAGGGTGGGCATCAGTCAGGCACAAACAGTGGGCATCAGCGAGTAGCAGCGGATGTCTGCCACAGAGAGAGAGGGTACTGTAGTGTGGGGGGATCTTCCAGCAGTCAGGCATGAGCATGAGCAGCACCCCCACCCAAACATGTGCCTGCCAGCCATCCCTAGCAAGGGTTTCCACTCTCTAGTTGACATCCCTGCCTAGCACCCCAAAATAAGGGCAGGATTTGCACGTGCCAGCTAGGGTCTTTCCAGTTGCCAATCCCAATGCCCCAGGGAGGGCAGGATTTGCATGTGCCAGCCAGGGTCTCTCCATTGCTATCGCTCCTTAGCAGCACCCCAACGAGGGCAGGATTTGCACGTCCCAGCCAGGGTCTTTCTAGTTGCCATCCCTAGCGCTGCAAAGAGGGCAGGATTTACATGTGTCAGCAAGGTTTTTTCTACTTGCCATTCCTACTGCCCCAAGGTGGGCAGGATATGCACGTGCCATCCAGGGTCATCATCTCCCGTTGCCATCCCTAGCACCCCAAGGAGGGAGCACTAGAGGCATCATCATAAATGCATGATATTGCTTAAGTGTTGTTTATGTGTTCCTGTTTCAGAGAGGAATAGGATGCAGGTGCTGGTGCCACGCCACACAGGACAACGAGGCAGAGGTCACCAGTGCCACCCCCAGACAGTGGGCGGATAAGGTCTGATGTCTGGAGGTAGTTTGAGAAGCATGAAAAATACACCATCTGCATGGTAACTCATGGGGGCTGGAACAACAGGGAATGGATTTCCCTATGATCTGTTAGGAATGGAAGTCCCTTGCAGAGAGAGATTGACCACCCTCCCACTTGTGGAGACAGAATGCAGGCAGGGCTTTACACAGACCATTGTTCTGATACAGTATGGCACTTCTTATGTTCCTATCTTTTTATGTTCTTTAGATCTGCTTCAAAAGATTCAGGAGGCAGAGAGAGAGGGGACCACATCAGGGCTAATCGCACATATTGCAAGGCTCCATGGTCGGATGGTGAGGTGACAGGAGAACTCTGGTGGGCTGTGGAGCTGGAGCATCAGTGCCAGAAGAAGTGGAGGAAGGCAACCCAAAAGCAACACCATCAAAGCCCTTCCCCCTCCTCCAGCCCTGATGTGGAGTCCCCCAGGCCCTGGGAATCTGCAGCGGCAAAGGCCTTTTGGGCTGAAGTGGAGAAGCCTGGCCATCAGAAACGGGAGTATGCACCATGGAAAACCACCTGGAGGAAAAGTTCCAGGCTCTCAAGGTGGAGAAAAAGCAATTGGCAGCATGCTGGGCAGGCAGACAGGCAGCATGGCATGAGAGGCAGTAGGGCAGGAAGGCTGTGACATTAGCAGCAGGGCACTCAGATAGGCTAGCAAAGACTGTGCAGCGTGAGAGAGCGAGAGCCAGTCAGTGTCACATAGGTGGGCCGAAATCGTGTAGCCATAGGCTGGCTGGCAGGATTACAGTTTTTTTACCAGTGCCACCCTGCATCATGAGGTCAGTCAGATAAGGCGGCTGAGGCTGTATAGTATGAGAGAGAGAGAGAGAGAGAGAGAGAGAGAGAGAGGCAGAGAAAGAGAGAGAGAGAGACAGACAGACAGAGAGAGACAGAGTGGGTGCCAGGCATTGGGAGGGAGGGACAGCACCTCAGAAGCACAGGAGCACCAGCCCTAGCCCAGATTGAAGAGGAGGAACCCCGTCAGGGGCGGCTGTTGGCTTTTTAGTTTGGAGGGGCAGTAAGGCTGGTGGGCGGAGCCAGGGCAACGGTAGGCGGAGCCGGTGGAGCTGGTGGGCGGAGCCAGGGCAACGGTAGGCGGAGTCAGGGCAACGCTAGGCGGAGCCAGGGCAACGGTAGGCGGAGCCAGGAGTTCCCAGGGTTAACATCAGATGGAAGAAAACCCAGTCTAAAATGCACTTCAAGCTTAAAAGGGAAACAGTGGCAAAACCCTGGCACAACCCAGGAGCTCCCAGGGTTAACATTGGATNCTGGCGAGATCTTCCATTGCGCCCATTGAGCGCAATGGAAGGCTCAGCCCCTCCCTCCACAGCACGTCCCATACGTGCTGTGGACAGAGGAGCTCAGCCGCCCCAATCGCGTTTTCCAATAGGAAAACGCTTTGGGTGGCTGAGCTGCTGAACCTTTTTGTCCCTTCGGGGACCCACTCCCTCTCCCAGTGGAGTGGGTGGGTCCCCGAAGGGAGAACAGGTTCAGTGATAGCTACAGCAGCCTCTGCAGCAGCTCAGAGGCTGCTGTAGCTGTCATAAATGGCAGCGTGGGTTTTTTGTTTTTTTTTAAACTAAAGCCGCAGCGGTCCCCCTGCAGGGCTTTGGGGGGCAATGCCCATAACTCCCTGCAGGAGGAGCCGCGCCTGAACCCCGTCCCAAGATTGTCCCTGGCATGGGATGGCATGTGCCACTGTACCATCACTTCTTGTTCAGGGGCAGCTTGGGGAATCCCAGCAGCGGAAGTTTGACCTTCAGGAACAACAACTGCTTCACCAACTTGGCCCCCAGTCATAGTCGTTGCGGGGACCAAATGTCCCCCACCACTGAGAACACCTGCTCTCTGGGGACACTGGTTGCTAGGCAGGACAGGATACCCTTGGCCACTATTGACAGGGCAGTCACACATTGGCCTTGCTGGCCCAGTAGGCCAAGGGATCGCTGCTGGGATCAATGCATGGCTCCTCCTCCAGGTAGGTCTCCACTGCTACTGACGCACCATCATACTCCATGTGGTAGCTCTGGGTGGGCACCACCTACCCCACTGCCCTCAGCCATGCTGCTTGCCCTTTTGTGCTTGGCCCCATGCTCCCCAGAGTGGCCTGCATCCAGGAGTAGCTGCTTGCACTAGTAGGGGTCCTGCTGCTTCTGCTCATCCTGCTGCTGGTGCTGTTGCTACCACTAGGGCTGGGGGCAGGGATAGACCGAGATGGCTGGAAGGGGTCACTTCTCCCACTCCCAGCATCCACAGGGGCATCCTTATGCATAGTCGGCTCTGCCTGCTGGACCTTCTGCACCAGTGCACCCTTCTGAAGGCCATAGACTGCTGTCTCACGTGCCATGCTGCCCTTGATCCTGTGGTCCAACATGGTTGCCAGGACATATTCCGCCCAGCAGAAAAGCTCATCAAAACACGCCCTCAGTCCCACCTTCAGCTTCCGCACCAGGTCAAGCAACTCATTGGACATCTTCCTGCCCTGAGGGCCACAATCCCGCCCCCTGAGAATCTCATCCAGGCTCCTGTGGAGACTATGGACCAACAGGGTCACCGGGATGAGAATGACTATGGATATGCTCACGGTCTCCGTCACAGCCAGGAACGGTCTCAGGATGAAGACCGTGTTAGCAAGGTTCTCCCATTCCTCCCTGTTGTACCCTGGAGGTGCCTCGATATCTGTTTCCAGTTCCACCTGATGCAAGGCGGTTTTCTACTCAAGAAGCCGCTCGAGCATCAGGAAGGTGGAATTCCATCTGGTGGAGACATCTTGGAACAGCTTGTGCACCAAGGACCCTTGCTCGGTCTGCTTCTCCTGGAGGACCTTGCTGCCCTTCATGGTCCTGTTGAAGAACCCTGCCAGCTTCTTCCCACGGTTGACCAGGGAGATAAGGGTGCCTGGCCCAATCCCCTTATCCTCCAAGTCCAGATCATCCCTGACCACAAGATGGAGGGTGTGTGCGATGCAAGGGATGCTTGTGAAGCCCCCGTCATGGACTGCCTTCAGTATATTGGCTGCGTTGTCCGTGACCACATGGCCCTTGGTCAAGGCCGTGCCTGGTGTGACCCACTCCCTCACCATGGTGGGCAGGGCTGCCTCGAGGTTCCTTGAGGTGTGGGAGCTGTCCATGATTTGTGTCTGAAGCAGGGCCCACCTATACCCTGCTTCAGGACCCCTCCTGCCACTGCCAAGTCACTCCTGCACTGCCTCTGGGTCCTGTTACCAGTGTGAAGTCACTGCCAGGTAGGCATGCTGTGCATTCCTACTTGACCACAGGTCTGTTGTAAAGTGGACAGTGCCCCCCCCCCCAGCTCCTGCCTGCTGCTCCCTCAACCACGCCTTCAAATCCCTGTACAGCTGTGGCACCACAGTCCAACTCAGTGTGGAGCAGGAAGACAGCTTAAGTTGCAAGGCCAGGAATCCAATCAGCCGCTAGAAGCCCTTGTCCTATAAAATTGAGAAGGGCTGCCCATCCAGTGCAAACATCTCAGCCAACAGGTGCTTGGCTTTCTCTTGAAAGAAGCCACGCCACCCTCCAGCACCCGATGGCCTTGGCAGCTGCCCCCACCCCAACTCCTCCATATTGGACTGACTCTGCTGGTGAGGCTCCTGCTACGGTTCTGCCCCCATACTTCTCCTGCTGCTAGAGGCAGCAGCAGTTGGTGCAGGACGCTTGCCTGCTGAAGGAACCGGGTGACTGACCGCTGCAGTTGGTAATGCGCTGGCATCTACTTCCCCTGCCTTCCCACTTAGCATCAGAGCACTGTGGCATGACTTCAGGTGCCTCGCCATTGCAGTTGTCCCAAGGTTGGCAAGCACCTGCTCATGCTTTACTAGCTTATTGCACAAAGTGCACTGCACCTCTCTGGGATCATCTGCTCACACCAGTTTAAAATGTTCCCAGACAGAGAATTTTCCCCGCCTCCATCCTTCTGGCCTGCCCCGGGTGATGCACTGTTTCCAGAGCTGCTAGGAGGGGGAGAACTTGGTGGCACTGGTGACACAGCTCTGGGAGGAGGCTCAGTCATCACCTCAGCTACAGACATTTCCTCTGCGGCACTAGTGTCTGCCTCTGACTCACTGTTGTCTGCGATCATGGTGATGTCCTGTGAAGGGGAGTACTGCGACCCTGAGGCTAGACTGCCCATGCCCATCATGCTGCTGGCACTCTCCCTGTGCCCCCCTGTATAGCTGGTACTGATGCTGCTGCTGCTACTCCTCTCCCTACTGCCATTGCGCAGGGATCAGGCCCTGGCTCTAGCAGCTGGGGTGAGATCCACCAGCTCTGGACTGCTGGAGATCGCCTCAACTGCGGGGGACATTGGTGGCCCTGTAGGAGCATCACAAGCAGACCCAGCACCTGCTCCAGCACCACCAGCAGAAGAGACAGACGAATCCTCAAGTCCTGCAGGTCTTCCAGTGCCATGCGTGGCAGTGGAGGAGTGCACTGCAAGGAGGCGATGCTGAGACAATAAAGCCTGGGTCCTAAAGCAGGCCTGCTGAGTTTGGGGTGTGGTGATATCCTCGGGCTACTGCTTCTGCATGCTGCCAATCCCCTGGCATGGTCCCTTCTGCCTCTGGCATGTGCCCCATTGCCTCCCTTATGGGCAGCAGACTGGCCTCTCCTTCCCTTCTCCATTTCTCCCTCCAAAATAATGTTTTTATAAATTTATTTTATTTGTTTGTATTTTTTAATTTAAATTGTTATATAATGTTATATCTATCTATCTACACTAAATCTAACTGCTATTAACTATTCTGAATACTATGAACTAAATTGATTATCTAATAAGTACAAAGGCCTACTCCTACAAACACTACTAAATCTCTAAACACTATCTCTATCTCAGCTAACTCCTATAACTATCTACTATCTCTAATCTAATATCTATCAATTATATATATATATATATATATATATATATATATATGGGATGGTGGGGGGCACAAAGAACACAGAGAGGTGTACAAAACTGAAATGAAACCAAGATCAATCTAATGTTACCCAAAATGAATTTAAAAAACAGGGGGAGGGAATCAGGGATGGAATATAGAGAGAGGCAGAGGGAAAGGATTCAATGGAGGGGGGAGGGAGGAAGGAAGATTGAACACAGGGTACACAGGGAGGAGTAAAAACAAAAAATAACACCTAAATTTATCTAATCTAAACTAAATAAATTATAATATGGAGATAGATGGGTTTGATGGGTGAAATAGGAAGAGGATTGCAAAGGATTGAGGAGAACAAAACTGCTGGGAGAGGGAGCCTTCTGAAATGCCTGCTGTTCAGGAACTGTGACTAGCACAGAAGGTGTTGGCAGGGGGGAGGGCAATGAGTTTTTGTTACTTGCTGCGCCCGCCTCACCACAAGCCCCATTGGCTCCATGCAGCCTAGCCAGTGGCCAATCGCAGACTGAGAAGCCAGTGGTCTGAGGAGAAAAGGGATGGTGATTGGGCAGGCTGGCTGCTACTCCAAGTCTGCTCCTCAGCTGACTCCCCCTCCCTGTCACATTTTGCCTTCCATTGACACGTTTTTGCCACCCGAACTCATCCAAACGCGATCTGAACTGAACGAACTGCTCAGTCGTTTTGGAGTTTGGAATCGGATTTGGTTTGGTTTGTTTGTGTTCGGTCATCCAAACAGGCCAAGTTCTGGCCAAGTTCTGAACCTCCGAATCACTTTCGCCCATCCCTATAGTTCTCCCCACCAGTCTGGACCCGATCTGCGCAGGGCTGGCTCAAGAGAGGCCCAGCCTGAGCAGGAAGGTGCCTGGTGGTGGCTNAGTCACTGCCAGGTAGGCATGCTGTGCATTCCTACTTGACCACAGGTCTGTTGTAAAGTGGACAGTGCCCCCCCCCCCAGCTCCTGCCTGCTGCTCCCTCAACCACGCCTTCAAATCCCTGTACAGCTGTGGCACCACAGTCCAACTCAGTGTGGAGCAGGAAGACAGCTTAAGTTGCAAGGCCAGGAATCCAATCAGCCGCTAGAAGCCCTTGTCCTATAAAATTGAGAAGGGCTGCCCATCCAGTGCAAACATCTCAGCCAACAGGTGCTTGGCTTTCTCTTGAAAGAAGCCACGCCACCCTCCAGCACCCGATGGCCTTGGCAGCTGCCCCCACCCCAACTCCTCCATATTGGACTGACTCTGCTGGTGAGGCTCCTGCTACGGTTCTGCCCCCATACTTCTCCTGCTGCTAGAGGCAGCAGCAGTTGGTGCAGGACGCTTGCCTGCTGAAGGAACCGGGTGACTGACCGCTGCAGTTGGTAATGCGCTGGCATCTACTTCCCCTGCCTTCCCACTTAGCATCAGAGCACTGTGGCATGACTTCAGGTGCCTCGCCATTGCAGTTGTCCCAAGGTTGGCAAGCACCTGCTCATGCTTTACTAGCTTATTGCACAAAGTGCACTGCACCTCTCTGGGATCATCTGCTCACACCAGTTTAAAATGTTCCCAGACAGAGAATTTTCCCCGCCTCCATCCTTCTGGCCTGCCCCGGGTGATGCACTGTTTCCAGAGCTGCTAGGAGGGGGAGAACTTGGTGGCACTGGTGACACAGCTCTGGGAGGAGGCTCAGTCATCACCTCAGCTACAGACATTTCCTCTGCGGCACTAGTGTCTGCCTCTGACTCACTGTTGTCTGCGATCATGGTGATGTCCTGTGAAGGGGAGTACTGCGACCCTGAGGCTAGACTGCCCATGCCCATCATGCTGCTGGCACTCTCCCTGTGCCCCCCTGTATAGCTGGTACTGATGCTGCTGCTGCTACTCCTCTCCCTACTGCCATTGCGCAGGGATCAGGCCCTGGCTCTAGCAGCTGGGGTGAGATCCACCAGCTCTGGACTGCTGGAGATCGCCTCAACTGCGGGGGACATTGGTGGCCCTGTAGGAGCATCACAAGCAGACCCAGCACCTGCTCCAGCACCACCAGCAGAAGAGACAGACGAATCCTCAAGTCCTGCAGGTCTTCCAGTGCCATGCGTGGCAGTGGAGGAGTGCACTGCAAGGAGGCGATGCTGAGACAATAAAGCCTGGGTCCTAAAGCAGGCCTGCTGAGTTTGGGGTGTGGTGATATCCTCGGGCTACTGCTTCTGCATGCTGCCAATCCCCTGGCATGGTCCCTTCTGCCTCTGGCATGTGCCCCATTGCCTCCCTTATGGGCAGCAGACTGGCCTCTCCTTCCCTTCTCCATTTCTCCCTCCAAAATAATGTTTTTATAAATTTATTTTATTTGTTTGTATTTTTTAATTTAAATTGTTATATAATGTTATATCTATCTATCTACACTAAATCTAACTGCTATTAACTATTCTGAATACTATGAACTAAATTGATTATCTAATAAGTACAAAGGCCTACTCCTACAAACACTACTAAATCTCTAAACACTATCTCTATCTCAGCTAACTCCTATAACTATCTACTATCTCTAATCTAATATCTATCAATTATATATATATATATATATATATATATATATATATGGGATGGTGGGGGGCACAAAGAACACAGAGAGGTGTACAAAACTGAAATGAAACCAAGATCAATCTAATGTTACCCAAAATGAATTTAAAAAACAGGGGGAGGGAATCAGGGATGGAATATAGAGAGAGGCAGAGGGAAAGGATTCAATGGAGGGGGGAGGGAGGAAGGAAGATTGAACACAGGGTACACAGGGAGGAGTAAAAACAAAAAATAACACCTAAATTTATCTAATCTAAACTAAATAAATTATAATATGGAGATAGATGGGTTTGATGGGTGAAATAGGAAGAGGATTGCAAAGGATTGAGGAGAACAAAACTGCTGGGAGAGGGAGCCTTCTGAAATGCCTGCTGTTCAGGAACTGTGACTAGCACAGAAGGTGTTGGCAGGGGGGAGGGCAATGAGTTTTTGTTACTTGCTGCGCCCGCCTCACCACAAGCCCCATTGGCTCCATGCAGCCTAGCCAGTGGCCAATCGCAGACTGAGAAGCCAGTGGTCTGAGGAGAAAAGGGATGGTGATTGGGCAGGCTGGCTGCTACTCCAAGTCTGCTCCTCAGCTGACTCCCCCTCCCTGTCACATTTTGCCTTCCATTGACACGTTTTTGCCACCCGAACTCATCCAAACGCGATCTGAACTGAACGAACTGCTCAGTCGTTTTGGAGTTTGGAATCGGATTTGGTTTGGTTTGTTTGTGTTCGGTCATCCAAACAGGCCAAGTTCTGGCCAAGTTCTGAACCTCCGAATCACTTTCGCCCATCCCTATAGTTCTCCCCACCAGTCTGGACCCGATCTGCGCAGGGCTGGCTCAAGAGAGGCCCAGCCTGAGCAGGAAGGTGCCTGGTGGTGGCTCCACTTGGTAACCACTGCCTGGCACCTTCCCACTCCAGTGGTCCCCGCATCAAGCCGGCCCATCCTGCCCCAGCCTGCCCAACCAGCCCCTGGTCTCCAGGACTGGCCAGGTGGGCTGGGGCAACAACACTCATCCCCGATGTGCGGACAGCAAGCTGCAAGGGACTGAGTGCACCATGGGACCAGCTTGCCACCAGTCCAGAAGAGAGATAGCAGCAGGCCACCAGCAGCACACCACAGATTCTGCAGAGAGCAAGTAAGTCCCAAGCACCAGCAGCCCAGCGTCCCTAGGTCAGTCGAGCTGGGAGGCACCCTTAGACTGGCGACTTCACCACCGGCAGAAAAAAAGGGGAGGGGGCACGGACATTTCTTGTCCCAGGGCCCATCCCAAGCTAGCTATGCCCCTGCTTATGCTATGTCTGAATATGGAGTATAAATAGGGTTGCCATTTTTTGTGGTTTGTATTTTGACACTCCCTTTGGCCTATGGGAGTGTCAGGGTTAAAACCAAAAGAGGTGGCAACTCCAGGTATAAATCAGGATTGGGGAAGTTTTTCCTTCCCATGGGGCCTCTTTGAAAACTAGTACAAGTTCTGAGGGCCACATTGAAGTTGCAGGTAGAGGAGAATCAGACCACAGGATCCACAGTTGCAGGAAGAGGAGGATCATACTACAGATTTGTGCCATATGATATAGCAGTTCCCTATCCTTGTGTGTATGGACCCATCTCTGCTACCTTACCCTGAGCTCAGTCTCAGTTCTCAGTAATAGAAACTGAATCCAGGGGCCAGATCCAGGAACTGGAAAGGGGTCAAATAAAAACAAATCATGGGCTGCGTTTGGTGCTCAGGCCTGAGATTCTCCACCTCACTCCTATAAATGATTAACAGGCCTGAATTTTATAGAGCGCAGGTAGGTGAACTGAAAAAAAACCTGTTCCAAGTTTCTTTTAAATAAATAATAGAGTGGTAAGATAAACCTGCAGGAAAGTTCATCCAACTTGTCAAACTAATATTGAAACATAAGGGAAAAGAGAAACTAAACCAACCTGAGATCACCGTACTTACAGAGCTGGATGAAATATGTGTATCTTATAGAAGTTTTTTTAGCATGCTATAATACAGCACCAACTGCTAGGCCCACTCTAATGTGTTAACACATCCATGGTTCACTTTGCTTTGAGGACTTATTGAAGAAAGATTTTAACAGATTTTAACAGTTGCCAGCCTCCAGTTTGGATAACTTTTTTTAAATGTATTTATTTAGGCCCTTAGTTTGGTGAGCATTTGGTGTTCATGAGGAATGGGGTAAAGAATTTTTTTACTATATATTTGAAAATTTTGTTGTCATTCTTTTTTAAGGGATGATACCTTTGTTGAAGTCATTCCTCCTGCCTCAATGAGCTTCTGACGATGGGCGAAAGCGGTTCGGAAGTTCGGTGTTCAGCCCGAACTTGGCCTGTTCGGACTACCGAATGTGAACCCGAACATGAACATACCAAACAGAACAGAACACCGAACGACGAAATGGGCGAACATACCAAACAGAACCGAACACCGAACGGCGAAATGGCTGAACAGTTTGGTCAGTTCGGATCGCGTTCAGTTGTGTTCGGGTGGCTAAAACGTGGTCTACTGTCACTCTGTCACTGTCAGGTCACGGAAGGCCAAATGTAGCAGGGAGGGAGAAGTCATCTGACTCAGCTAGGAGCAGACTTCCAGGCACCAGGGGTGGAGGGTGGAGAGCGGCTTGGAGTAGCAGCCAGGCTGCCGAATCACCATCTGTTTTCACCTCAGACCACTGGCTTGGCAGTCTATGATTGGCCACGGGCTAGGCTGCACGGAGCCAATGGGGCTTGATTTGAGGCGGGCGCAGCAAGAAACAAAACTGTCTGCCTCCCCCCTTCCCAATACCTTCTGAGCTAGTCACTGTTCCTGAGCAGCAGGCNNNGGAAGATTGAACACAGGGAACACAGGGAGGGGTAAAAAATAACACCTAAATCTAGCTAATCTAATCTAAATAAATGATAATATGGAGGTAGATGGGTTGGATGGGTGAAATAGGAGGAGGATTGCAATGGATTGAGGAGAACAAAACTACTGGGAGAGGGAGCCTTCTGAAACGCCTGCAGTTCAGGAACAGTGACTAGCTCAGAAGGTGTTGGCAGGGGGGAGGGCAATGAGTTATGTTACTTGCTGCGCTCGCCTCACCGCAAGCCCCATTGACTCCATGCAGCCTAACCTGTGGCCAATCGCAGACTGCCAAGCCAGTGGTCTGAGGAGAAAAAGGATGGTGATTCGGCAGGATGGCTGCTACTCCAAGCCTCTCCACCCCTGGTACCTGGAAGTCTGCTCCTCAGCTGACCTCCACTCTCCCTGTGCCTGCCTGTGTCAGGCAGTGGGTCACCAACTGGCTGTGGTCACATTTCTCCTGTCCGAACCACCCAAACATGAACCAAACTGACCAAACTGTTCGGTCATTTTGTAGTTCGGAATCAGGTTCGGTTCAGTGGGTTCGGATTTGTGTTCGGTCATCCGAACAGGCCGAGTTCAGGCCGAACTCCGAACTTACGAACCACGCTTGCCCATCCGTAGTGGATTTTACTTCTGTTTTACTCCTGAAGCATTCATATGGACACAGAGCCAAACTGACATTATTCAGGAGTAAAAATAGATGTATTCCTGAAAAGGCAAGAGTACATGCCATTTGTATTTTGAAGTAAGTGTTTGTGTGAACACTTAACAGTGTGAAAGTGGTGACAATGGTTCACTGATTATTACAGCTGAGCTATGAATGAAATAAGGTAACAACAAATGTACATGTGCCACGACAGCAACCTGGACTTCTTCAGTTCAGGAAGCTGCCACAGACACGGTTCTGACCGGGTCGGGCCATGGAATAAATGTTCATGTGGCTGGGATCTGGAGGGGAAGTGAGGGCATAGGGAGATGCATGAATGTGTGGCCACCTGGCCTTTCCCCCCATGCAGCACCCAGTGACTTGCTCCTCACCATGACAGGCAGTCGTGGTGTCTGGCCATGTCGGACCCGAGCCAGGTCAGCAGTAACAGATGTGTGAACACGGTCTGGCCTACTTTGCCTCAATTGGGTTGGCACTACACTGGGTTGGGACTTTGGCCATTTGCCAAGGTGAGAGCCCAAGCAAGCCACCAACATGCCTGGGGGCAGTCTGGGTGAACATCTGGCAGCATGATAACAAACCTAACAGTGACCCGTGTGCCAGAGAAGGTTACTGTCATGTTTATTTTTTACCCATTGATACTATCATACTTTGGTTTATGCTATTTATCTGAATGCTACCAAAAGAGAGTAGTAACTTTAATTTAATGAAATCCAAGTAGCTACTTAGTTTATACTGTTTATCTAAATCAGAGGTGGGGAACCTGTTCTGTCCCAGTGCCCGCTTTGTTTTTTTGTTTGTTTTTTTAATTATAATTTCTTTATTATTCAAAAATCAAGTAATACATTCAAAACATACTACAGAATACACAACTTCTCAGCCTCCCAACTAGGCTGATTAATCAACTAAACAACATTTCCCCCAGAGTTATATTGCACAAGGCATTGCTCTCTCTATAGAAATCGAATAAGTATGCAAAATCATCCGGGGACAGTTTCCTCCCCCCCTTGGATTACATTTAGGCAAGGCATTCATACGACGTCTAATTCTTTTTTGTTTGTTTGTTTGTTTATCTCAGAGAGCAATTTGTCCATGGTAAATAAAAAACACAACCTTTTTAATCCATTCTCCTTCAGTAGGTTGGGGGCCACATTGAAAATTAGTACAAGCGTTGAAGGCTGCATAGATATTGGGTGTGGGGATGCTTAAGAGGCACACTCAAGAAATGTTGGGTCCAGCTCATGAATTTGTGCCATGTATCTGTTCCTGATTCTCCTGTGCATGTCCTCATCTTTGCAGAGTAAGGGAACCCTGGCTGGAGATATGAACTGAATTCAGGAGCCAGATTCCAGAACTGGAAAGGGGTGACATGAAAACTTGCTGAGGGCCACATTTCCCTGGCCCTGAAGTTCCCCATCCCTCATATAAATGCTATCAAAGTTACTTCAGGTCAATTAAATCAAATTAGTTTCTTCTGTTTACACCATTCATGTGAACACTAACAGAATGGGAGTAGTTTCTTTGATTTAATTAAATCAGAGTAGTTATTATTATTATTATTATTATTATTATTATTATTATTATTTATTATAAACATTTATATAGCACTAGTAGTGAGACCTGGTGCTGTACAGAACATAGAAATAGATGCGGTCCCTGCCTGTGGCTTACAATCTAAAAGACGAGGAGGGGAAACAGGGAGAGGGGACAGTGGGAGAGACAGGGGAGAAGACCAAAAAACAACAAACATTCAAGCGGATGCGAAGTCTCAGGTGTGTGTGCTTGGCTTGGTTACAATCAGGTTGGTTGCAGCAGTCTGCAGAGGAGGGCAGACAGTAGGTATATGGGAACGACTAGTAGGCATTGGGAAAGGCGGCGAGGAAAAAGTGGGTCTTGAGGAGGGATTTGATGAAGCAGAGAGAGGGGGCAAGGCGGATGTGGGTAGGGAGGGAGTTCCAGTCATGGGGGGCAGTGAGGGAGAAGGGTCGAAAGTGGTTAGGTGAGCAGGAGAAATGAGGGAGAGTGAGGGAGGGGACAGCGGAAGAGTGGAGAGCACGTGCAGGAGTGCATAGGGAGATTAGGTCCAAGAGGTAAGGGCGAGCTTGGTCATGTTTTGAACATGAGTACCAGAAGTTTAACAAGGATATGTTCAGGAAGGGGGAGCCAGTGAAGAGAGAAGAGGAGAGGCTGCACATGGTCGAAGCGACGGGCAGAGTAGCGGGAAGTGATCCTGTAGCTGGGACCTGCTTTCCAGGTGGTATGTTATCCTCTCACAACAAAGATACATCTCTCGTGTGTATGAATAGCATGGCCGCCATGGTAGTTGCTCTTTCTATTATTAGAAATGTAGATAGTTGTGTTGCTAGTGATCTTAAGGACTGCATGGGAAGTTGCCTGCCTGGTGTAAAGGTTGTGGACTGCACACACCACCTAGACAGAATTTTAGAGAGGGCTGGAGAGGAGTAGATTTAGGAAAATGTAGAAGGGAGATTCTGGAGGCTAAAAATAGGTTTCTAGGTTGAAAAATTCAGTCTAGAACATGCAGAGTTGCATTGTCAGAAATGCTCCCAATTCCACATGCAGTACCCCAGAAGCAGACAGAGGGGAAGGGCTTTAGATTTGTTAGGAAGTGGGGAACCTATTAGGGAAGGGGGAGTCTATACTGATGGGACTGGTTCCACCTTAACCTGAACAGAACCTAACTACTGATGCTAAATTTTAAAAAGGAGTTAGATCAGTTTTTAAATTAGAATCCAGGGAAAAGCCAACAGGCAACTGAGGAGGGCATGGTTTGGACCAAGGCATCTCTGAAGGATGCTGTTAATTCAGGAACATTAGAATATCCTAATATAGAAAAGAAGCTGAGGCAGCACAGGTGGAAATCACTTCAGAATAGATAAGTATAAATGATTCCAAAATACCTGAAACAGTTACTTATAATGAACAGACTAAGAATAAAAATTAAAATAATATATTTTAAGTGTCTATATGCACATGCTAGAAGTCTAAAAAGTAAGATGGGGGAATTAGGGTGTATGGTACTAAATGAAGATGTAGACATAATAGGCATCTCGGAGACCTGGTGGAATGAGGATAACCAATGGGACACTGGGTATTTTCAGATGTTATGGGCCTCCCTCTTACCACAGTCAATCCCCTATTGTGGAGGAGAGGCCCGTAACATCTAAAGGATTCCCGCCAGATGTTCACCTCAGTGAACCTCCAGCAGGAATCAGATTAACCACGATTCCAGAGGTGAGGCCGGCCTCACCTCCAGATTCGTGGTTAGCGCAACCACGATCTGGGATTGGTAGACAGTTACCTTCCGTCGATCCCGGATTGTGGTCCTGGCCACGATCCGGGATTGGGCACAATGGCCGAATCGGCCACTGTGCCTGCCCATCTCCTGGAGGGCGGGCAGCCAGGGGAGCATGGGGGTGGTGGGGCTGGCCGGCCACACATCACACGCACAGCCCCGCCCCCCTCCACAATCCCCGAGCGGAATCAGGCTGGCACGTCTAAATGATGGCGACCTGATTCTGGACTGGAATCCAAAACGGATCCCGGGCCATGGTAAAAGGGAGGCCCGTCATGTCTAAAAATACCTTGTAATACCAGGGTACAAAATATATCAAAAAGACAGAATAGATTGAGCTGGTGGAGAGGGGGGTGGGGTTGGGGGTTGGATCTTTATGTTAAAGACAGCATTGAGTCAAGTAGGATTAAAATTTTACAGGAAGGGAATGGTACTCTGGAATCTCTATGGATAGAAATTCCTTGCATAATGGGAAGTGTATAGCTGTGGGGCTATATTATCATCCCTCTCCCCAGGATGGTGAAACTAACTATAAAATGTTAGTAAAGATTAGACAGGCTACTAAAGTTAGTAACATAACAAAAATGGGTCATTTCCATTATCCTGGGTGAATTTCTCCTCCAAGCATTCGAAAGTTTCTAGATGCCATAAATGATTGCTTCTTGGTGCAGCTGGTCCTGAAATCAGTGAGAGGAGAGGTTCCTTTGGATCTAGTCCTAAGTGGAGTGCAGAACCTGGTGCAAGTGGTGGAGCTGCTTGGCAACAGTGCTCATAATATAATCAAATTTGGCATAATTACTGGAGGGAGAATAGTAAATAAAACTACCACATGAACATTTAACTTTAAAAGGGGAGACTATGATAAAATGAGGCAAGGAAACTAGTTAGGAGGAAATTAAAAGAAACAGTGGTGAGAATTAAATGTCTGCTAGAGGCAGGGAGTCTATTTAAAACACTAGCGGTGTACACTTCATTTTCGTTATATTGATAATGATAACAAAATTCTTCATTTTCATCACCGTTATTGCAATAATGATAACAAAGATAAATAATAACAAAATAAATAACAATAACAACAGTTGTTATTGATGTTGTTATTGCCTGGCAGATGTTTTGGGAGGGAAATGTGGAGATGGGAGGAAGGAGCAGACATCTCGGAGTCAGAAACAGTGCTGAACTCTTGAACTGGGTCTGTGATGAGAGGGGAAGGATGGATGTAATTGCTGGCCAATGAGCAGCAAAAACAGGTCCCAAGCAGTTGAATAGCACTCTGTGATTGCTCAATGCCCTTGCCTCCTGCCTCCCAGCACCAATCATGGAGGCTCTGGAGAGGGCACTGCAACCCTTTATGTTGCAGGGCCAGACTGTTTGATTCTTGTTCTGTGTTAGTTCTTGCTGTGTCAAGTTGCATTTATAGAACTCTGGTGCCTGCACTAAACATCTTCCCCAGCCCTCAGTGTTATAACTTATCTTTCCTTATACCATTTATTTTACCTTTTACCTTCCCCTGTTTGTCTTCCTCTGTACATAGATATAGCTATAGATATAGGTTTAGGAATATAGATTAAATAGGTTACAGATATAGACAATATAGATAGAGATTGGATAGATATACCCTATAGTTTTTTTTCCTTTCTTCTTCCCCGTCTGTCTCCCCCTGTCCATATTATATATAGGGTATTTCAGATGTGATGGGGCTCAATTTGCCCCGTCACGGAAACACCCTGCAGATTCCCTGCCGGGACCAACACATCACGGCCAACAGACGTATTGGCCGATCCCGGCAGGGAATCTGGGGGAGGGGGGCAGGGCTGTGCAGCTGAACATGCGGCCGCACAGCCCCACCCTCCCAGAGATGGGTGGGCATTGTAGCCAATACTGCACTGCACTCGCCCGCCCCTGGGAAATTGACCACGGTCCAGAATAGGCGGCGAACATGGCCACCGATTCCAGGCCATGGCCAGTGGCCAGACGTGACGTTGACATGCTCAACCACGGGAAATTCCCCATGGTTGAGCATGTCAACGTCACATCTCGTCAGTGTTATGCTGTGTGGTCACCCCCGTGAATCACGGGGGGGGGGGGAATCAGATTTACCACGCTTCCGTTACTCATCCTCCTTTGGGGAGGAGGGACTGAAGCATGGTAAATCTGATTCCCCCCCTCCCCTGGTGATTCACGGGGGTGAACATCTGGCATAACACTGACCAGACATTACGGGATCATGCTCACCCATGGGGAATTCATCGTGGTTGAGTGTGATCTCGTAACATCTGAAAATACCCATAGATAGATAGATAGATAGATAGATAGATAGATAGATAGATTAGATTATATAGGTATTAGTAGATATACTAGGCTTATATATATATAAGCATTATAGGATAGGAATAGGATATATAGATACTTAGATAGAGCATACAGAAGATACATGTTTATTGATATTAATACTAAGATAGGAATATATTGCATATAGTATAGGTTATTAGGTGTAGGTTAGACATACATATTTGTAATTTTTTATATTGGCATTATGCACTTATTATTTCTACAGTAGAATGAAAAAGGGAGGAAGGAGTTCAACTTCTGAGAAGTCTGGAGCAGGTGTCTGCTGGCACTTCTGCCACTGATGGTAGCCCACAATGGAAATACCAAACACAAAATCTTCATTGTTGCTCAAAATCGATACTGATAACAAAAAACAAAATTTAATTAATAATGATAACAAAAACAACAGCTTTTAATAAAGAAAAATGAAAACAAAATTTTAAAATGGCATGGGTCCCTGGTGCACACCCTTAAAAAAACCATCTTGGAAGCCCAGATTAAATGTATTTCATAGGTTAAAAAAAGTAGCAAGGGGACTAATACCTGCCAGCATGGCTAAATGGGGAGGTGAAGGAGGCTATTGCAGCCAAAAAGGCATCCTTTAAAAAATGGAAAGCTAGTTTTAATGATGAAAATGGGAAAGAGAAAATTATTATGTTAGTTTAATTTATTGAACTGGTCTCCAGACCTTATCAACTTTAGTACAAAATCAGATACAGTTATAAATACAAAAATATAATATAGAATATATGTATTCAAAGTTTAAAAGATCGTATCCTCAGAACATTCAGCTGCTGTTGACAATAAAAAAAATTGGTGTAAAATTGCTGCTTTGATAGCAAAAATAACAGCCTCAATTGTGAGGTATTTAATTCGCTCTCTGAAAAAAATGTGCAACCACCTTCAGTGCGCATGATCCTGGACTTCCGTTTCATCCAATCCTGTCTTGCAGGATTCTGAAATATTGCATGAGCGGATCGCGCCACAGCGACCTGCTCGTGTAAAAGCGCCCTATGCTAGAATGGCTGGGTTCTTTTACTCCCTATATTCTTGTTGGCTGAAAGGAAAAGGGATGAGGTGCTCAGGAAGCATTGTCAGTGGAAATAAAATTCCAAAACTCCTGTATGAAAGGTTGCTAAACCTTATTCAAGGCTACTAGAGATGTGTGGCTGGAACTTCCCTTTCAGTCCCTCTTCCATGCCAAAGTCTCTCCTTGTTCTTCCCTCATTTTTAGATACACGGTGCTTCTCATTAACATGAGGAATGCTTTGCATGTCTTTGGCAGCACACAGAGGCCTTATGGTGGGTGAAATGCAATATAAATCCACTTTAGGGCAGCTTTGCTTGCCAAAGAAGCACAGTAAATGTGAATCGTGGCTGGAGTCTCCCCACCATGAACTAAAGGATTCATGGCCAGATTCCTGAATGGATTATGTAACATCAGAGCCTAAATCTCCTAGCTAGGAGTTTTAGCCAAGTCTTGAACAGAAGAAGACTTGTAACACATAGGGAAGAGTAAGCTGAATTTGCATGATCAAGATCTTAGATTATAGACTAGAGGTGAAATTAATAGTAATATTCATATTCACAAATATGACTAGCATATTTAGAGATCCTTCAAAATATATGAATCAATGCTTTTAGACTGTCTTTTCCCCCCCACTACATTCAGTCAACCCATAAAACCAATTCTTAAAAGAAAAGGTTTAAAAATCAAGGGGGAAAAACCACAACAACCTCAAATTGGCCATTGTAACCCAATGCAGCAATGGCAAAGCTCACAAGATGGATGCATCCCCTCTCTCACTTGTCTGGGCCAAATTAGCAGCAGCAGAACTAAGGAAAACTTTCACAAACCCCATTCTTGTAGCAAAAGTATTAAAAAGTGGGGGTGGGGGGGACCTGCCCAAATGGGGGGGGGATCTCCGCCTGGAGCCGCAGGTAGGGGGGTGGCAAAGGTTGCCTTCCGCAAGTTGTATCTGGTGCGGAGGTTGCATCCGTACGTCTCTGGCCCAGACCTGGACTCCCTCGTCCATGCCTTCGTCACCTCGAGGCTGGACTACTGAAACGTACTCTACGTGGGGCTGCCCTTGTTCCTGGTTCGGAGACTGCAGCTAGTGCAGAATGCGGTGGCCCACCTCCTTTCGGGGACGGATCTCCGGGACCACATAACATCTTTGGTCCGGGCTCTGCACTGGCTGCCGATAGCATGCCGAGCCAGGTTCAAGGTGTTGGTGTTGATTTATAAGGCCCTTCACGGTCTCGGCCCCTAATACCTCAGGGATCGCCTCACCCTCCGCGCCCCAGAGCGGCTCCTTCGGTCTGCCGGGGGTGCCTTCTTGGAGGTCCCCCGTGTTAAGCAGGGGGCCACAATGGAGAGGGCATTCTCGGTGGCAGGCCGCACCTTTGAAATTCCCTCCTGGAGGAAGCTTGCCTGGCCCCGAGCCTTTTAACATTCCGACGAGTTCGCCCAGGCCTTTGGGGAGGGTGGGTTAGGTGGTTTTTATCGTCCTACCCTTCTTTATTATTCTTTATATTTTCCTGTTGTCCTTTCCCTGTTTTATTTGTGACATTTTTATAACTGTTTTAAATGTTTTTAAAAGCTGTTTTTTGAAAGTTTGTTACCCACCCTGAGCTGCTTTCAGGAGGGGCGGGGGTATAAATATATTAAATAAAATAAATAAAATAAATAAAATTGGCCATTTCACACAATGCAACAGTGGCTCAGCTCACAAGATGGATGTATCCCCTCTCTTTCTTGCCTAGGCCAAATCAGAAGAAGCCTTAGCAAACAAAGCCCTCACAAACCCTATTCGTGGGAAAAAAGGTTTAAAAAGCAAGAGGGGAAAGACTCATCAGTCTCTTGCCACCTCCAAAAAATAAGAATTCCTACTCAGCCACCAGGCTTGAACACAGGCGAACCTCCTGGGGGTGGGAGTTCTAAAGGTGCGAGGGCCGAGAACGTCCTCCCCATAGTTGAGACCCAGTGAAAAAACGGAGTCTCTAGGAAGATGTACCCAGTCGATTGCAGAGGCTGCGAGAGATCACAGAGAGTCAGGCAATCCCTCAAAAAGATGGAGCCTAGGCCGTTTAGGGCTTTAAAATAGGGCTGAAGTGAGAATGAAATAAATTCTTACAAGAATCTCACAGCTCTAGCGAGATCTCACGAGATTCTCGTGAGAAACTTGAGATTTTCAAAAGTGCCCCAAAACGATTTGCACATGTGCAAAATGACTGCACACCTGGTGGCCGTTTTTGCACACGCGCAGACCATTTCCCCCCTATTTTTAGGTTCTCGAGGATCTCGCAAGAATCTTGAGTTCCTCGCAAGAATCTCGCTTTTTTGCGAAACTCTTGAGAGAATCTCAGGATGAGAAAATCTTGTCAGGAAGCCTATTCTCAATGAGATTTTTGAGAAGAGCAAAATCTCGTTTCAGCCCTGCTTTAAAAGTCATCCCAAAACCTTGAATTGGGGTCAGAAGACTATAGGCAGCCAGTGCAGCAAACAGTGCAGTGCAGCCACGTGCAGCAAGTTCGTGTTATGTGCTTGTGGCTATGTGTCCCCACCAAGAGGTGAACCACTGTATTCTGCACCAGCTGCAGCCTTCAAACTGTCACAGAGGGCAGACCCACATAGAGCACATTGCAGTAGCCTATCCTTGAGGTGATGAAAACATGGATGACAGTGGCCAGATCATAATCCAAAAGAAAAGGCCACAGTCTCCTCACCAGATGGAGTTGGTGAAAATCCCTTCCTGGCTCCAGAAAAAGTGACCGGGTCAACCCACAGTGTTTTGGGAAGGGTGGGTGGGGCTGCTTGCTGGAGCTCCTACCTGAAACTGGGGCAGGAGAAGATGCTGGGATCCAAACTCCACCTCTTTTGGGGTGGAGTTTCACTCAACAATAGTGCTTCTGCACCATGTGGTGAGGGTTGCCCCAGCAACCCTCGCCAACTTCCTCCTTTTCCCTCTGCTGCGGTCTATGCTTCCTGCCTCAGAGCACTTCACTGCAAGGCAGTTTTGTCCCTCACATGCTTTGCCCCATTCTTTAAGGGGGAGCGCACCAAGGGACCTGCTCTGCCATCATTCTGGGGCATGCGGAGGGCTATTTTTTGAGGGCCGTTCCTAGTGCAAAACAGCTACATGCTGCCCATGGTTGCCCCTTGCCAAAAGAATTGTTGAAGCCTTAAATTGAGTCAGGACCTTAGTTTGGTGTCTCTCATCTGAAAATAAAAATGATCTACTTAAAAGTACCCTCCTCCAATCTCCTAAAAAAAGTGTAAACACAGCAGAGAAGGCTGTTAGTAGAAGAAAGGGCAAGATGTGTTTGCTTCATGTCTATTGCAATTATGAATGGATTATGCATATCTGCCTTTCTAAAGAAAATGAAAAAGATCATCAAATATTTTCCCTTATTTTCATGCTACACGTGAGGAGAATCAATAAATAGAATGCAGGGCTGATAAATTATTAAAACTACAATAAAGGAGGCAATGAGCTGTTCCTGTCGTCACCTTTGGTTAGATCACCATGCCTTTCATTTACGACGAAGGTGCACTTTTGTCCATATAAAACTGTTCTTGTTTCATTTTTATTGCAGTCATTTATTTTTTATAATCACATGTGCTCAGCAATGAAAATAAAGTCCTAGGAAACCTTTCCTTCTAACAGAATTACTTTTACACCATATTGTCCACCAGATTTTCAAAGGGCACTTAGCTATCAGTTTCAGCCTTCAGCAATCTGATCTGGTAATAAACTGACAGATTTTGTTACTGTAGAGGTATGAAAGATGGTCAAGTACATGTGGTAAGAATATATCTCGAGGTATAGCAGCAACGGTCACTGCTATATCCTGAAGGCTATATCCTATTCTGTGGAGACTGCACCATCCTCTGACTCACTTCCTCATGGAAAAATCTCAAGCCAATTTTCTTTGCACAATTTCCTTCTGGGATATGTGATCAGCCTTTCTTGGTATACCCATGCCATCTGTTAGAGACGTTAATGGTCATGGGCATTTTTACACAAACCTTACAGTTCTGGATTTTTCAAGCTTCTGGGTTTACAAGTCCACAAGTAAGTTCCGGATGCATTATTCACACACACACTGCCCTGAAGCAGTTTCTGGAGGCATTCTTCACACAAACTCTGCTCTGAGGCAGCCTAAAGTAGCCGCAGCTGTAGACGTGACAGGCTGCCATGGAAACCAAATGACCACAGCTGCCTGGAGCAAAGCAGTTTACCAGGAGAACTTTTTACACACAAAAGTTCTGGGAGAAGTTCTATGCAGAAGTTCAAAGAGTCGGATGTTTAAGATCTGGGTGAGTGATTTAGACACACAGAAAGTTCAGGATGTAACAACATGCAGGAGAAATGTGTGTGTAAAAACGCTCCATAGAATCCCTTGTCAAGCACTCTCAGTGCAATTAAACACAATGCATTATCTCTTCTTTTTCCAGCCTTTCTACATGTGAACCACACAGCTTGTGCCCCTTCTTGTAACCTCTTACTGTTGGGAGCTGGAAGTGAACAGCAGGGAATCAACTGCCCCATAGTGACCTGTTGGATTAGTTCAAGCAAATGAGAATGGCCACTGCCGGAAACAGGATGCTGGGCTCGATGGACCATTGGTCTGACCCAGTATGGCACTTATTTCTTTCCAGGTTTGACCTTGGAATTATTACCTCTGCTGACTTGGGGCCGATCTCAAGACAATGGGGCTGATCTCAAGTCCCATAGACCCCACATGCGCTGCACATACTTTCCGCAAGCTACAATGTGCCCGCAATGGAGGGCCATGTGGTTTGTGCACAGGATCCACGGGGCTTGGGATTAGCCCCATCGCTTCTGTTAATGCAGCCTAAAATGGCATTAACCTTTTTTGCAGACACATCTCATTGCTGACTCATGTTCCGTTTGTGATTCAGCACAAGCTTTAGACCTTTTTCTATTTTCCAAGGTGTTAGCTACCTCTTCCAGTTTTGTATCATCTACAAACCTGTTAAGTATTTGCTCTACTTCTTCATTTCAGTTGTTAATAAAAATGCTGAATAGCACCAGACTCAGGCAAAACCCTGCAAGATCCAACTTGATACCTCCCTCATGTTTGATGATTAACCATCGATGAACCATCGATGATAATGCCTAGTGTGTGGTCTCAAAGAATGTGAAGCATTCCATCGAGACAAATTCTGGCTAATGTGGGATAATGTGTGCCCATGTCTCTGCATCTCATTAATTAGGTTGCAAGTAGTGCAGCACTATGAACATACAGGTCCACCAGCACCATTGAGTCATGGGGAGAAATCCTAGACTTGGTCTCGGATGAGAGAGTCCTTTAGTACCCCCAAATTATAAGTGTGACTCAGGAGTCTTATTAAGTCAGTGACAAAAGCTTGCAAAAGTTCTCGGTCCTTCTGTTTCCTTGGATGAAACTGATATCTTTTCAAAGATTTATTTATTTATTTATTTATTTATTTATTTACAAAACATTTCTATCCTGCACCCTCCTGCAACTCGGCAGCTCGGGGCAGCGAACAGCATAAAACCACAATAAAATCATCATAATAAAATCATAATTACAATAAATAAAATATACAAAATCGACAAATAAAATAGCAGCTGGCAATAAAACCCCTCCCCATCCTATCCAACCTCTGGACCATCGCCAAGGGTATCCCCACGTAGAGTGCGTTGCAGTAGTCCAATCAAGAGGTAATGAAAGTATGGATGATGGTGGCCAGATCTGAGTCCGAAACATACGGCTGCGGCCATCGCACCAGATGTAATTGGCGAAATGCTCCTCTCACCACAGCCTCCACCTGACAGTCCAGACGGAAATGCGGGTTGAGGACCACCCCCAGAGTATGGACCTGAGTGACCCGAGGGGGACAGACCCCACCAATTATGGAGGCCACCACCCCATCACCCCTACCCACCAACATCGCCTCCATCTTGTTGGGATTCAGCCTCAGACGGCTCGTCCTCATCCAGTCCCCCACAACTTCCCAACACCGGGTAAGCACTGAGATTGTTGGGCCTGTATTTCCAGAAAATGAGTGGTAAAATTGTGTATCATCAGCGTACTGATGACATTGACATTGTACTCCAAACCCTCTCATGACCACACCCAATGGTAGCATATACACGTTGAACAGGAGAGGGGACAGAATAGAACCCTGTGGGACTCCACACATGAGATTCCGGGGAGACAATGTACATCTCCCAAGAACCACTCGTTGACTTCTCCCTGCCAGGAATGAGCAGAACCATTCAAGAACTATTCCGCTCACCCCAGTCTGGTCCCATAGCCTTGCCACCAATATCTTGTGGTCAACGGTATCAAACACCACCGACAGATCCAGTAAGATCAAAATTGAGGATCTGCTCTGATCCAATTCATGTCGCAGGTCATTGACCAAGCCACAAGTGCAGTCTCCGTGCCAAACCCGGGGTGAAAACCAGACTGTGAGGAATCAAGAAAACCAACCCAGTCCAGATGCCCCTGTAACTTCCGGGCCACCACCCAATCAATAACCTTCCCTAAAAAGGGAAGGTTCGATACTGGTCGATAGTTTGCAAGAGAGTCAATGTCCAAAGATGGCTTCTTGAGTAGAGGTTGCACTACCGCCTCTTTGAGATGGCTTGGCACCCTGCCCTCCCTAAGGGAGGCATTGACCACCCCCGCCAGCAATGGCCCTAACATCTCCCAGCTGGCCTTCACGAGCCAGAACGGGCACAGATCTAATTTACAACAGGTGGCCCGAACAGTCCCAAGGACATCCGGTGCGTCAGCGGACAATGCCCAGTGAAACTGATCCCACAACAACAGATGTGGTGGGGCTTCCTGTGCCTCTGATACATCCACTGTTCTAAATGCAGCGTCGAGATCATGGTGAATCTGGGCAATTTTATCCGCAAAAAAATCAGCAAATGTCACAGCGGACACTGGAAAATTCCAGTTCCAGGCAGAGAGAGGTCAGACTGACCAGCCTCTGCACCATCCGTAAAAGCTCCTCTGGACAGGATTTTGCAGATGTGACACAACAACATAAGCTCTTAAACTAGCTTTGTGCTGCAATCAGTCAGCTTCGAGTCTGGCACCACCATCGCTCCAACCACCATCCATTCTGCTTCATCCAGCACAGATCCTCAATAAACCACGGCTACCCCCACCATTGGCTCTCCGGAAGTGGACACTTGGGATCCGTTTGGTCAATAGCCTCAGCCAACAAGCTGTCCCAGAAGGCAATGAAGTCATCAACTGAACGATCATCAAGATTGGAAGGCATTTCCCCATAAGCATTCCGTAACCTCTCTGGTTCCATAAGTCTCCGGAGGCAGACCCAACAAACTGGTCCCACACCTTTTCAGAGGTCAACATGCTCCAGGAGACTGGTCTGGAGGAGGTAATGATCCATCCACGACCGGGGTAAAGATGCTACATTCCCCGCCACCAGATCCCCCACCTCAAGGCCGGTGCAGAACATAAGGCCAAGTGTATGTCCCCCCTCATGTGTCAGGCCCTTAACCCTCTCAGACAGTCCCATGCTTGTCATAGCATCCATGAACTCACAGTCTGCTCCCCCTAAACTGACATTGGCCTGAATATTGAAATCCCCCAGAACCAAAGACTTCCATTTGCCTCAGGAATGCAATATTGCTCAAATGTAAGCATCACAGTCTAAAACTAGCTTGCTTTTCATCATTTAGTTGCAAGCTGTTAAAAAGATCAAGTGCCTGTTGGCCAGCAATTGAAATTCAGTACGAGTGCCACGTTTTGCTCATTGTCCCTCTTGTAGTCAGAGTTCTGAGTCCCTCCATATTCTCAGCCTGTAGATGCTCACAGCAGGCATTCAGCTCTCAGCAGGCCAGGCCCAAACTCTGAGTAGGCCGAAATCACTTTTTAAGCCCAAAGCACTCTGTAGGCCCAAAGCACTTCTGGTACCATGTGTTATTTTTGTTATGAACAACACCGGAATCTATAGTTGAACTATGTACAATATACAATATAATAAACAATATACTTGAACTATGTACAGGAAGGTTCATCTATGAGTCTCAGGGAGAGTGGTTCTTTCTGGAAGCTCTGCATACCAAGTTCTGCATACAGGTTCTGCCAGTACACTCTCCGACTACTTGTAGGAGCCTAAGGATATATTGGGTTAAAGCCTCTTAAAGCGATAGTATCCCACACTGGCCAAACGAAAAGGTTGTACATCTCTTCCGGAAGATGAACAGGCATGGCCTTGGATGGATCCCCAAGGGGAGGGAGTTCCATAATAGTGGGGCAGCCACTGAGAATGCCTCTCTGTGTGCCCTTGTTAAAAATTAGTGGGCAATATTAATTGAAGCCAGTCCAAGTATACTGGACAAGATCGACCCTCCCCAGCCCCAAACTCTGACTCTGGCAGTTCCCAAGTCACATCAAATGTGAGTGACTTTATAAAAATAATCTTTATTTATTTTTGTAAAAAAATTTAACCTGGACTGCCTCATTCCCTGGGTTCTGGATCAGTCCTCCTGCAGTCCTCCAGGAGCACCCTCCTTGAGGTCCCACAGGTGTTGCAGGTGGTGACCATGGAGAGGGCGTTCTTGGAGCATGCCCCAAGGCTGTTGAACTCCCTCCTGGACCTTCCCTCCTTCCATCAACAGTGTAAGACCTGGCTGTTCCACTGGGTGTTTGGTGGGGGAGGGAGATGGGTAGTGGGTGGGGGGTTGGGTCAAAATATTTTAGTTCCATTAAGTTGTGTTTTATGATGTTTCTGATTGTATTGTTTTTATATGCTTTATTAATACTTTGTAAGCCACCCCAAGCTACCTGAGGCAGGATAGGTGTGAAGTATCAATTTGTAAACATAAATATAGTACCCCCCTACCATGGCACTTAGAGCACTTTACACAGAACAACTTTTTAATCCCCACAACAACCCTGTGAATTAGGTTAGGCTGAGAGAATAATGTGACTGGCTCAAGGTCACCAAGTGAGTTTCTGGCTAAAGCGAGACTAGAATCATGGTCCTCCCCCCGCCACCACTTTTCTGGTCCAAGTACTGCATATTTAGCCATTACACCACACTGGCTATCATCTGCAAGGTAGGTGGCAATCTCGAAACAGCAAGCAAGTAATGACTCTATCTCCAGGTGGGATCATCTAGGATTTAACAGTCTATTTACAACCCACAAGAACTCTGCTAGATGGAAGTTTTCAGATGCTATGGGAATGGTGAAGAAAGCTTCCCTCACCACTGCCATAGTCATGGTATAGTCCTTCAGAAATGATCTATGCTGCAGTTCATCGACTTTGGTGCAAGTCGAGTGCCATTTGCGCTCTAACCACTTAACCTCCTACTTTAGCAGCCTCAATTCCACTGTATACCAGGGAGACCTGCGCTGCTGCAGTGGAGGAAGTGGACACCTGGGTACCACCGTGTTGATGGCCCAGGTCAGTATAGCATACCTCAAGTCAACCAGGCCATTGATAGGGAGGCCATCAAGGGCAGCAAGTAAATCCCCCAGAGAGTTCTGGAATCCTACTGGATCCTTTTGTCTCTGGTGGCAGAGCATCCTAAGTGGTCCATCAGCGTGACAGAGGCAAAAGAGAGCAGAGATCTGGGCCCTCGGAAAGTAGTGGTCTGACCATGACAATGCTACCAAAATGACACCCCAAATAATTGGAACTTCCATGTCCAGTGCAGAACATTACATCCAACATGTTGTCAGCCCCGACTCCCGGTGATGGCTGCAGCGGACACAGGGACCCCCTCAGCAGCAACCACAGGGACTCCAATGTGGCAGAACACTGCTGTGGATGACCTCTCCATCCCGGACGTGGGTGCCGCTTTCCAGGGCAACCAGCACCGCTCCGGGACGAGTGTTACGCCCCCTTCACCCACATGCAACGTAGGGTTACCCCCGCCCCTGCAGCGGTGTTCTGAGCGACTGCAAGCGCGTGCAGAGGCGGGACTTCCAAGATAAAACACAAGGGGAAAGTTCACCACAGTGCTGGTGACTATAGAGAAACCGGCCCCCTGAGAAAGCTAAGTATTGCATTGTTTGACTTGAATACCTGTATTGTGAGAGCTGCGTGTGTGTGAGTTCCCCGAGTCCTGGTGTCTGCATCTTTCCCTCCCAATAGTTATCCTGGTTAGTGGAGTGGAAGTTACTGAGTACTAGAGGGTGCATGAGTGTGTGTGTTGCCTTTTCACTGTTCCCTGTGACTGAATGCCCATTTAACCCTTACCTGTCGGGGTCCCTCCCCGCCCTCACAGAGATCCGCACATATTGCTCCTCGCCCACCTTTCTCCTGGACTGACTGGAACAAGTGATTGTGTGGGGTCAGACTTGGGCTTCCCTGTGCCGCTCGCACCCTATGATGATAGAGGCCTGAGCTCTTCTACAGCTCTAAGGCCATCATTCTATCCTGACGGGCATTTACTCCTCAATATGAGCCTCCCAGGCCGGGGTCAAGCTGGAGTTGTGTGTACGTGTTCTCCTGAGTGCGTGGAGACCCCCCTCCCTGGTGATACATGTGGCTCATGTGTCAGGCCAGATATTATTTGGGATAATGGTTATCATGGTCATCATGAAATCCTGCTCTTCCGTTCAAAGTCTGGCCTCAGTGTATATGTTGAAATCACCCAAGTCAATGGGGCCAATCTCAAACTCCGCAGATTCTGCACACATGTGTTCAGTTTCTGCGGGACACAATGTGCCTGCAATAGAAAGCCGAGCAGTTTGTGCGTCGGTGCATGCAGGATCCACAGGGCTTGAGAACGGCCTCAATAAGTCTGGGTGATCTCAACAGCACCTCAGCTTGACTAGAGCAGTCAAGGAGTCCACTGTATAGCGGGGTGGTCAGTACACCAGGAAAATTCCCAATCTATCCTGGGCTTCGAGCATGAGGTGGATGTATTCTATGATGGGCAAGTCAGACAGTGGATACCTTCAGTAGACCAGATTGTCTTTACAGACTCCACCACTCTGCCACCCTGGCCTCCAATCCTAGGCTGGGCCATCCAATCTGGGCCATCACATGCCCAGAAGCCTCATCCAGCCAGGTCTCAGTAATGCATATGACATCAGCAGCTTTGTCCTCAATAAGATCATGGATGGTAGTTGTTTTATTTGCCATTGACCTCACATTCAGCAGCCTCAGTGACAGCTCAGAGACTCCACTGACCTCTGCCTTCAAATATCCCGAGACAGGGGGAGAGGATAACAGGGAAATGAAACCAAATATCTGCCCCTGTACCCATGATGAGTTTTTCTCTCTCCCCCCCACCAGGTATACCTGCCCAACACGACACCAGTTGGTTCAGCTCAGCAGCTGCCCCAGTCACTTCCCACCCCCGGCTCCAAAGGAAGCTGGAGGGTATCCCTTGCACCTGACTTCCCTAGATAATAGTTGGCCATGGAGGCAGGCAGGAAACCCTGAAGTGCACACACGACATGCATGCAGCATGCAAGGCTTGCACATTGGGTGTACAACTCTTGTGCATGGACACCTTGTGCACAGAAGGTGGATTGGGCCTATTTTTTCTCTAGGAAGTTTAACTGAGATAAATAGGTCCAGAGAGACAACGTAGTACAGCAATATCTTTTATTGGACCAACTACAGCACCCACATTCAAGTTGCACAAGTTGACTATTGTCAGTATATTTGGTGTATTCTTCAGGAAGAAACTGGAAGCATTCCAGAAAAATGCATGCTAAGTTTAGTTTGTTTGGCACAAGGTTATCGGAATATCATTTTATGTAAAAGAGCAGATACATGAAGAGTTTTTTCAGTCCCTCTGCTTTCTTTTGTATAACCCAGGTTCAAAAGGTTTGTTCTGAGCAGCAGGAGGAAACTTTTTGAAGTCTCTTATTAAAATATTTTCAATACAGCATTAAGTCTGTGGCAAGATGGAATAATTTATCTATCACTATGCTCCCCAAGCTGAACTTTCACCTGGAACTAGCTTTCTTCTGTCAAGCTGCACTGCTTCAAGGTTTGAAGAGTCAGAAAGAAGCTAAACCTGTCAGTTTTAATTTCAGCTGATAAACTTTTTATGGAGCTTGCTGTACAAATACACCACAATTTTTTTTAAAAAATTGAGATATTTTCCCTCTCACTGAAACAGAAATACATAATTGGACTTATTCAGTTTGTCTAAGGTTGTTGCTCACTAATTACCCAGATATCTCTAGTATGACAGCCCCTTTCAGCAACCAGCAATTTGCATTAATTTGCAAAGTGTTCAAAATGCTTTATCTTTTATCCAAATACTAGGAACAATAATAGAAATGATGAAACAGTTGGGTTAGTTAAAAATAGAATTAGAATTCAATAAAGGTGAAAAAGTCTATTTTGGCTGCTACAGTAACACTTTTTAATACTGATAATGTTTCAACTAAATTTAGTTTAGAAGAACTAAATCCGCATAGCTGTAATTCTGGAATTTGTAGTTATACTGAATGTTAAGGTAAGTTAAGGTAAACAACCTCATTTTGAGGTCACCTATCTATAACAATGGCATTTAGAGGTCCGGCTATGCAGCAACAAGAGCAGTCTAGGAGAGGCCCAAAAATCTTCCCCCTCCACGCGCACACACACACACACACACACACACACACACACACACACGTATACATTCTCATTGTACAGTGTTTCTTTTATTTGTCCTCCACTGGGATTTGCACAGGAGATCAGTTGGGGAGGGTGCATTACGCTCATTGCAAGTCTCAGGTTGCGATTACAGTGCAGCCAACCTGCTCCCACCAACCTCAGTCAGCTATGGGTGGGAATTCTGGTTCTCCTGAGAACCAATATTGCCGGTATATGGGTGTACCGGCTTAACACGATAAATCCGATATTTACCTGTACCGGCATACCGGATTTATAACATTGACTGCTTTACCAGATTTTTTACATTGTGGCCATTGAAGTCAATAGCTGCAATAATAGCCGCAATATAAAAAATCTGGTAACGTAATTAATGTTACAAATCCAGTATGCCGATACCTGTAAACCAGGGCCCCGATTCTTCTGCAAAAAAAATTCTGAAATTCTGCGACCCAAAATGAAAAATTCTGAGACCCAATAAAGTTACAAAACCAGTCTAGTAAAATTAAAAATGAGTTCTTTAATAGCAGTAATGACATCTTTATAATTAAAACAAAACGTTTATTTACATATTTGCATTAATTAACACATTTTACAGTCCAGAAAATAAAGACATTTATTTATTTGCATTAAAACACATGAAAACAGATCGTCTGAGACTGTCTTCCCCAAAGCCTCTGGTGTGTCCGTATATATAAGGTTATGAGTGCTGAAACTGCACTCTGCATCAGCAGAAGTTGTTACAGAGTTTATAGAAGCTAGTGCCACTTCTGCCAACTTGGGCACTCTTTCCCATGCGCTTTTCCAGAAATTGTCCAAGTCCTTTTTCCCTGAAGGATCTTGTCGGTATCTGTCCA